>CAJNDT010004668.1:1283271-1748271 GCA_905221615.1 Symbiodinium sp. CCMP2592
GGAATTCCGAAACCCTGCACCTCAACCTTAACTTGATATTGAAAGGATATCGTCTTACACCTCCAAGCATGTAAGCTCCAAACCCCAATGCTAGCGACATGTGGCTTAGGATTTCTTTTTTGGGATTTCTTTTGCGGCTTAAAGGTTTAGACACGAAAGCCCTCAACTCACGGTAACAGTAGTCAGACACTCCTAACTCCTAAGCGTTTTGGAAGTTGTGCTGAGGGTGAATATGCATGCAAGCCAAACCCTCAGAGCCCTTTTTTAGGGGCCTTAATTCTTAAGTTTTGGGGGGCCCGTTATACCATCATTATAGTAAGGAACCCGCAACCTGCTCATAAATCTGCTAACTGCCCATCCTCTTACGCCCAAGAAGGTTGACAACAACTATCCAAATCGCCCACCTAACCATTGCTGCAGGTCCTCACCTCTGCTTAGACCACCACAAAATCCAAAAAAAAACCCTAAACCGCAGAATCCCAAATCCGAAAACAGTGAACCCCAAAATCAGAAAAATCCCTAAACCCCAGAACCCTACATCCGAATACAGTAAACCGCAAAATAACAAAATCCCTGAACTCCAAGATCTCACATCCGACTTAATCCGAATACAGTAAACCCCCCAAATCACAAGAATCCCTAAACTCCAAAATTTCCCATCGGACTGTAGTCACCCCCAAAAGTCTAAATCCCCAAATCCGAAAGCGAACCCTAAACTTACCTTTGGTTAGTAGGGAATGGAAGAATGGTAGTAATAGTAGTTATAATTGTACCCCATTCCTCCATTCCCTACTAACCAAATGTAAGCCTACCCTAAACCCTAAACCCTGAACCCCAAAGTGTGTCATCCCAAGTCTCAGATGTGGCACCGGTCCGGTGGTGAGGAGCGTTATCCTCACATTGTCCAGGAGGGCCTGGGTTAGCTTCGGAGGCCCCCGAATTTCATGTAGTGTTTAGGGTTTAGGGTTGAGGGTGTTCTTTTCACAAGTGCAATGAGTGTAGTCTTTAGGGTGTAGGGTTGAAGGCTTAGGGTTCAGGTTTTGGGATTTAGGGCCCAGACTTCATGTAGGGGCCTTTGGCTCTTAGAGCAGGGTTTGCTTCAGGATTCCTTTCAAGCGTTTAATACAACTAGGTTGGCCCTTTAAAGCCTCTGACAAATATTCGTAAATAGGGTCCTATTAAGCCCCATAAGGGAAAATATAAAATATCCCAAAGGCCTACCTAGACAAGAGGTACGATGAGGGGGCCTTAATGCTCAGACTCGGGTTTAGGGGATAACTTAAAGTATAGTTACAGTAAAGGGAACTCCAGAAAGTTGGAATATGGATTAATGGTAGGATCCCCTATAATTTACCTTAAAGGGGTTACGATAACGATATTCCAACTTTCTGGCTTCTACTGTAGTGAGGAATCGCATTGGCGATTACCTAGCGTTCAGGGTCTATTGAGTTTTCCGGCCTCGGTTTGCAGTTGAGGTATATAGACCCTGATATCTTGTACTTTAGTTGCCTGAACCCTCCGAGAAGGCTGAAACATAAACCACACATCCAACCTAATGGGCCGAAACCTAAACCCGCAAGACACCCGAATCCGGAACCACTCAGCTCCTATCAAAGCCGCAGGGTTGAAGTACGATGGCTTTTGCAGGAGCTGCACGATGGTGGCGATGAGGAGAGTGCTCATGGTGAATATGATGGGTGACCATGACTTCGCACTTTCGTAAATATGTCTGTCTGGGGAGGCTCGCCGTGGGTCGGGTTATGAGAGTCCTTTTAGGGTTTACGGGCGTGTTCATAGATACTGTGGCGGGGTTCACTGGGGTATTGGTCATGGCTACAATAAGCCCGTCCAACTCCGCATTCTGCGAAGAAGGTCACATGCTCCTGGAGTAGCTAGACTTTATTTCGGTTCTGCTTCCTGGGGTGACGCTGGAAACATCTACATGCATAATCACAATCGCCTGATAACCTCATCATATGCAGCCTGTAGTGAGACTTTTGACTGCAAACCAAAGCCTTCGGCAGCCCTGAAAGTGAATTCTGCTTGGGGTGAAACTAGGTGGGGCAATTAAGCTTCTGAAAAATATTAGTAAATAAGATCCTCTTAAGGCCAATAATGGAAAATATAAAATGTCCCAAAGCCCTACCTAGTGAAAGCGGTAAGAGCGCTAAGCTGTATTGGCGAATGCTAAGTCCGCGAAACCTCACACCTCCTTCCCAAAAGAAATCCTGGACATCTTATAACCCTCAGCCCTAAGCCTTTTAAAACCACCATCCTAGGCCTATACTGCAGTCACTAATATAGAAGATTGAACCTGCAGACTTTTCCTTAGGGTGCCTTGAGCCTTATTGTTATAATACTGTACCAAACTGCACCCCAAAACCCTGTCATAGTAGCTCTTAAATAAGTCTAAACAGAACCCTCTAAAGGAATCCGATTCGAATGATTAAGGCCCCTTTTTAAGGCCCCCGGGCTGCAAGGAAAGTTCGAAGTCCAAGCGGCGCCGTCAGCGACCACCGGGGCAGCCGGGCGCTGGACCATCTTACAGAAGGGCCCTGATCAGTTGAGGGTTTCGGGTTTAGGCTTGATCAGTTGGGCTCCCTAAACTCCAAGATAGGACCTTGGTTTAGAACGTTCCACTGTCGGCCTTGTGGTAGCAACAGTGATAGTCATGACTACCTGAATGAAAAACCGTAGTCTTACAATAAGTTAATTGGCACTAGGCATGGTCACGGACCCCGGGTTCTCCTCTGACTCATTCATCATAAGTCATGATGGTAAGAACTCGGCTTCCAGTATGCGAAAGTGAAAGGTCTGCCACAGGACCTCATAGAGGGCTTATGGACTTATAGGCACGGCTGAGACAATGAAGGTGGCACAAGCCCCTCCCACAGACTTCAATAGCAGATGTCGTGGCCGCAAGCTGTGTTCCCGAGTTTGGATTGAAGTGATAATTGCAACTGCAAGAAGGCTCTTGACATCGTGACTCGTAATTATCATGTGTACGTAATTATACTAGAGTCTACAGGGACCACTATACTAAGGGACTATGAGAATTTCAATCAAGCTTGCTTGTGTATGGGTTGATGTCCACACCGGAACCCCACCCCGCCTTCGGTGGAAGAACAGAAAGAATGGTCATCTACCCTGGGCGTATACAGCCTCGGCCGGTGGCTCAGGGTCGTGCGCCCGAGTGAACAGAATAAAAGCTGTTGCTGCAACCTTAAGCGCTGCCGGTGGTTATGTTTGTCCTGATGCTCGCTGATGCTATGCTGTCGGTGGTTGTATTTGTCCTGATGCTCGCTGATGCCCTATTGCCGGTGGTTTTGTTCGTCCTGATGCTCGCTTCTGCTCTGCCGCCGGTGGTTGTGTTTGTCCTGATGCTCGTTGATGCCCTGCTGCCAGTGGTTGTGTTTGTCCTGATGTTCGCTAATGCTCTGCTGCCGGTGCTTGTATTTGTCGTGATGCTCGCTGATGCTCTGCCGCCGGTGGACGTAGTTGTCCTGATGCTCGCTGATGCTCTGCCGGTGGTTGTATTTGTCGTGATGCTCTCTGCTGCTCTGCCACCGGTGGTTGTGTTTGTACCGATGCTCGCTGATGCGCTGCTGCCGGTGGTTGTATTTGTCCTGATATTCGCTGATGCTCTGCTGCCGGTGGTTGTATTGGTCCTGATGCTGGCTGATGCTCTGCTGCCGGTGGTTGTATTTGTCGTGATGCTCACTGATGCTCTGCTGCCGGTGGTTGTGTTCGTCCTGATGCTCGCTGATGCCCTGCTGCCGGTGGTTTTGTTCGTCCTGATGCTCGCTGCTGCTCTGCCGCCGGTGGTTGTGTTTGTCCTGATGCTCTGCTGCCGGTGGTTGTGTTCGTCCTGATGCTCGCTGATGCCCTGCCGCTGGTGGTTGCTTTCGTCCTAATGCTCCGCCATTGCCGGTTGTATTCATTTTGGTTCTCTGGTTGCTTGTTGTCCGCTGAGGATTGCACTCTTCCAGATGGTCACTGACGCTCTTTTGTTGGCGGTTGTTTTCGTCCTGATGCTCACTGATGCCCTGTGCTGCTGCTGCTGGTGGAATTCGTCCTGATGCTCTGCTGTTGGTGGTTGTAAATTGTAGTCGTTCTGGTGCTCGCCTGCTGCTGGTTGCTTCGTCTTGATGCTCTGCTGCTGCTGGTTGTTCTAGTCCTGATGCTTTGGTGCTGCCGGTTGCATTCGGCCTGATGCTTTGCTGCCGGTGGTTGTGATGCTCTGCTGCTGCTACTTGTACTCGTCTTGATGCTCCCTGATGCTCTGCTGGTGGTGGTTGTATTTGTCCTGCTTCTCTGCTCCAGCTGGTTGCTTTCGTGCTGATGCTCCGCCGCTGAGGGTTGTTCTCGTCGTGATGCTCTTGCTGCAGCCGGTTGTATTCGTTTTGATGCTCTGCTGCTGCTGGTCGCATTCGTCCTAATGCTTTGCGGATGCTGTGCGTCATGATGCTCACTGATGCTCTGCCGCTGGTGGTTGTTTTCGTCCTGTTCCGCCGCTGCTGGCCGTTCTCGTCCTGATGCTCCGCAGCTACCGGTTGTTCTCGTCCTGATGCTGCGCCACTGCATATTCATTTTGATTCTCTGCTGCTGTCAGTTGTGTTCGTCCTGATATTCACTGATGCTCTGCTGCTAGTGGTTCTATTCGTCGTGATGCTCTGCTGGCGGTCGTATCCTTCCTGATGCTCACTGATGCTCTGCTGCTGCTGCTGGTTGCTTTGGTCCTGAAGCTCTCCTGCCGGTTCTTTGCATTCTTCGTGATGCTCACTGGTGCTCTGCTTCTGCTGGCGTTCTTCGTCCTGATGCTGTGTTGCTGGTGGCCTACTTGACGGGTATCGTGGGGAACTAAAGGTTAACCTTTTGGCCATATACGGATTATATAGGGACTGTACTACCCAAAAAAGGTTAAAGGCTACCTACTCTACTACTAAGAGCCCCTTATAGAACCTCCTCTAGATCCCTTAAAGGAACCCCTTAAGGGTACCCTAAACCAAGGTGGGGCGCCACACGATGGCCAGTTCCGCAAAAACGGAACCCGACGGTCCCTCACAATCCCGACTCTCGGAACTCCCAGATCCCAACCCCATTCAAGGGTTTAGGGGTTTAGGGTTTAGGGGTTTAGGGTTTAGGGGTTTAGGGTTTAGGGTTTAGATACACATCTAATAATGATAAATAATATAGGGGCCTTCATAATTAGAATGGGGGTTTTGGGGCCCATTTTCCTATAATCATAATAAGGAACCACCAAAATAGTATTGGTAATGATTGAGCCCTCTATATTACCTCCAGATCCCAAGCCCCCACAAACCGCACACTTGATACACATCGAATCGTAAATAATGTAGGGGCCTTAATAATTAGAATAGGGTTTCGGGACCCGCTATACTGTATTTATAGTAAGGAGCCCCCCCCAAATAGTGGCAGCACTTATTCAGGCCCCTATATTATATGTGCTGCTTGACTTTCACTGCTGCAGCGCAACATCACAGCAAATACCACGCAGTTCTATTACCAAACTCTGTACCGTAAACTTGTACTTCTAAACCGAACCCTGAACTCTGAACCCTCCTCCCTACTACGTATTACTAAACCCTAAGCCCTCAACCCTAAACTTTAGGGTTGAGGGCTCAGGGTTTAGTAATACGTAGAAGGGACTAGGCCCTAAACCCTCCCTAGACCCAAGAGTAACCTAGGAATAAAAAGGGTGCCCTTTTTGGTTTAAAGGGTTTAGGGTTTAGGGTGCCCTTTTTGGTTTACAGGGGCTTAATAAGGGAACCAGAACCCTAAAAAAGGGAATAAGGGCTTACTCTGGGTCCGAGCTCCTTAAGGAGAAGCAGCTTCAATCTCTCGGCGTCGACATGGTCGTGAGCAGGCTCGCCCTGGAGTTTAGGGATGTCTTTTGCGGGTTCAGGGTTTACCTAGACCCTGAAGAACCTACCTTTTTGGGGTTCCCTACTATGGTTTCCTTATATAAGTCCTTTAAAAGGTAGCTTATTTAGGGTTAAGGTTTAGGGATGTCTTTGGCAGGCTCAGGGTTTCTTAAAGGATCATGGGACTTAGTAGCTAGGGTTATAATTAGGGTAACTATAGTTATGTAGTTATAAAACCCCAATTAAGGTACTTATAACCTTACTTGCCAAGTCCTATGATCCTCCAAGTAGGGTTTAGGGTTCAGGGCTCATGGGTTTGATTGGCTTCAGGGTTGAAGGGGGTTCAGGATTTAGGGTCCAGGGGGTTTGGGCTTTCAAGCTATTCTTCAGTTGGCTGGGCATACTGGAGACAATCATGCAAACGATTGCTGCGGGTATTATGGATAGGTGTTTAAGGTTATGGTTTTGTGTTTTATGCTTCAGGCGATTACAAAGCGTGTTGAAAGGGTTCAGGAAAATCTCTAAGAGGTGACAGTTTAGGGGTTTAGGGCTTCGAGGAGTTACCTGTTTATGGATCTACGGTTTACAAGGGGTAGGTTTTAATGATTGAGGGCTAGAGTACCAGTCTGCAGCAACCCTGCTTGAACATGCCTCGACAGCAGCCCGACCCCCAGCAACCAAACGGAGAAATCTCCACAGTACCGCTTCTCGCCCAACTGAACATGCTTCTCCTCCTTCCTGCCTACATCTAGTAACCAAAGTGGATTTGGCAGCTGCTTTAAGGGATAGCACCGTGGTTGCGCCAGGTATACAACTTGGGCGTTGAAGCAAACAGGGAGAAACAACATAACTTGCATTTCAGAATGGTTTCTTTCAGGAGCAGGTCAACAAAAAAGTACGGTACTCCAAAACCCGAAACCCTAAAACCCAGCACAATCATCCGAAGAACTCGCGGCTACTTCGGAAGCACCTCAAGGGCCGATCTCATGATATGATGCCTCGGAGGTGGATGGTAGGAGACAGTTCTTGGATGGGTTGAGGCTTAGGGGTTTTGGGTTTAGGGTGCTTCACGGTTTCCTGAATGGTAATTATACTGTAGGGGCCCTTGCAATTAGAATACATAGGGTTTTGGTGCACGTTTTTACCCTAACTATAAAAAGGAACCCCCAAAACCCTTCTGATTCCTACATTAGGGCTCAGGACTTGACATACTTTAGGCTGTAGGGGTTGGTCAGGGCTTTGGCAGGTGCTTCTTGTATGGCAGTCTGGCTTAGCTTGTGTCTTTGAGCTTCCGGCCAACATGGTTTATGGCTGGGGATTTGAGATATTGGGGTTTAGGATGTAGGGGTTGGTCAGGGCTTTGGGAGGTGCTTCTTCTATGTCATTCTGGCTTCGATTCTGTCTTCTAGCCTGCCTGCCGCAAACGCTGAGAATCCTGCTGCCCGAAAGCCTCAACCTGTTGGTCGACCAAAGGTTGCCCTGCGAAGTTCACATCCAACCCGACATTCTGGCCTGAGGGCTTGTAAGCATCGTTGCTCTTATTATTAGTATTGCTGCTACGACTACGATCATCATGATGGTGTTGACTTTGATTATTAGCATGGTTAATATTCCTATACTCCTTCTCCTTATACTTATAGTTACTTGTGGGGCTTCTCGGGCTTATCAGGAGGAGTCAAGACGTTGATTCCAGCACCTTAAACGTTGATCCTGCAGGCGGTATGGCCACAACCCGGTTCCGCTTGGCTTTAACCACCGCCACCAACCCACAACCCTCAATTGGGAACCGATTTCAAATTCAAAGTCAAAGGCTTTCCTGGCTTTAGTTGCTTCGTGGTTTTTCAACGATCGTCTGACTTGTTGGTCATAGCCCCAGGCGCTGCGAGCCCTCCACGCCTCTATAAACTGCCTCTCCCCCCCCCTTCCCCGTCTCCCCCCCTTTCAACAAACACACTGAGCCCTGGCCCAGCAACAGCCACACCCTTCTAGAACAACAGCACTGAACACCACTCTTCTGAACACGAAACCAGGATCTCCCTAAACCCTAAATCCTAAGCCATGAACCCCGGACCCTAAACCCTAGGCCCTAGACGCTAAACCCTAGACCCTGAACCCTAGACCCTAAACTTCCTAAGCTCTAGACCCTAAGCCCTAAACCCTGAAGCCAAAAGCCTACTTGCTCTTTCAAAACTTGGAGGGTCGGGGGACTTAGTAACTGGTTATTTTGGGGACTTATAAGTACCATAACCCCAATTCGGGTCCCTTTTGGGGGGTACTTATAAGTCTACTTACTAACTACTTACTAAGTCCCCCGACCCCCCAAGAAGTACCCTAAACCCTAAACCCTAAACCCTAAACCCTAAAGAAGTGACTCTGAGTCTGAGGTCCCAACCGGATCGCCAGTCCCAGCCACTCCAGGGAGTCCGACATCTCAATGCTCAGGGCCGCCAAAGCACCTGCACTTCCCATGGTTTTTGCTTTGGCTGAGGGGGTTTAAGGCATAGTAGGATTTAGGGTATAAGGCTTAGGGTTTTATAGGGTTTAGGGTAGAGGGTTGGCGCGTTGGGCTTTAGGGCTAGAGGCTTTAGGGTTTTGTTAATTTTGGTAAGGGGAGGGCGGCGGGTGGTCGGATTGACAGGCTTTTTTTTAGAGGGGATTTCAGGGCATCTACGGGTTTTGAAGGGGATTTACAGGGTTTGAGACTGCCTTGGGGGTTTTAGGGTTTAAGTCCCGAGATCTTAAACCCCTTGTACCCCTGTACGCAACCCTCCCAGCCATAAACCCCTGTACCCAAAACTACCCTAAAGGCTAAACCGCCCTAAACTGTGCGCCCGAACTGTACACCCTAAACCCTCCCTAAACCCTAAACCCGAGAAGCCGGAAAGCCGGGCTCCAAGCATCGACAGGCAAATGTGGACGGAGCACTCTGAAGTTCTGCAGTGGGCGTTTCCGTAAAAGGGATCCTTTAGGGGTTCCTTAAAGGGATCTACAGGGGTTCTATAAAGGGTTTAGGGTTTGGAGAGTTTCCGAAAATTTGGGGATACCTTATTTTGGGGTCCTTATAATGAGGATCCTACTATTTTAGGGTCCCGTATTTTCGGAAACTCCCAAGTGAAGGAGCACCTGCACCTAAACCCTAAACCCCTAAACCCTAAAGCTTCGTGTCCGCAGGCTTGGCAGGAGAGCCTCGAAGGCCCTGCAGCAAGGCGCACCTTTGGCAAATTTTGTAGGAGTCTGGTTTCGGGTTTAGGATGTAAAGGTTCAAGGTCCAGGTTTTTTTTAGACGACCCTTTTCCATCTGCATGAACGTCCAGAAAGGTCCAGGGTTTAGGGCTTAAGGTTGTTTTTTGTTAAACTCCTTTTTCAGTCCGCCCAGGCATGAACAGTCAGAAGGCCACAGGGCTTAAGGGTTAAAGGTTTGAGTTTACTATACTGAACTTAGAACCCTAGCAAGAATTAAAATTTTAGCTGTTTCTTAGGGATGATAATGACCAAAAATTAAAAATATTTCTAAGTACCCCTACGTACAGGTTTCGAGGGATCTGAGTGCAAGGCAGTGGGTTCGTGGGTTGAAGGCTTCCCGTCGGGTGCTACGGCACCGGGGGCTGACTGAATTAATATAGGGGGCCTTAATAATTGGGAATAGGGTTTTGTGGTATATTTATGGTTTTTTCCTTACAACAAGGAGTCCCCCCAAAATGGTATGGGTAACTATTATAAGGTCTCTATATGATGCGATTCCTGAGGTTCCTGTGAGACGTCCGGTGCATCGTGCAGAGCAATTAACCGGCAGTTTGCAACAAACTTAGCAGCCTTGACATACTTTCGATTTGGTCCGATGTTAAATTAAACTGCAAAGCTGTACCTTCAGCTTAACTGTCATTTCGAACTCTCCCCCGTCCATGCCGCAAGCCCAAAGCCTCTTGATAGCTCTTGAGACACCTCGTCACCCTCCAAATCCTGTAAACATCTGCAAAGATTCACTAAATTTGGTCGACCGGAAGGACAAGCCTAAAAAAGCCGAAGCCCCTGGCAAGTCTTCGGCCCCAAACCCCAAAGCCAAGCCACAAAGGCCGCGTTACAAAAAGCCTGAAGGGTGATCACAAATCTCTCAAAGCGAAATGTAGGGCCGTCAAAATTAGAATGGGGTGTTATTATTGTTAGGTTTATTATTAGTATATGGTTTTTGTAAGGGCTGTAAGGAGCTCTACGTGCTTTTTGTTTATCGTGTCATGTTTGGGTTGTTAGTAGTAGCAATAGGGTCTGGGGGTATTGTATACTATATGGGTGGTTGTCAAAATTATGGTCCTGTTTTGGGTCCCTAATATTGTACGGCACCGAATATTTAGGGTACCCACAACGGAGCCATAATTTTGACAACCACCCATATATTTCGAACCCTAAGCAACAACAGTGCCAGTTATTCAGGCTTCCACAGTCTATACGACTAACGTCAGGAATCAAGGGGCTATTTGGGATTTGTATTCAAAAGTACGGCTTTTTTGGGGTTTAGGACCAGGCGGTTGAGTAAGTATCACGTATGTTTTTGTTTTGGAAGGGGGTAGGGTCAGAATGGCAACCCTACTTGCAACATGTTCCTGTGGACAGCTGAACTCTAGGTCAAGTCCCCAACCTCCAACACCGAAACCAACGAATCCGAGGTACAATGCCATCGATTTGGCAAATGGCCAAACCATTGCTCAAAGCAGGACGTCGGTCTTTTTTGAGTTTTGACCAAGACGTGGAATTTGGTGCTTTTGGGGTTTCGGGTGTTTAGGGCTTCGGGTGGTAGACGTTCGGGGCCACATAGGATTTGCCGATTTAGGGGCTTCGGCTCCACTACACATGGGTCTGGTGAGTCTGCGCTAACCGCTGACCCATACCGATTATAGGGCTTAGGGTCAATAGAGTGTTTCTCCACATCATCAACAAAACACAGAAGTGCGAATCTTGCTGTTCAAGTCAATGCCAGCGACCTTCTTTATGTCTGCATGTCTTTAAGCCTGCATCCGGAGGCATGCAGCTTCACACATCCGTGTATGTATGTGGATATATATATATATATATACACCTATCTATATGTGTATATATATCTACATATGTATGTATGTATGTATGTATATATATATATATATGTATATGCATGCAACATGTGGGCACAGGGCACACACACACACGCTGCTGTTGCTGTTGCTGCTGTCGAACTCATACTCATCCGTCCATTCCGCTGTACAGGATGTATTCGCCTGTGTGGTCGGCTCGCTTGTTCTCGATATCTTCGAGGAGTTGGGCAAATTACCAACTACGAGCCTCAACGGCATCCAGTGAGAAGTGCAACCCTCTCCCAAGAAGACGACGCTTTGGGATGCCTTGGGGTTTATGCCGCGACGCTCTGAAGACGGCAGAGGCCCAGAGGAGCTTAATGGAGATGTCTAGGATGCGGCATTCAAGTCGTGGCATATGGGAGTTTCCGAAAATTTGGGGGGTACCTTGTTTTGGGGTCCTTATAAGAAGGATCCCACTATTTAGGGTGCTATATTGTTTTAGCGTCCCCTATTTTCGGAAACTCCCATATATAAATTCACTGCAATGCAAGGGGGCCTTGAGTTCAGGTTGGGCACCTTTGTGCAAGACCGACTGTCTGCGGAAAGTCCACGAACAAGTGTTGAGAGAGCTAGCCTTCAAGGTGCTCACGTATACAGGTCGTGAAACAAGTGCACGGTATCTCGTCATCGTGACCCGGCTGTCTTCGAGAGCACTGGCCGATAATCTGATGCCTCAAGCGTCTGCCTCATCGCGATGTAAGGCGCCCGCTTGCCTTTGATAGCTTCTTGGAGCAATGGCTCAGCTTCCGCATGGCGCCCCTGTTGCTGAAGCAAGCTTGCCAGCTGTTCGAGAGTATTGAGAGTTGACATGTTCTCGTTGCCAAGGGTGCGGCGCTTGAGCTCCAAGTCCTCTTTGAGGAGATGCTCTGCTTCGGACACCCTGGCTTCTGCCAGCAAAGTGGCTAGCAATGTGCTTTCAAGCCAATCGAGGCCATCCCGTGTCTCAGCGTGCTTTCCCTTCTCCATATCTGCTCTGTTCGACTTAAGAAGCTCCCACATCACAGCTTCCACCTCCTTAGGCCGCCCCTGGCATTGCAGCAGCTGTTGCAAGGTCGTGAGGGACTCGCGGAGCTCGGGGTTTAAGGTGTCTCCGAGTCGCTGCCTCTTCTCCTTCAGATCCTGCCATGCCAGAGCTTCGGCCTCCTGCAATATAGGGGCCTTTATAATTAGAATAGGGTTTGGGGGGCCCCTTATAGTATGCTTATAAGGACCTCCCACCCCCCCCCCAAAAAAAAAACAAAAAAAACATAGATAACTACTGATGCCCCTCCTGTACTTCTCCAAGAAGTGCCTGGGCCTCTGGGATCCTTCCCAGATGCTGCGAGAGAGGTGCCAGAAGGCTGATCACGCCGAGGCTCTCAGGATGCGTCTTTCCTGGGTTATTGTTAAGGAGTTTACTGAAAGCTACCAAAATAACACCATATTGTCTACTATAGATCCCTATCATGGTAAGTGCTACCATAATAAGGACACCATCTTATTTACTATAGTTACTATAGATTGGAGGTTTCCTCTAACACGTTTTCTTTACGGGAACTTGGCCCCCTACTTGGCATCTTTCGGGGCTCCTACTTGGCATCTTTCGGGGCTCCTACTTGGCATCTTTCGGGGCTCCTACTTGGCATCTTTCCGGGCCTCTACTTGGCTTCTTTCTGGGCTCCCGAATTCGAACCTACTTCGCATCTTATTGGGCCCCAAGGTCTTCCTACTTCTCGGGAGAAGAATCTGTCAAATGGACCTTGTAGCTTGGATCCTTCAATTAAATCAAAATTAAATCCAAACCGAAGTTCAGCAACCTATTCAATCTCCGACCCAACACCCTGACTCGCTTGCACCGGGCGGCCTTGCTCGATCCGAAGTCCGTCTCCAAGCTCTCACGAAAAACCATAAACTAAAACAATAAAATCCTAAACCGTTCCGCCTAAACCGCCTGAAACCATAAACCTTAAACCCCTAAACCAAAACCCTTAACTGCTTAAGCCGCATCCGTTTAAGCCTTCAGGCCTTTAGAACTTTAGGTCTATGGCTACATCGAAAATCGGATTGCTGTGCATCTCTTTAGCTCCTCCCCACGACCTCCAGCTTTATTGTACGGTGTGTACTGTACTGAGCTGCACTTTGTGCATGGTACGGTACGAACAGCAGCACAACGTTGGGTACTGCTGTTTAGTCTGGCCGTCTCACTACCAAAAGCACGACAGCACGAACCGACTAAATTAACAACTAAGATTCGACTAAGATACATACAACCTCGCACTAAAACCCAAAACCGCTAACCATCTGCAAAGTCCTGGGTATGATTCGGGGTGATTCGTGGGAGGATCCTAATCGACTAGCATTGCAGCATCGACATCGGCTGTCAAGCGGTAGCGAGAAAAAATAGACACCCCGGGCTGCTGAAAGACCACATGTCAACCGTCAGCTGTACAGGAACACGGTACCAGACATACAGTGACAGACAGCCGAACATAGAAATACAGATACAAGCTTGCATCACGTGAAGAGCTGAGTGCACTCACTTGCTACCCCCCTTGCCGCTGCCCTTAGTCGAAAGGGCACGTCTCTTGAGGATGGGATCTGCGGCAAGGTCTTTCTTGTCCAGCAACATAAGGCACTTGCTGACCAAACCCAATCTCGTCTCCCCGGGCTGCAGATCCCGACTCAAAGCCTGCCCCAGTGTCATGCTCGCATACACATAGCGAATGGTGGCCATCGTGCGCTTTTCTAGGGCCTTGTCCTCAGGGTTACACGTGGTCTTAGGGTTTGGGGGCGATTTGGGTTTAAAGGTGGGGTTTCGTTTTTAAGGTTTAAGATTTAGGCTAGGGTTTCGGTTGGATAGGAGTTTAGTGTTTAGGACCTGCTCCATCGTCTTGCCAACAGCCTGAAACTCCAAGAGGCTGTTCGAGATAACTTGAAGATGCTTTGAAGATAGCTCTGAAATCCACGTTGGTGCTCCGACCAGCAACGTCTTGACCTCGCCAAGGAAGGATGCCATCTCGACCAATGAGCGATCTGCTTTTGCACAGCCGAAAGCCAACTGCTGCATTGAAGCATGGGAACACAGATTGAGCATTTTAACCTTATCACCATCCTCGGACTGGAAGATCTCGAAAATGTTGTGCTCTTCCGCCACCTTGTCGAAGTGTTCACGAATGCACTTGGAGAGGCTGTCAAAGTCATCCGAGAACTTGTGGATGCAATCGCCAACCGTAGCGATGAAGACATCTCTCAAGCCGTTGTAGAAGTTCTCGACATGAGGCCAGGAAGCATCGGCTCCCTGACATGCAACCTTGTACATCTCATCGAAAGCTTTCACTGCTTGGATAAACTTGCCGAAGATTACATGACAAGGAAAGATTTTAGACGTACCTGTCGCCCAAACAAAAGGCTCCCTACTGCCCGATCGCGAGTGCACCCACATCTTCTGGAGCATATCATGAAACATGACACCGTCACCACCTGTGCCCTGGGCAATCTTATTCTTGAACACCATGACATACTTCGCGATTTTGAGGAGCGATCCTGCTAGGCACACAAAAGATGCATGCACAGGTTTGGCGCTTTCCTCCCCGGCTTTGATCTCCACCTTGACGATGCTGGCAGAGCTGAAATGCATGAAGTAAGTATGGAATGCCAGTCCCCAATCTAGGCCCGCATGCTGCTGCTTGACATCTTGCCCATCCTCCTTGTCGTCCTTGTCCACAATGCCTGAGGTATCTCCGAGAATCTCTTCTCTGAGGGCTTCTTGTACACGACACTCAGGCTGCAACAGCATGGCGGCAAAGCTCACAAAGGTAGCCGATGTCTGCTGCAACCATTTCAACAGACGGCTGTGGATGCCATCCTGGAGCGAGCCAAGACCTCGGTTGAAGTTGGAAGCGAGAACCTGCAATTGAAATCGCAAGCCGCAATCATTCAACAGATTGAAGGCCTCGACCAGAAGGGGTTGTGCCAACAACTCCTCGTCAACCTGATCGTCCATCACCTTGCCAATGAGCGGGTAAGCATCCCTCATCGTGTTGATAGCCTTCGTCACTGCCTGGATGTCGTCCTCGAGCTTCTTTGCTAAATCCTTGCCGAGCAGTTTGATCAGAGATACCTTGGCCAAAGGATTGAAAGCTGCCAGCTGACAAAGCATTTGATGCACAGGAGGTCCATCCTGTAGTGCGGTCCCTTTGACCAGTTGCTCTGCAAGGGTGTGGAAATCAAACGACTCGTACCTCTGCATAGCCACACGGCGGAGTGCCCCGTAGAGTTCTCGTACCTTCTCCGCCACGGCAACGACATGTACTTGGGATGACTCTTTTTGACAATCGCTGGCAGTCTCTTCAAAAGCAAGCCATTTAGCTGTCATATCGAACACCTTGTGCTGCGAAGGTATGGACACCTCGGGCTCCCCATCCTTCAACTTGAGCAAACCCTCGACTGTGAAAGCTTTGAACCCCCCAGCAATGTTAGCCGCACTCTCGATATCGACAGCAAGGATGGCATCCTTGCGGAACTGCTGGGTGAGCTTGGAGGCACGGGTACCGATCTCGATACCGATGGGGCACATGGAGACAGCAGTGTAGAACACACCCGTCTTGTTCTTGGCGAGGGCCTGCTTGGCCATCTCCACATTCTCTACTGTCGACTGGTCCACAGCGATTTGCAAGGATGCACCCACGAGGGCCTGCAACTTTGCAATGTCCTCCACGATGGCACACTTAGCCTCTGTCAAATCCTTGCACAAGTCTGAAGCCAACCACTCGCGACCAAATGTATGAATGTCCTGGATGATTTTCTGCATGTTCGCCTCCTTCTGCTTTTTGGCCTCGGTCTCATCGTTGCTTGTGGATGCACAAGAGGTCATAAACAGATGGTTGAAGCATGCAGCCAAACAGTTGCACTGGAAGTCGCGAATCTCAGATGGGACATCGCTGCCCTGTTCGCCGTCTTTTGCAGGAGGCATCAAGGAGCCTACACCAGCAGGATAGTCGTTCTTGCAACTCGGGTTCAAGAACTTGAAGACTGAAGCAAAGTCCCGGTTCTGGGTCATCTCTTCAGCCGACCGCCGGCAGATAACACTAGTTACACACTGTGGAAGCTTCACCTCCGTTTCTGCTTCCAAAGTCCGAGCCCGAGTGGAAAGTGTGGCGGGGGCTGCCTCCGTATCGTGCAATGCCTCAAGAAATTCGCATGCAAATCCCAAGGCACTCTTGGCTGATTTCAAGCCGTCCCACACAAGGGAAGCTCGCGAACCTGGACCAGAAGCCCTGACACTCTCCATGTAGATGCCGACGAGGTCCTCGGTCAACCTGGCCTCCACCTTCTCGATGAGGGCAGTCGCTTTAGACAAACTCAACTTCATAACCTCCTGTGGGTCTGACAAAGAAGCACGAAATTGCTGGGCTTGGAGAGCAACAGCTTCGCTCTTCTCCAACTCCCTGGACTCGTTGCACTTCTTCTTGGGATGCTTCTCCTTGGTAGTAGCCGGCAAAGACCAGCCAAGAAGTTGATGACCTTCATCGCCACCGTGCCCCAATCCAGAACTTGTTGACATAGGAGCCGAGCTTGGGTTGTTGACGGTCTTATGTCTCTTGTTCCGACTGCTCCGCTTCTCCTCGACTTCATCCTCGGAGTCGGAAGTTTTGCCTTTGATCTTCCCACCGGCAGATGCAGATGAACCTCCGGCGCCGATATTGCAGCCACCCCAAAGGATGCTAGTCATTTCATCATCACTGTCCACGGCAGCCTTGCGATTCTTGATGTAGTGCATCCCATCCTCGCCCATGTTGCAGCTGATGTTGAAGGACTTCTCCATGGAAGCAAATGCCTCCTGAGCCTGCTCATCGTCGGAGTCATCGTTCTCAAGTGAGGTAACCTGCTTGGCTGTTCGGGTGCTACGAGTTGTCATCTCTATGGCCCCGATTGTAAATTCAGCAAGCACTGCTCCTCGAACTTTTTTTCCCAAATGGGTGATCGTCTGTAGCCGTTTTGGGATAGGTTTGTCATGTGACTTCAACAGCGAAACCGGCCAAAGGTAGCCGAGGAATTCCTTCGTTTCTACACCGGCAGTCGTCTCTGCCTCCGCATGCACCTTAGCCTTAGCCGTGAGCTTATGGCTACGATATCGACCTTCTCGGCGATCAGCTTCCCAATCCTGAAGCCGTCCCAAGTACTTCTTGTGCTCCTCCGGCGATTGGATTTTCTCATACCTTTCCTCGGCTGTAAGACCGCTGAAATCGGGGTCCTTTTGCATAAAGGTATGACACGGCTTGCATTGAGCCGCCATAGGGGCACGTCTCTTCAAGAGGTTCGAAGCAGAGGCGTCTTTGATGACAGGATTTTTTGTCGTCAGGAAACTCCTCTTGCACGTGCGACAATGATCTGGGCCAGCTGCAGCTTTAGAGAACTTGGGCGCCATATCACCAAGACAACCTTCTTTCAAGGTGCCTACAAGCTACGAGTAGCGAACACTCTGCTCGACACACACAACTGCAGGTTCAAGGGCACAAGGACCTCCAATCACGAATCAGAATCATGTCGACCTATGCTGCTGCCAGAAGTGACTGCAATGCAAATGCAAGCACAGACAATCTGAAACAATCTCGGGCATTCCCTTGCACACTACGGCTGGAGCACAGTTGCCGAAGGGAATGGGCTTTTGCACTCTGTCACAGAATCCTTGATCACGGGCGGCGATGGCCTCGAGAGCACAGCACCTGTTAATGTACAGGCACCAATGCACCGCGGAGACTCAAGGACTCCAGCGGGTCGTCTCACTACCAAAAGCACAGCAGCACTCTCAATAGCCCTATATTGCCGGTGAGCCTCTAGCCTATAGCTTAGAGCCTAGAAAGAATCATACCGATACCCATACCTAATAGTCCTTGCTCATACTCAATGGTCAATGCCGTGATCTGAGCTCAATGGTGTCCTTGCTCATACTCAATGCTGTGATCTGAGCTCAACCGTCCTTGCTCATACTCAATGCCAATGCTGTGACCTGAGCTCAACCGTCCTTGCTCATACTCAATGTCCTTGCTCATACTCCATGCTGTGATCCGAGCCCAATCGTCCTTGCTCATACATACTCAATGCCGTGATCTGAGCTCCGTCGTCCTTGCCCATACTCCGAGATCTGAGCTCATATAAGATATATATATATATATATATATTATATTGTATATCTGTATATATATATATGGTGTTATGATATGACTCGATGATATGATATGCTGCGATGACCCGGCTACAGATATGAAACCACACTGGTATTCGCATCTTGACGAAAACTGAGCTTCATGGGAAGCCTGTAGCTGGCTAATAGTAAGGCTACAGGCTAGAGGTTTTCAACAATGGTTCGAAGCCCGAATTTCCTTTAACCGCCTTAGGACCCAAGTCCACATAAAAATTAGTTTTTTCAAGAGGATGGGTCTCCAAAGGTGTAACAACCACCACAAACGTGTGTTTCTGCTATCGACGGCAATCGATCCTGAACCCTAGACACCCTCAACCGTAAACCTAGCCTAAGCCTAAGCCTATAATGCGAATCCAACCCCAACCACGTCTAGCCCAGGGCCTCTTATAGCATTTATCCGGTTTGCTCAAGCCTTTAACTAATAAGACTATAAGTATAACTATAACTATAACTTAGACTTTTAACTTAAAACCTATAACTATAACTATGACTATAACTTAAAAAAAACCCTAAACCCTAAAACTAAAGACTATGCCTATGCCGCCTATGCCTATGACTATGACTCTGACCACAACCCCAACTATTGTCAAATCATTGGCTCATTGGCAACTCATTGGGAGTGGCTGCCGAGCGGCAACGAGAAAAAAACGGCCCAGGCCGAGTCAAGGTGTTTATCCAAACCTTCCAGTACCATACATAGACCCAATAGACCCACCTAGGCCCATACATAAGTTACATAAGATATAATTATACAACTGCAAATTAAGTAGACGTCCAAGGGCACCGAAACGAAGGAGTCGGACAGAAAAGCTTTGCACCAGCTGAACCCCATCGCGAATTTCCACTCCTCGTGACTGACTCTGCACACGATCGCGATCTCCTGGACAGTGTTGCGAAGGCGAAGCAGCATGGTCTTGTGTAAGTCGCACGCATGAACACACTGGCTCGTCTGGTACAACACACTCCACACTGGTAGCCCCCCGCAAAACACAAGCAGGAGCAGGCACTTCATCAGCATCTGATGAGCACGGGGAGAAACGAAGCCTTCGACGAGGGGTCGTACATACTGATATTGACCTTAGTCTTGATCTTGATCTGCTCCGACTCCGGCCATCAGAAACGTAGCGACTGGCACTGTCATTGCGAAGCCAGCAACTGCCAAAGATAGGCACTGACACAGCATTGGAATCTTCACTGTCACTTCCATGGCCCTCTGACATACCTACAAGAAACGAGCAAGCACTACACGGGTAGACTACACGGACTACACGACACACCACTGCACAAGTAACAAAGACTAACCTACGAGCCAGATTTATGAGCAGTGAGCAGGCTTTCTCCCAACAACCTGTGTTTCTGGGCAGTCTGGACAGGCCAAAGTTTGGCCCAATTTGGGTGGTTTGGGTCCTGATCACTTGACCACTTTCGGGGCCCCAAAAAGAGTCAAGTAGTCAAGCACCAAAAGGTGCCAAGTGCTGTAAATTACACTACTTGGCCTCTTTCTCGTCCCCTCACTTGACTACTTTTCGGGGCCCCAAAAGTAGTCAAGTAAACGGAGAATCCGAAGGGGTTTCGGCACGATTTTGGGGCCAGTTTTGGGGCCTCAGAATGCCGCCCAAATAAGCTCAGTCGAACCCGACTAAGCCCAAAGAACCTCAACCACCTACAACATAAATATCTTAAAAAACTAAACCCAAAACCCGAAACAACCTTAACACCCTAAACCCTCAACCCTTCCCCACATATCAAACTTACAACCTGGCCCAAACCGGCCCAAACCACACACTGCTCGGAGCAGGCTCACGAATCTGAGGTTTTACACTACTTGCGAACTTTCATGCCGATGGATCTACGAAGCTCCAAACTGAGACTCTGGTGCTCATCGCTGGAACTCAAATCGCCTGCTGCCAACCACTGCAACAACAGGTCGGAATCCTTAGAGTTGGTAATCCAACATTGGCATTTGGACCCATGCACTTTACAAGTGGCTCGCAATGTTTCTTGCCCTGTGATACTCTGTACAAGCAATTTAATTTCACCCAGAATTGTCGAGGTCCCAGCTCTAAGCCTTTCAACGGTGCAAAAAGAAGTGCCGTGCCCGTAGACTGCCTGGACCAACGAACCATCGGGGTAGGTAGCAATGACCTGCGATTTCGGTTTGGAAAGAGCTGGATTACAGGAACTGTTTGCCGGGGAGGAAGCTGAACCGGAAGCAGCTAAACCATGTTGTCGTGGATTACCAGTTGAACTTGAAGCTGCTTCGCCATCGCCACATTCACCTTGGCCAGCCTCATTAGGCGGAACACCAGGCTTATGGCTGCAGTACTCAATTTCGTCGCTGTCTGAATCACGACTCGCATCTGCAGCTCGCCCGTGTTCCCTCGCCTCGTCCATGACAGAACACGTAGCCATAGCCGTCTGCAGCTCCTGGATGTCGTCGGGGCTGAGAATCGCCTTGAGCTGAGGGTCTTCCAAGATGTCCTCAATATCATTTGTATTCAGGATTTAGGCTTAGGGTTTGGGAGTATACTGAATAAGCTAGCTATGCTAGGCTACCATATAATATATACAATAATATAAATATAATATATTATAGTATCAACAAAGTCAAACACCAGGTGGAAATAGATCATAATTAATAATTAATAATTATTAGTACAATAACAGTATAAAATATTGTATTAATTATTATTACTTATCATCTATTTCCACCTGGTGTTTGACTTTGTTGGTCTTGGGTCCTGTTGTATGTTAGGGTTCCCTGGAGTCCTATTGTATATCATGCCGTCCTTGCTCCTAAACATACTATGATATGATATGGACTATAGATTCATATATATGACTCTACTATTATTATTAAACTATTATTACTATTATGACTGTGGGCGGCATGACACACAACAGGACTCAATCTAGGGCTTAGGGATTAGGCTTAGGGCGACGGGGCCCGCCGCACGGTCCCACAACCAGCACTTCGCTTGCCAAAGGATCTCGAAGGAGCGATGGCCGGGGGGTGGTGGTGTGGGAAATGCTGGGATGGGATGCTGAATCTGAATCTGAATGAAGAATCTGAATGAAAGAGATTCCCGAATCTCGTAAACTTATCGGCTTATCGGACCTGGCTAGGACATCACAGAATTACAATAAGATCTGTGGGAAACGTGCCTCCTTAAGGAAGCAAGATGCTACCAGCAATTTTTGAGGTGAGGTCCTGGGCGCTACTGCTACTGCAAACCGATATGACAAGCCCCATCTGCAAACCTATTGTATGCTGCATGCTTTACATTATATAAATGTAAAGTTATAAGTTATAAGTATAAAGTTATAAAGAAGTCTATGCATATATCAATACATATTACATAGTCTTAGTATATCGTCAGTTATTAATTAATGATTAATGTAAAGCATGCAGCATACAATAGTTTTGCAGCTACAACTAACAACAGACTGAATAAGCCTGAACTGATATCCAACTGAAAGAAGTGTCGCCATCATGAGCGGGTCGTTCCGGATCCTCCTGGGCAGCCTCGGAAGCCTTGGCACGGGTCTGCCTCCTTCGCTTTGCTGGTCTCGCCTTATCCGAATCCATATCAGGGTTATCAAGCAAGTGCATGAAATCCATAGCCCCGCCCACGATCGGCGGAGGCTCTTCTGATAATGGCACTTCAGGAACATCAGCTGCAGCAGGGCTTGGCAGACTAGCTTCTACTAGTATCCTCTCAAATCCCGGGTCAATGCCAGTGACACGAACCCTGACAGGAGTGATGTCCTCGAAAACCATCTTATGCACAACAACCTGGGCAGGTCGGTAGTCAGTCGCCTCGAAAAGGTTCAGAAGGTAGTGGGCGAAAGCATCAGCAACAAACATCCACATACTACCTTTGCGATCACCATCTTGGGGCACCGGAATGTAGTCTTTGTGGCACTGAACATAAGGCTGGAATGAGAGATCCAATAACAGGTCGCGAAACTCATTCTGAACTCCCTGGCAATGGCAATAATTTATGGGCTCTGCCAAAACAAAGACCTGCTGTGGCTTCTGGGACCCACTCCTAGCAGAGACAGCTGTTAGCCAGGCGAATTGCCGAACAACATGCTTTCTTGTTGAAGCGATAACAGTGAACAAGCAGAGGACGTCTGCTCGGACGGCATCCATGGGACTTCCATGTCTCTGGACGATCGCCAAGAAAGCATCTTGCAATTTGGTATGCAAAGCAATGAGCTCCTGCTCCCCCATATTCCGACACTGACAGCCACAACATGACTCGTACATCACTCGATCGGGGAACTTATCGTTGTCTGGGGGACGAGCCATTCGTTCCATCTCACAAATGAACTGCTGCTCTGCTTGCCTTGCTGACACACCACGATCCCTTTGTGCCTGTGCAATGTTTTCGAGAGCTTGTTCTGAGATGGGGTACCCATGTTTGCCCAAGGAGAGACGGTGAGAGCCTCTAGAAGACCTGATCCGATGCTGCAAATCTTTGATGCTGCCAGCATCAAAAGCAGTCTGGAGAGGCATCGCACTTGCAAGCAACAGCTCCTGCTCCTGCTTTGGCACTGCCGATTGCCCGCTTTGCGCCTGCGGACCCTGCACTGCCAAAGCTGAAGGTGCTTTTGCTCGTCTGCACAGAGCCGCTTCCTGTTTGCTGGTCGTTGACATGGCTGTATAAGCCTCTTGCTGTTCAGGTGCAAGCTGCTCCCAGGCTCGCCGCACATCCTTCCATGCTTCGTGAGTGCATGGATTGAAGCTCCCTGTTCTCTGCTGCCCCTTAACCCAATCTGTTCTGAATATCTCCAAAGCAGACTTGCCTTTAGCCTTCCTGGAAGACTTGTCGGCCACTGCAATGTCATGCCCATTCTTCCCAGACAGCCTCTGAGGCGACAACTTGGTGTCTCCACACATCTGCTGTCTGGCTTGGCGGGCAATAAGATGAGATTCAGAATTCACGAATTTGGCAGCTACTGTAGCAAAACTGCAGTCGGTGCTCAAACGGTTCAAAGCATGCTTAGACTCGACATCTGCTATGCTGAACTGGAAGGTGGAACCGTACCAGTAGAGAATGTTCCTCCACCGAGGTGTTTGAAGGTCCCAGGAGGTCAGGCCCCTCTGTTTCAAGGAACGGGCTATGCCAGGCGGCATGCAGCAAACAAGTTTTCGATCCCAGGAATCCAGAAAAGACTTCAGCATCGCAGGATTTGCCTGTGCATCACCCACCAGCGCCACCCTGTATGTGTCAGCCTGGAAGTAATCATAATGACGACGGAATTGCCAAGCAGCTGCAAACATCAAAACCCTTCGAATCCCGCGAACAAGTCCTGGCTCGCTTCTGCAGAAACTGCCGAAGCTTTCATAGCCCATGGTCCCCCAGAGCAAGCGTGCACGACCAGAGCCTATTTTGGGTTTGGGTTTCAATCTAAAACCTGTGGCTTTACTACTAAGTTACTACTATTTGACTCTGCTACCCTGAGATGGTAAGCGACAGAACCAGTTTTCTGAACCATAAACCTTTACTATAACTTGTAACCGACCATATATAACTTATATAACTATAACAACTATAACTTATGAAACCCAAAAGTCTTACAAGAGACGAATATTGCCCAAGAGTCTTAAAAATAGAATATAGCAAAATTTGAGCTTAAGTTTCGAAAACCAAAGCCTGTTGTTGTAGACAGCAACATACTGTAATGTTGAAGCAGGCTTGTCAAGACACTGGTATGTGGATCCAGCAAAGAAAAGAGGGGTGGACGTTTGCCCGGGCACAAGCTGGAACCAAGGCATTTCAACCAATACCAAGTGAGGACTCGATTCGGTTCCATGGCCACAGTCAGGAGACAAGCACTCCATTTGGAGTGCTTATCATGCAAGAATTCTTGTGCAGATCGTAGCCGCCGCCCATTTACCATGTGGAACGACAACGTCTCTACCAGCCGGGGATCCAATGCAGCATCGGGTGCATTGTCGTACTCTTGAAAAGTCATTTCAGCGAAGGCTGCTCCAAACACATCCTCCAGCCAATTGTGCACCACGACTCCTGACAGGACGAAATCCATCGGCGAGAACAACTTGGACCACTTGCTGGGCGATGGTACTTCGGGCATCGCATGAGCGAAGAGCTCCAAGAAACTGTCCGTCGCTTTTCGGACAGCATCGGCCCTGGTTTGACAGTGCCTCTCAGACATAGGCACATATTCACTAGAGCAGATATGACAGGGCCCTTTTGTGATGTCCCCGTTCCACATGTCCAGAAAAGCTTTCACCTTCTTGTCAAAGCTGGCGATCTGTTCTTCAGCTTCCCTAGGCTCCACACCATCAACCTCACGAGTCTGCTTCTCTAACCTTTTCCACATCTGAAGATATGAAAGTAGTTCGACCAATGCCGGATGTGGTTGCACCTCCTGAGCAATGTTTGCTGAATGCGCTTCACGACGAAACTTGAGATTCGTCTCTATCCAATTGCGACAGGCTTGTCTCACCCTCATCCAATACCCAAGGTTCCTCAAGAATACCGACATGCCGTAAACTCGATTGAGCATGCCAGGATTTACAAGACTAAGCAGGGCAGCATTATTCAACTGGGTGGCGTGATTCATGCATCTGGCATGTGCAAAAAGAAGTGCAGGACCAGACTTCTCCGGTGCAAACACACAAGTCTTAGACTGTTGCAGCATGTGGGCCAACAGCCTCGTGTTACTGCTCGCACCATCCGTTTCGCACACATCCAGATTCTCACCCGCATGCTTTCGCAGCAACCCTAGGAGTCCATTTACACACCTGAATGCCGGATGGTACTTCAAGGTGTAATATTGGCATTCCGCACCCGTCGACAAAAGACTGACAGGAGGTAAGACCAATCGAATAGTCATCGTCCGGCCATCTTGCCAAGACAATACGAGTCGCAACCTGCAAACCAGGACTTGCCAAGTGCTGCGAACTCTGTGCAGGGACTTGTCGGCGTTCATGCTGCAAAGAAGTTGGGTCTCGTCCCACTTGGCATGTCTGATGCACAGCAGTGGGGGGTCTCGTGCACACCATGCAATCAACTTTGCCAAGAATAGAGCCTGGTGGTTCATGAATGCTGCAGACACCATCACCTGCATATGTCTGACTGTGGATCGCCCAACCTGCAGATGCTCAGCCATCGACGAGTTCCGGACAATTCTTCCGAACGAGGCTTCCAAATAACGACTCCAAGGAAGCTTTCTCTTATATCTATTGCCCCGGCCATTGGATTGGGTAAGCTCCAGAACCAAGCCCAAGGAAGCAGATGATCGTGCCACACGGCATGATAGAATCTTGGAGTCATAAGTGAAGTGACTATCAGTCAAAAGGTCTGACACGGCTTGGGAAAACATCTCGATTCGCCTCGCCATTTTGACAGAACCTCGATTGCAACTGCTTGATTTAAGGATATATTATATAGGGTAACAAGAATTTCATACAGAATACTACTCGTCCGATGTTCCATACTAAACCCCAATGGTATCCGAGCCGGATGGCTACCAGCGCCTGAAGCTAAACTTAATCAACATCCACCAACCCCTAGCCTAAACCCTAAGCCCTAAACTTACTAACCCCTAAACCGTAAGATCTGAATATTAAACTTCAACAACCTCCGATTCGGACGGCTACCAACCCCTAAGCCCAAATCCACACCGAACCAGACGACTACCAACCCCTAGACCCAAAACCCTAAACTTAATCATCGTCCGAACCGGACGGCTACCAACCCCTAAGCCCAAACCCACACCGAACCGGACGGCTACCAACCCCTAGACCCAAAGCCCTATAGACCCTAAACCTGCGGCGCAGGGACAGCCGCCTAAACCCTAGACTCCAAACCTATGTAAAAAGTCGCCCTAACCCCTATCCCAGACCAAACCCTAAACCTAAATTAAAATTCTAGCGGCGCAAGGACAGCCGCCTAAACCTAGACCCCAAACCTATGTAAAAAGTCGCCCTAACCCCTATCCCAGACCAAACCCTAAACCTAAAATTCCTAGAAGCAAGGACAGCCGCCTAAACCTAGACCCCAAACCTACGTAAATCCAAACGTCTGACCTATTGCAATCAGGTCTCGCATATGACAAGCAAGCAATGCTCGTTCTGCGAATGCACCATGCCTGCCTTTGCCCACTCGGCCCTTCAAGCTGGCAAAGTTGCGGCGTTGCTTGTACACAGGTTTAGACGATTTAGAGCAAACAACCTGCTTTGGCTGCTTTTCTTGAATCGCAAGTACACCGGAGGGAATTTGCAATGCCAGCTCGTCTTCACAAGGCGCTTCGTTGTCGTTAGAAGCCGGCTCGGGCGGATTGTTATCAGAAGCCAGCTCCAACACAGACAAGAAATCGAAATCAGCCATGGCTCACACAAGCCGTGAATTAGTGAATTCTTGGGAGAGAGATCTCGATGTTTGGCGGCGGCTATTTCTTTAAACCCCGCTTTTGGGGTCTATGGCTCATCTGGGACCCTGGGATTCCATCATGCCGCATGCCGCTTCCAGAGCCGTTTCTGGGAGCCTGGCGTCGGACGATAAAGCAGTCAAGTGCACAAGAAAAAGTAGCCAAGTGCAGAAGAGAAAGTAGCCAAGTGCACAAAACAAAAGTAGTCAAGTACGCAGGATAAAGTAGCCAAGTGCACAAGGGAAATGTTGCCAAATACCCCTGTAAAGAAGCCCCTTCAGAACATGATAGAGCGAACTCCCAAACTATAGATCCCTGTTATGTTAAATGAATCTAAATTCCTTAATCAGAACCCAGTTTCCCAGCTCCCTGCGGTTGGTGACCAAGGCCTCCTGCAGCAGCTGGTCGGCCTCTGCGAACCGGAGCTGCTGAAGAAGGGATCCGGCTAACCCCCGCTTCACGGTGCTGATCTTCTCCCAATTCGGCGGGCTCACTTGCCTGGGTTCTTGTTAAGGACTTTCATTTGCACAGCATAATAGGGATCTATAGTAAATAATATGGTTTCCTTATTATGGCAACTTAAATTAGATCCTTTAACAAGAACCCAGTTGCTGCAAGGCCTCCAGCCTCTCACAGCAGAGGGCCTCGACCTCATTCCATCGCCCGAGGTAGCAAAGGCAGTTTGCAAAAGCACTCCTGGTCTGCTCGGTGATGCTATTAGAACCTCCCAGCTTGGCCTCTTTGGTCTTCAGGCTCGACTGTAGCAGTGGCAAAGCTTCATGAAAACGGCCCTGATGAAGCAAGTGCGGTGCCATGACGTCGATGAGCTCGACCGTTTCCTCATTTGGAAATCCGTCCGACGTGCGCAGGGTGCCTGTCACTGCTTCCAGCCCAAGCTTTATCGCCTCCTTGCAGGGACTTGCACATGTCGTGTGCACCTCAAAGTGGCTTTAGCCACCTTGAAAAACCCCAAAACCCTGACAACGTGGATTCATCCTACAGTAACAGTGGCCCCATTGACTCTCAATCCAATCTCCTACTGTAGTCTTTCTTCATCCAGGAGGGTCTAGATTTCCTACAATGCCCATGCTTGGCGCTCGTCTGCTTCATGCAAAAGGCCTCGGTTCAGCTGCTGGTCCTATGACGTATGACATATGAGCATCCAAGCACAACACACAACAGCACGTGTATCAATCTGTCTACACTCATTTGTGGACCATACTAGGTTCACGGCGTCACGAACCAAGCCCACACACCGCAGAATCTCGGAAACACATCGAAGAAGACAGTAAACGAGCCCTATGAGACCCTGAAGCCCTATGAAACCCTACACCCTATACCGATAAGCCCTAAACACCAATCGCTACATCCAAAACCCAAAACCCTTATGCCCCAAAACTCCCAAACCCGAAACCCACAAACCCTGGATTCCCAGACCCGAAAGGACCTCACTCTGCCGACCGCTTGAAGAGGAGAACCGCTAACAAAGCCTTTGTTTGCAGACTTCGCTGGTGCGTCTCTCCGAAGACCTTGAGGGTGTCGGGTTTAAGCTTTCGGGTCCAGGGCTTGGGTCTTCTTATAGGGCTTGTAGTAGGCTGCGACAGGAGGCAAGCAGGGACTTCTTTTCTTGGGTCCGCATATCAAGGATCTTGCTAAATTGGATCGATATGCATGTCCCTTACTTTCCCAAACTCCCAAATATTCGTACTAGATGTCTTGAACTGAAGGGGTCGTGAGCCGCGAATTTCTCCGAAACCCGGCCTCCTCGCACAGATGAACGCAGCTGTGGTAAAGCTGCTCAGCCTCTCACTAGGTCTGACTGTAGGGTTTAGTTTAGGATCAGCATATGGAGATTCGGCTTATAGGTTTGAAAAACAATTGGTGGTAATGCAACAGCTCCTTCAAGAGTCGCATCTACTCTTCTAGTAGATTGTAGCCTTCGATTCTTAAATCTCCAGAACCATGGGAGACCCCTTCCGTTGCCAGCATGTAGAAGACCCTCCTTCACCCCGCCTCACGAGCACGCCCCACCATCTGGAGAATCTCTGCCAACTGGCGCAGTCGATCCATCGTTTGCGGATGACTCGCTCCCAGCATCTCACAGCTGCCTTCGTAGCTGCGCTTTCCGAGTTCGATGGCTTCTTCGCCCTTGTCTTGGAGGGCATAAACTAGGGAGATGATCGCCATCGTCTCCAACAGGATAGGATGCATACCGAGTTTGTGCTCGGCAGATTCCAGTTGATCTCGAAGCAGCATCCTTTCGGCCTCGAAATAGTTCTCAGCTGTATCCAGCAAGACTTTTCCCAAAGAGTTAGTCAGCTCCAAGGTCTGTGGATGCATGGCTCCGAGCTTCTGCCGGCTCTCGAGCAACTCTCTTCGGTACTTCTCCTCGAGCTGCTCCGGTTTCCCGGAGTTGGCGAGGCGGGCCATTTTTAGCTGGGCATGGCCCTGGGCGCAGTATTCTGCCGATAAGAATGGCTCTACATCCTGCAGGAACTGCTCCCCGTCTTCGAACCGCTGCACATCCACGAAGCACTGGACCAGCTCGTTAGCGAGGGCCGGCATTAGTTTGCAGGCTTCTTCTGGACTTAATTGGCTCTTCACCGCCGCAACAGAATCTCGAAGTAGATGTTCCGCGGACAGGAGCTGCCCATGTTCGCGACATGTGTGAGCGAGCGCAAGAACACTTTTCGCAGTGGTGGGGTGAACATCTCCAAGCTCCCTCTTGCATTCGTTGTAACAGTCTTGCAACAGGCCTTCTGCTTCATTGAACCTGCCCCGGCTCAACAATCGAAATCCAAGCTCCATAGCGCAGTCAAAAGTTTGAGTGTCCGACAGCTTTTGCGTGGTTCGGAGCTTCGACAGGCGAAGGGTGAGAAGATCAATGAGGCCCCGGTTTGCAGCGGTTGCATGCTGAACCTGGCCATTCTCATCCATCAGTCGCACAACCCACACATCTCGCCTTGAGTGCACTTCACGTCCTTTTTTGTCTTCCCCCAACCTCACCGCACGCTCTCCTCCGTCCTCGCCCTGAATACGCCTCTGCCTCATGTCGGGTGTCAATCTTTGGAAGATGTTGTACGCCAACTCTCTGGGCACAAGCAGGGGCACGCAGAATGCGGCCCTATGTCCGAATGCACTCCCGTCGCCCCATTCCTGGGACTTGTTAAGAAATTTGACTCAGTTAGGTTACCTTACTAGGGCTCTGTAGCAAAAACTGTGGTATCCGAATTATGGCTTAACCTGAACCCAGATTCCTGGTTCCTGAGCTTGCACTCATCGTCCTGGAGGTCCACTCTCCAAGGATCGCCGTTGCTGTAGTTGTTCAAGAGTATGCGAAGTCGGTGCTGCCACACTGATGGCTCATGCTGTGTCGCATAAAGCCCCTTTCCAAAATGTGCACGAGAGTCCACTAGAGAAGCAAAAAGCTCCGACGTAGTTTGTTGCACATTTGACACCTTGGTACAGCATTGGGCAGGGTTCAAAAGCTCACTTTCTGACTGGGGTGAAGCCTCGTCTAATAACACTTCTGCACATTTAAGAACAGGACTTCTGAAACAACAGGTCGGAGGACGTTCATGAAGCCCATGAGGTTCGTGTAGTGATACAACACGATGACATCCTCTTCTTCATGAGAACCACACAGATCGAGGGCATGCCGCCAAACATGCACCGGCCGGTCGGGAGCATCGTACCTGTATGTTGGTTGACTTCCTTCGACGATATCCTCCCTGTAGGACAAGCCGTCGTATAGGCCACCATCAAGGTAGGTCTTCCTAAAGAAGCTGGACAAGTCGGCAGTTCCGAGCGCGACTCTCTGGCCCTGTGCTTTCTCCACGGCCTCGCCCAGCTTGGACTGCTCTTCCGATGGAAGTCCCAGAACCAGCTCCCTGAGATCGTCCGCAGATGAAGATGCAAGCCCCTGGCGGATGGCAGCTGAGCTTCCACTTCCCATGGGCACTGGTGCTTCTGGGCCCGACGGGGCTTTCAGGTCTTGACGCGTTAAACGGTAATTCTACAAGGCTAAGCCTTGAACCCCCCCCCCCCTCCCATATAATGCTGGCTTGAGCCATCCATTGAGTTCAGACTTTCGCCACAAGCTGGCCGAAACTAGCGAGACACTCGCCTGGCTCGTGTACAACCTTCGGAAACAGGCAGAGGAAAGGTCGAAGTGAACTCCAGACTCTACGTCACTCACACGCAATGTCGGAAGTCTTTAACTCCTTCAAACTACTAACCCTACAAGCCCTAAATTAGATAAAACCCCCGCCAAAACACACTATAAACCTCGACCCAAAACCCCCAAAACCCTAGCCCCGAAACCCTGTTAGCACCTACAAGGATTTGCGCCAAGGCTCCCGTTCAATTCAGGACACCCTGCACTGCACCGGATGTTTTTCCCAAAACTCCGCCCTCCGGGTTCTTACCTTTGGTTAGTAGGGAATGGAAGAATGGTAGTAATAGTAGTTATAATTGTACCCCATTCCTCCATTCCCTACTAACCAAAGGTAAGGGTTGGCTAAGCCCAAACTCTAAACCACGAACCCCTAAGGCCAAAACACTACAACCCTAAACCCTTTCATGTTATTTGGCTTTCAATTCCTGCAAGAATAACCCTAACCCCGAAACCGCTAAACCCTAAAAGCCTGAACTGGAACCCTAAACCCTAAACCCATGAACCCTGCACCCTTGAAACCCCCAAACTCCCCTAAACCCTAAATGATGGGAGGCCAAAAGAGGGGTTTGAGATTCCTGGGGTAGGGATTCCTTAATATGAACCCTATTATGGGAACCCTAATCCCTACTAAACCTGGCCTCCTATGACTAAACCCCCCCTAAACTCCAAAACGAGCGAGGCCCGACTAAGCGGATGAGGTCGCCGAGCTCGACTTTGCGTCTGCTGTCGTCTGCATCCCTGTGGGGCTGCGGGCTTCAGGGTTTTAGGGATTCTAGGGTTGAAAGGTTTAGGGTTTAAGGTTAAGGAGGGTTTAGGGTTTAGGACTTTAGGAAATCCAGGGTTTGAGGGCTTTAGGGTGTTAGTGCTTCACTTTCGGGTTTGTATAGGGATTTAGGTGGGCTTTGGGTTTTGGGATGTTGGCCTTTTATTTGGAGTTACGGGCTTTGGGCGGCGTTTTGGATTTTTAGGGGGGAGGGGGGAAGGGTTCTGCTTCAGGGGGCATCGGAATCTCGAAGTGGGTTTCGGGCTCTGGAAGCCATGGGAGACAGTGGGGGTTATAGTAGGGTCACTGAAAGGGTGGTTGTCAAAATCAGGTCCCAATTTGGGTACCCTAAAGACTAGGTGCCGTACCATAATATATAATAGGGGCCCAAAAAGGGACTATCATTTTGACAACTACTCATATGGTTTATTGTAGACTCCTTAACTGGCATCAAGCCATTATAATATACAATCCCCAATATGATTCAGTGGTATATTCCTTAATTGAGAGACATTGGAAGGCCTGGGAACATGGACCCAGGAGTGGCCAGGGGTTGCTATGTTGGTTCGATGACTATGATGCACTTTAGGGCCCTTAATAATCAGCACAGGCTTTGGGGGGTAAATTATACCACAAGTATAGTAAGGAACTCCCAAAGTAATATGTGAAATTATTCAGGCCCCTTTCTTGGTGTCATTTTACACCTAAGCCAGAGTCTAGAGTCTAGAGCAGAAACCCCTGCGTTAAACCATAAGTTCTAAACACCCCAATTAACCCCAAACACTAAATCCCGAAACTCTGGTCTCCTGAATACCTCTAAACCGACATAGAAAAAACCTCAAACCCCTGATTCCTCATCCTAAACCCTAAAACCCATAAACTGCCACACAACTCTCAACGTTTCACGAACATCGCATTTGGCCTCTGGGCGTCTGCCTGGTTCTTTGACCCTCGGCACACCCGCCAATGCCTGGCACCGAAGGAAGAAGTGGTTCAACAAACGTTGAGGGTTACCTATTCTACTACTGAGCACCGTACTTGACTCTGGCCGCGTTTCTCAAAGTTCACAGAATTCCCTCATTGCTGCACATGCCTCCAACAAACCTAGCCGCTATTGCGATTCTTTCCTTGGGTCGTTCTTGTACCAATTGGTAATTCAAACTTAAGAACTAAACCTTCAGCCCTACAAATCCTTCTGGAGAAGGACAAAGCTGTGGAGCAACCTGAGTTGGGGCTCCCATTCACCGCGAAAGATGTGAGTGCCCACCACTTCAAGTTTCATGGCGGCTGCTAGTAAGTACATTTTAACTTGAGAGTGTAATGGCTTTCAGCTTTACACAAGTAGGCGCAGCCTCACGAAAAGTTGACCTGCAGTTGTGGGTGGGATTACCAGTGTCCTATTTGGGGGCTTGAGCAGGTGTCTGCGATTGTTGGCAACATTGCTTCACTAAGAAGCGTACTGAGCTCTCGATGATTTGGAGTCTTCGCCAGGCATGTCTGTACTCACCAGCAAGCCCACAATCTCATCATGAACGTTGGCAGGGGCAAGCGCAAGAGCTGTCTTCCCCATCCGATCTGAAAGGTTTGTACAAACGCCGATGTCCAGCAGTAACCGCACGACATGTACATGGCCTTTGGCAGCGGCACGCATAAGAGCTGTCCTGCCACCTCGGTCCATCAAATCCGCAACAGCACGGGCTTTCAAGAGCAAGCCAACAACATCAGCGTGGCCTGCTTCGGATGTAGATACGAGAGCCGTCTTGCCATATCCGTCTGAAAAGTCCACTGCAGCACCGGCCTCCAGCAGCAACTTTACGATAGAAGTGTGGCCTTTAGCGGCGGCACGCAGCAGAGCTGTCTTGCCACTACGGTCAATTACGTCCGTAGCAGCACGAGCCTCTGACAGCATGCGGACAATATCAAAATGGTCGTTGTCCGATGCATAAATCAGAGCTGTCTTGCCATAGTCATCTGTAGTATCTTTAGCAGGGCCCACTCCCAACAGCAACTGCACCACCCCAACATGGCCGATCTCCGCAGCCTCGATGAGAGCTACTGTCTGATCCATGGAGTCCACGGCCGCCCTGTGCTCAAGAAGCAGCTGCGTCACCTGAAAGCGGCCCCTGCGGAGGCATAGCGGAGGGATAGTCTGCACTTGTCCATCAACTCTCCAACCCCCCCAACTTCAAGCAGCAAGCGGACAACATCAGCATGGCCGCTCTCGGATGCATAGCTGAGGGCTGTTCTGCCCTTCCGATCTGACAGCTCCACGCACGCAGCGGCATCCAACAGCACGCGCACGACCTCAACATGGCCGTTTGAGCTTGCCGAATGAAGCGCTGTCTGGCCACATCGATCAGCCAAGTTCGGGGACGCAGAAGCTTCTAGCAGCAAGTGCACTATCTCAACGTGACCCTGAGAAGCGGAGTAGGCCAGAGCTGTTTTTCTTAGTGCATCTTGCACGTCCTGGTTTGCACCGGCCTCCAGAAGCAAACGCACGATACTAAGGTCGCTTGAGAGGATGCGTGGATTAGAGCGGTTTTGCCCACTGCAGTTAGCCACACCGGCTTCAAGCAGTACTCGCACAACCTCCTCACGGCCGTTGTCGGTGGCCAAGATAAGCGCTGTCTTCCCATGCTGGTCCACGAAGTCCTTGCCCGCCTCGGCCACGAGCAGCAAGCGCACAGCCTCTGCCTCACCGTCGGCAGCTGCTCCGAGCAGCTCGTTGGAAGCTATGAGCTTGTCTGCACGGGATTTCACGATGAGCTGGACGTCCATGGGCATGCACAGCGTGAAGGCATCATCCAATCTGCGGCCGTCATATGTAGACGAGCCGAAGAAGGCTGACTGGTATCTGGTGCTTCGCTCGCAGTCGGTGCTTCAGACTTATCACATCACTGAGCTCCTCTACCGGAAAAGAAGCCAACTCTTCCCTAGATATCTTCCAGATGTTGAGCATCTTGCAAACGAGAAGGCCTAAAAAAACGTTTCACAGGAAGCCTTACAAGCCATAAGAGTGTGAATTTTGTTAACGGGATCTTCGAAGTGTACATGGCAGAACCTAGACACAACTGTCATCTGGAAGCTTTAATATGTACGAATACTGTTCCGTACGGCTCCTGACTGTCATTATAGGAGTTATAGGGTACTAAACTCATGGAAAACCTGTATATCTGAATTATTCAGGCCCCTATATTAAAGTCGCTCGACTCATCCATTCCTTCTGTGCATTCTTACCCGGAGCCAAGGATGATGACAGCATGCAGCAACATGCAGTTCTCGCAGTACATGCACACGATGCGGGTCTTAATGACCACGAGAGAAGGCTTCATGACACACCCTTGGGGAAGATGATGAAGGTTCCGAAGTCTGAGCCAAAACCCGCAAGAAGGCAGCTACAAGTAATGTACAACGTTCCAAAGTCCACCCTAAACCGTAAACCCTGAATCCATTATTTGGGGGGGTCGGGGGTCTAGGGTGTATTTTTCAGGGCTTAGGGTTCATTTTAGGATTTCGGGTTGGCGCCTAACAAAAGCTTCAGGATGTTTATGAATGGGAGCCCACCGGGGCTTTCAATCGTCTAAGATCTGGAGTTCAAGCTCAGGGTTTAGCGTTTTTGGTGCAGGAAGGCATGGCCGAATGCAGGGGCCAAAATTTCATTGGAATAGGGTTTTAGTTCTGGGCTGAATTGAAGAAAATATACTATGAGATGGGACCCGGAGGATGAATAACACCTAGGCTTCTCTACTATTTCCGAGGCTTCCCCTCAAAAGGCCCCCGGCCAGATCCCAGAAGTTCTAGAGACTCCAATACCCCTTACTTTTGGAATAGACCTTAAATTATAGTAGGATCCTTAATATGATTTAAGGAATATTCCTTAACTAAGGGATATTGGAGTCTCTGAAGCCCTCAAGGTGCGTGGTTCGGCAGCCCTTCGAAGCTTGGGCCGACTCTTTCATCGAGGCCTACACCCCAAAGCCTAAACCCTGAAGCCCTAACCCTAAGACCCTACTGAACCCAACATTCTTGCAACCCTTTGATATAAGGCCGAGCCAGCACGGCGAACCCTCCGCAGCACGTGGACAGACGCTGATTAGCACCTCCGTCGAAAGCCAGCAATCTCACGGGCTTGCATCACAGAGCTCCGTCCTACAGACATCTGGCACGCTCGGCAAACACTCGTGAATGTCCGCGCTAGATCCGAAACTTAAGGCCAACCGTGCTTGGCAACTCCACAGAAGCGAGAAAGTCGGGAAAGCCCTAAACCCTAAACCCTGAACTAAAGCTGCCTGGCCAGATCCGTCATCGCCTTGGCCAGAGGACCGATAGCTTCTCGCTGCAAGGGTTGAGGGTTGAGGGGTTTAGGGGCTTGAGGGGTTTAGGTTTAGGGCTCTCAGGGTTGAGCTTCTTCTTAAGGGTTCAGAGTTCAGGGTATTACAAAGGATGCTGCTGCGATCAGATGGGCAAAGGGCCTTGCGATCCTTCCTCTGGCTCGTTTGTTTGGAAGCATTTTCCCAGACCGTGCTCTAATTATCTAAGCAGCTATACCAACCTCTGATGCCGAAAGAAGCAGAAACAGAAAGCCTAAATCAATCCTGAATCCTAGACTCTTAAGCCATAGCCCTGCCAAGATCCTCATGTGCCCTTTGCTAGAGTCCTTATGGTCCTGAATAGTGAATAGGGGGTACTTCGGGTATATTAGAGGGTAGTTGGGGGAGCCCCATGCCTTAAACCATAAACTCTGAGCTTTAAATGCTAAACTCTAAACCCTAAACTGAACCGTAAACCCTAAACTCCGTAAGCCCCAAAACCTTTAACTTTAAACCCTAAACTCCCAAGCCCTAAACCTTTAACTTTCAAACCCTAAACTCCCTAAACCCTAAGCGCCCTAAACCTTTAGCTTGAAAAACACTAAGCCTCAAACCCTAAACTCCTTAAACCCTAAACGCCCCAAACCTATAGCTTGAAAAACACTAAACCTTAAACCCTAAACTCCTTAAGCCCTAAACGCCCCAAACCTTTAGCTTGAAAAACACTAAACTTTAAACCCTAAACTCCCTAAACCCAAAACTCCCTAAACCTTTAACTTGAAAAGCCCTAAACTGTAAACCCTAACCTCCCTAAACCCTTAACTCCCTGAACCTTTAACTTGAAACATCCTAAACTTTAAACCCTAACCTCCCTAAACCCTAAACTCCCTAGGCCTTTAACTTGAAAAACCCTAAACAGTAAACCCTGAACCTAAACCCCACACTCTAAACTCCCTAAACCCTAAAACTAAAACCCTAAACTTTAAACCCTAAACTCCCTGAACCGAAGTGAGCTCCAGGCCGCTCTGAGTGCTGGCATAGAGGTAGCAAGGCTTCTCAGCAAGAGCCTCATGAGTCCTCAGCGGGGCTTAGGGTTTGGGTTTAGGGTTTAGGGTCCTCAACAAAAGCAGAGGATTTGTGTTGGGGCTTAGGATTGGGGGGTTTAGGGTTTAGAACTTTAGGGCTTTGGGTTTGGGGGAGTCCTCAGCAAAAGCCGAGGCTTTGTTTAAGGTCCAGGGTGTGCGGGTTTTTAGGGTTTAGGGATGAGGGTGTTTCAGTGTAGGGTTTATGGGCTTAGGTTTTGGGGCTCAGGGCGCAGGGTTTCGGGTGTTTCAGTGTAGGGTTTAGGGCTTTAGGGGTTTGGGGTTTAGGGTGTTTCAGTATACCTTAAGCTACCAGACCACACTTCCTTGCAGGTTCTTACGTTACACTGCAGTATGGATTCCAGGGACCCCACAAGAGAGTAGGCACTTCAAGGTGTAGTATAGCATGGTATAGTAAAGTATGCTATACTATAATGACACTGTGCTGCACAGTATATGTGGTAGAGCTCTCTGGGTGATTCAGTTCAGTCCTAGGGCTTTGGGCTTCGGGTTTCTGTTCCGGTCCAAGAGTCCATACACTAACATCACGGAAGTAGGTCCCCAAAACCCTTAGTGGGTGGGTCTGCCGGGACCCAATTCCAAACATGGGGCCCTCTGGGATGGCTGTGTTCAAGACTGCGATATGAAACGATTACACCCAAGAGTAACCTTGGAACAAACAGGGTGCCCTTTTTGGTTTGAAGGGGCTTATCAAGGAACCTGAACCATAAAAAAAGGGAATAAGGGCCTACTCTAGGTCCTGGACGATGTTGGAGACTCAGTTCAGCAGCTACTGAAACTGAGACCTATAAGCTCTCGGTCAGCCACAGATAAGAAAAGCCTTGACATACGGTTGATGATATAAATCTTGCATTAGCCATAATAAGGAATATACCATAATTCCCATAGTTTAGGGTCATTAAGGTAATGCAGGATTTATATCATCAACCGTATGACCCGTCTCCCATCCACCATTAATGTGGAGTCTAAGGGCTCTTCAACACTATCGCATTCACGCCATCGTGCTGTTTTTTCGAGGCTGGCATCTCAAAGGGAGGATGAGCTGGGGCAAGGTAAGGTGCCAAGTGGCTTTGCCTACGACGGGAGACAGCCGTACTCTGAATTGGATGGACGAGTACTTAGTCGTCAACCACATGTGGTTATAAATAGTTTAGATGAATGGAGGGGCCGAGCATGCCGCCATCGTACAGTATGGCCATATTGCAACAGTAATTGTCATCGCACCCTATTGCAACAGTAACGGTCATCGCACCCTAAACCGCAAACCAACTCCTCTCAGCCCCCTGCCCCAATCGGATCAGCTGCCCATAGTAGACGCATGTGTCGGTGCCGTGACTGTCATTGTCGTCCACGCGGCCGACGGTGAAGTTGCTCCTTTCCGAGTTCCCCTGCGCCTAAGCCCGAAACTCCTCAACCCCTGAAGGCTACAAACATCTCGAGTTCAGCCACCGCCCAGACAAAACCCTACTAAACGTGCAAAAGTTTGATGCCCGAACTTCGGAACCGACAAAGCTACTTGAAAGATTAGGTGCCGTATTGTAACAAGGACCTAAAAAGGGACCATAATCTTGACAACCGCCCACTTGGGAAACAGATCTGCGCAGGAACACTATCAATGGGTCTCTCGACTGGAATATGACATTGTCACAGCTACATCCTGAGCCCCCCCAAAGCCCTCAATCTCTTACCCAAAGGGTCCTATGTACCGATATAGTAGAATGTAGGGTTTCCATATAAGGACTTAGGGAAGTATCCCCCCATACCAGTACATAGGACCCTTTGGGTGACGATCTTGGCCAAGAACCCACGGGCCCCAAACTCTGAACTCTATCGTTTATCTTCAACCCTTTACCCACAGGAGCCAGAGAGCCCAATATGCCCCCCCCTCTTCAGGAATGTACATTATACATTCATTAAGTCATATTCGGGATCCCTCTATTACTTAAGCCGTACTCCGTAATGAAGGTGCATTCGCCGCACAGCCCTGAAATAGTAACCTTAAAGATCCATGATAGACCCCTTTAGGGAACCCTTAAAGGGAACCCAGGGGTTACCGTCCTTGGACAGGAGGAGATCACACTTCCTGTCGAGAGCTTGCAACCCTGCACCTCCGCAGGATTCTCGAGAGTCTTTCGGGGGGTTCCTTCGAAGGGCCCCTTTAAGGGGCTCCTGAAGGTTTTTTTTTTAATGTGTATAGGGTTTAGGGTTTAGGGTTTAGGGCAGAAGGTTTAGGGTTTAAGGATTCCTTTAAGGGTTCCTTGAAGGGCTCCTGAGAGTTTAGGGTTTAGGGTTTAAGGGCTCTTTTAAGGGTTCCTTGAAGGGTTCCTGTCAGGGGTTCCTTTAACGGATCCTTGAGGGGCTCCCGTATTTTGTTTGGGTTTAGGGTCTATAGAGAGTTTAGGCCGTTTAGGCCCTTTGCCTGATAGGGTACTGTAGGTTGTATTTAGGAATCGTATGGAGGTTCGTAAGGTTCATCCCATATCGGAGGGCTTCGCCAAGTCGGTAGGGACTGAGGGTTTATGTAGGGTTCGGGAAATTACTGCTTAAAGTTCAAGGCTCAAGGGCTTAGGAGTTGAGCATTTCGGGTTTAGGCGGGAGCTTCTGTTATCTACATTGTCAGTAACGTCTTTGCTAGTGTTGCTGGGAATGAGAATCCGATGCGTCTCTTAAGTGTGTATGTATGTCTGTATGTCTGTATGTATGTATGTATGTAACTCTGTGTGTGTATATGTAACTGTGCGTATGTATGTAACTGTATGTATGTATTTATGTGTGCGAGGGATGGAAAGCCTGGTGTGCTTCAAGAGTTCGGGTTTAGGGGATGTCGGCTTGCTGGGAAATGGCATGTGCACTACCCGCCCCGTAGCCCCAACTCAGCGTTCGTTCCAGTTATTCACAAGCTCACCCTGCTCTCCACGACATCCCCGACATAAGAAGCCTTCTCTACTGCTGGCCTTTAAAAATTAGAACAGTGTTTGGTGGTACATTCTTCTACAACCATAATAAGTACCCCAAGGAACTATATTGGTAACTCCTATACTGGGCAACTTCGAAAGCTTGGACCAGCGATTCCTTCATGGGCTTCCAGACCGGCGCCACAACCAACAGATGCCATGAAGTATGTTACGAAGGGCCCCCCACTCAAACCCGAAATTCTGCTTGAACAGAATATACGGGAATCAGGTTACTTCCAAAACATGCCAAGAATGACAGACACGCCCTTCAGCTTGAAGCCCTCAGCAAAGCTCGCAACGTCTATCACGCAGGCCTCGACGGAGCCTGCACTGACCTGGCGGTGCCAAGTTTGAGCCGTTCCGGTCTACTGGTCATGGGTTTAGGGTTTCGGGTTTAGGGTTTAGCGAGCCTTGTTGAGGCCTTAGGGAGGGGGCCAAAATGAACTCCAATGCTGCGGTATACTAGCCGTAGCAGCCTTGCCTTGCTGTCACAGGGTCTCCTACCATACCTCAGCCTACCATGACCTCTTTTTTGTAATTTCTACTTCTACCGAAAAATGCAGAATTTCCAGGGACCCTACAAACAACAAGCAGGTTTTGTTAGTTGAAGGTAAAATGTAGGAATCTGATCAAGAAACCCTGGGCCTATGACAAAATAGTAGGATTCATATAAGGAACCCTCATAAAGGCCCAAGGTTTCTCAATCAGGTTCCTACATTAGGGGTTTAGGCTCAGGGTCCCCGAATCCCCCGAGCTGGTTGAGGCCAAGAGGCGGTCACGGCTGCAGCGGGATCCACCTGCAAAAGACCGCGGGTGCAGGCCTCCGCAGCGGCGGTAGAAAGGTTCAGGGGAGGGGGACTTATGGTCCTAGGTACTCTCGTGGGGGATACTTCCCCAAGTCATAATGGGGGGTTTGTGAAGAGGTATGTGGAGCTTGGGTTGATGGTTTGGGGGCGAAGGGTTTCAGGGGCTACAGACCAGCATAGGGTTAGGACTAGGCGGTTTGTCGCCCAGGCCTGTTGGACTTTTTGAGGATGTGCCCACAAACAAAGGATAGCCTTCCGTTTCGCAATCCATGTGTAGTTCTCCAAGTTTCGGTCCCTCTTCGGCCGTAGTATGATAGGAGGGACATAGTTGTGAGGATTCAAAAGTCTTCGCAGACCTCCCTTCGCAGACCTCCCCAGATGCTCCGTCCAGCCAATAGACCAGTCAGCGCTGTACATGTCTTTACTTCTTCACCCCCTCCCCCCCCAGTGCCCTTGAATAGAGGCCAGATGGTCCTGAATTGGGGGGTACCTGGGCTCTTATAAAAACTAGAGGCTTCATTAGACCTGGGCAAAGCCAAGGTTGAACTGAGCAGGGACGGACTTTTGTCTTCGAGCTTATAGAACTGCAATTGAATTTGGGGCGGGGGGTTATGCATAAACAGGGTGTCCGCTTGAATTTCTTCCCTGGGCATCAGGACTAGGCGCCCAGAGGCCTGAACTGTGATTACTGAACGTTCAACTTTGCTTTATCGAATCACAACACAACTCGAGACGCCAAGTGCAAACGGTTGAAACTCAGAACCCTACTCCAACCCCGGCTCCCATGCCCCAGACACTGCAAAGGATGAGCATGTCCCCGAAGTGAACGAAGCCATCACCGGCCCGCGTAGTGGGGACAGACCTCGGGCAAATTGTTGGTGGGTACATAGTCTATCATCATAAAGCGAGTAATCATTAGTGGACTGAGCTTTTACCCATGTATGTTCTACGGTATCATTAACGAGGACCATACGGGAATGCCAAAAATATTAAATTGAGGAAACGTCACGCCAAGAACAGCTTCAGTACAAACCACCAAGCCACTTGTTTTAAACTTGAAAGCTCATCAGTTTCAGTTTCAGCGATCTACGACGACTTGACACCACACGTGTCCAAGCTATGGTCAAAAAGATAGAGAAACCCTAAGGCTGTCTCACACTGACAGCAGCTGCTGTTCGTCTGCGCCGGCACTCAAGAGAAGACCGTCGTTGTCGGTCGTGTTTGGTGCCGCAAGAGGAGGGCCTCGCGGCCCCGACGCCGAATTGCATGGCCCACGGAAACAAATTGACCATGGTGTCTGCTTGTCAGAAGCTTTCCTGCTGCAGTCCTTGTTGGCACACGGCTCTGTAAAGCAGCCATCTGGGGGAAGGACGGTCTCTTTCTCATCGGACCAATTATCGTTGCTTGCGTCGTCTTTAACAGCGCTCTTGACCACGAGGGCATTACCCACCATGTTCACAGTCAGGCGCAGCCGGTAAATATCCAGAATCTCGGGGCATGGCTTTTCAACCCAAATGTTCTCACAGATATTCGTGAAGAGAAGATAAGGCGAGCCATCCGGGAACTGGTCAAAGCATGCCGATGCCTTCTCACCCGCATTGTAGCCGGTTAGAGACCCCCAAGTGTCGACGGATCCGACATAGTGACGAAGGGTGCACACGTCGGGGCCGTAGGTGTACCAGCCTGACAGGACGAGTCCTTGCACTTCGAGCCTGACCTGACTGGAGGCTTTCACAACCGAGACAATGCTTATCAAGAGCACAGCGAAGCTGACGTGCGACATCAGTGGTCGAGGAGACCAGGCTGAGGCAAGACAAGTGACCGGGCGAGCTCGACGATAGCTAGCTGTATCCAGGCTCTCTACGGAGCGACTTGAGCCAAAATCTCTACGGGTCCCCTTGCGCCAAGTGTCTCCATGGGTAAATCGTCAGCACGATTCCAACAAGCCCGTCTCGAAGGATTTAGCCGCATCACCGCTACGCTGTAACAGTCAAAAACGGGGCTACAACTCAGGACCTTATGTGTCAAACACATAAAATTGAAGGTGCTGCTACTTGGCGGGGGGGCAGTGTCGAAGGTTTAGCTGCATCACCACAACAGTCAATAGGATATGCCTCGCACCAAAGATTTCGTTATCCCGCATATCCCTGTTTCCAGTGAAGGCATGACAACATGAGACGAACACCCCAGTCAGATTGCCACAACTTTCTGAGATTGAAGCACCAGCGTGTGCTGCAGGGTGTGCACTGCCCCCTGAAGGACCATGGTATGCTGCTTCTGACCTCAGAGGAAAGGAGGAGTTGAAAAAGCCCCAGCCCCAGAAGCCTCAAATGCATGGTGGCCTCGCTCTATTGTAAAAGAAGGGCCTTAACAATTAGAACAGTGTTTTGGGGCCCATTATACTATAATTATAATAAGGAACCCCATAATAGTATTGGCAATTATTTAGGCCCCTATAGCATGAAAGCCGCGCATCGATGCCATTAGGTGCCTGCAACTTGCAATCTCGAAGATATAGGCCTTGATGACCCGAATAGTAAGTTTAGGGTACCTTATAAGAGGATCACGACTTTTGACGCCATAAGAGGATATTGTCAAATGCTAAGTCTTCAGACATTTTTAGGCTAAATGCTGACAGCAACACTCAGACACAAACTGCACAAGTCTGCTGCAGGCTCCGTCAGCCCTGACAGAGCACCAGGCACGACAAGCCGTGTATAAATGGAAGCATCTTAAACTAAACAGATACACAATTTATACATGTGTTCATGTGTACGTACATGCGCACGCACACACATACCCCTCTTAAATGCAGCTGTATCTGTTAGCACTTCTGCTCACAGACCTCTACCGTAACTACGCGACACGTGTCTACCACACCCATAAGGCCGGCAGCAGCTCGGTGCCGGGCATAAGTATTCCTGGAGGTTCTTCTCCTCCACCTCACACGCACAGGGAAGCCGATAACTGAAATAGCGTACACACCCAGTCACACCCGTACCTACAATATCGTCGCAAAGGCAGGTTTAATGATTATGCCTGGTTGCCATGCAAGTTCCCGGGGCTGTTCGATGTGAAGTTCATCCACATCACGCCAACCATGTACAGATCCATGCTTCTGCTGGTTTATCTGCATGGTCATTGGAACAAGCCCGTGTATTAGCCGCATTATCCCAACAACCCACGCTTGTTTTGATCGCGCGAACGATTCGTGTTATACACCAGTACGCATGGGTTGCAAACATGTTGAGAATGGCATTTCGAGACAGGCCGCATACTACTCACCACTGCCATCAACTTGAACCCAAGTATCTACGAGTCTACAATTTTCAATTTTTGTTAGCTGGAATAATATATTAGTATGTATTTGCAAAACATAAGGATATGTACTTCTATGTGTGTATATATATATATGTATACATCTACCACTGTTCTGAGCTCCGCCTGCACACTCTCCGTCCAGTCTGGCGCCTCCATTTGGCTCGAGCTTGGCCCGGGCTTTCGTGTTCTGCCTACTTTGACGCCTCGGACTCTGTCCTGTACGGGTTTTTTTTCGGGCTATAATGTCTTACTACATGGGCCATGCTATATAGGACTAGAATTATCCCTTACTACATAGCTACGGGGGTAATAAGACTGAATAGAGGTGTGTCATCTAAGTTCCACCCCGAGCAAAGCAGACTCCGGCCACTCCAGTCTCTTCTTCACAATCGGATGTCAGGGCAAGCCCAGTTTCGGTAAAGCTGACAGGCCTGTGTAGGAGAATTCACCTGCGCTTAGCTGCAGCTACTCACTACACGTCCTATCGCAGGTCTAGCTAGGTCGTGCGTCGTGAAAATGTTGGTTAGCATCACCTCCATCTCCGAGTCTCCAAACATGGTATTCTTTCACATGTGTATGATAAGCAGTTCATAATTAAGGATAGTGACCACCATTAGATATGAAATAAATGTACAATATTACATAAGGGTCGGGTGGTAAACCCACGGACATGACACCTACTCTTCGGCCGTTGAGCCCAAGGAAGGCGCGCGAGGCATCGCCGGTCGCGAGGTGAACAGACGGACAAAGCTGAATTGGTCAAGGGTTTAGGGCTCCGGGTGTATAATATAGGTTTGGGGTTCAGGGTTCGGGGTGTATATAGTTTAGGGTTTAGGCTGTTGGTCCGCGAACTCCGGGTCACGCGACTTCCCTGCAGCCTTTATGACTTCAGACTTTATCCCTTGATTGTGCCTTGATTGTTCACTCTGAGGAGAGCCGTCCTTTTCCGCCATGAGGGTTAGTCGGGCACCGAACTTTCCCAGCTTTGCAGAAGCTCCTTAGCAGACCTTAGCACACAAAGCATCGACGACTATACCTTATAGACCATAGCTTCCTCGAAATACAGGGCTTTAGGGTTGAGGGTACGCACTAGACCCCTAGAGAAGCACACCTTGAGTGCAGCCAAGAAGCAACACCTCACCAGCTACCACATCAAGTCCGTGACGTCCGAGATGGGCAGTGCGGTGGAAGACCAGCCTACTGCACACAAGACCCTAGGCTTCCAGGGACCTTATTATTGGGTCCTTAAGGGGTGTAGGGCCCTAACTAGGTCACACGCGCGTGAGGCGCCTGGCTACTTTCAAGGGTCTCAATGTGCTTATTTCCTAGGTTTTGGTATGATTTTAGCTAAATTTCAATTTATTAGCAAGAGCTCAAACTATTCATTTTTAGTGACACATCAGCTAATTTACAGCAGGAAATGCTGTTTTTGGGGGTGTGTTTTTCTCTTGTCTGAAACACTGTGAACCCTCAAGACTCGCAACCTGCACACAGACCGCAAGCTCAGAGCTGTTTCCTGCGAGCTCGTGCAGTCAAGACGTAGCAGCACATTTTCAAGCTGACTACCGTGCGTTGCTTCTCAGTACTTGCTAGCGTGCACGTGTAGCATGAAGTCGAAAACAAAGAGTGTCACGGCATACGGCTTAAAAAAGACCCAAAACTATAAACGGTCTCAATATTGGCAAAAGCAAAGCACTTATCAGTGTAGGGTTTAGGGTTTATAAGGTTAATTACGGTTTAGCCCTCGAACCAGACGTTACGCCGCACTCCGACCCCATCCGGGTGCCCAGCATCCATGCCCGCAGAGCATCCATGTGCCAACCATGATAACGTCCAGATCAGACCCCATCCATGCCCGCAGAGCATCCATGTGCCAACCATGATAACGTCCAGATCAGACCCCATCCATGCCCGCAGAGCATCCATGTGCCAACCATGATAACGTCCAGATCAGACCCCATCCATGCCCGCAGAGCATCCATGTCCCAACCATGATAACGTCCAGATCAGACCCCATCCATGCCCGCAGAGCATCCATGTCCCAACCATGATAACGTCCAGATCAGACCCCATCCATGCCCGCAGAGCATCCATGTCCCAACCATGATAACGTCCAGATCAGACCCCATCCATGCCCGCAGAGCATCCATGTCCCAACCATGATAACGTCCAGATCAGACCCCATCCATGCCCGCAGAGCATCAGCTCGTTCTTACCCCCCGTTCTTACCTTCCCCCCCCCCCCTCCCCCCCCTTCCCCCTCCCCCCCATCCCCCCTAGTGCAATGCACGATTTATCCAGGCGCCTGGTGCGTGTGTAACCAACTATAAGGTTGCAGGAATATAGACGCAAAGCCACATGCCAAGCGTTCCCCCCCCTCCGCCCAGCCAGCCAGCTGCCAACACAGCAAACATTCATACCTCTGTGCCGTAGAGGCTCAGGATCAAACACCCAGACCTTTCTTAAGCACCCTGAACTCGGAACCCTTATTAGCATCTCCAAGACGATCGGAACCCTGGTTAACATCTCCAACACCTTAATCCGAAAACCCCTCAAGCCTGAACTCTAGACTTTACCCATAGGCCCCAAAGTAGTTCCCTTTGGGATTACCTTATAGGATTCTTTATATGAGCCCCTAAAAAGGAACTACTTTGGGGCCACCCTAAACCCTAAGCCCTCATTGAAGATCGAGCAGCTTCTCTAAGGACTGAAGGAAGCCAGAGATGGCCAGGAGCCGCTTATGCCATTTGTTCCAGTCCTTCCAGTCTGTCTTAGGGGCTGAGTTTGGGATTAGGAGTTTACCTTAAGGCTCCAAATAGGCTTAGGGTCTTTGTGGGCGAAGGTTTGGGCTTTGGGGGCTAAGGTTTCGGATCTGACTACGAGGGTCCAGGAGCATCAGGGTAGGGTTTCGGGTACCCTAGCCCAAAAAACGGTTAACCTTTTCAAGTATGGTAGGATTATATGAACCCCAAAAGGCTAAAGGCCACCTACACAGTTACTAAGCTGTTGGTTTTTCCTTGTAGGATTTGGGGTTCGGGCGGTGATTACCTTAAGATCACTCTAAACTTTGCGTAGGGTTTCCCGGGCCCTGTAGCCGTAGGCCCAAATCATCCCAAATCGTTTAGGCGTTCTGATTCTAGGGGTAAGGCTCTCGGCCCAAGGCAGCGTATATTCTATACCTCCGAAAGAAAACTTCTCAGCCCAGCTTTCAACACCTAGTCACACCCGACACGCTCTACACCCTAAACACTCGCCAAATCGCTCAGTCTAGGATTTCCAAACCACCAGAACTCACAATTCCCCCAGGCTCGCTCACCTAGGCCCGAGTTGCTCCACCTTTAAAAGTGACTTGTGATGAGTTAAGGGCTAAGGGCTTAGGATTTTAAAGTTTAGGGTTCATCACAACTAGAAGTACAAAACCAAAAGCTATGTGCCTCCACCCGACAGTGCGTCACAGTCGATGCTGCAGTACCGTTCCAATCCAACGACAAATGCCAAGCCCAAAATCCGCCAGCCAAGCCTATGACTCGACGTATCTACCTACTTGTCGAGTATCCTGGGGAGCTAAAGGTCAACCTTTGAAAGTACATTGGAGTTACATAAAAATTTTAGCACCCCAAAAGGTCAAAGCTTACCTACTGTACTACCCTTACTCGCTGTCACTAGGTCTATAGATAAGCCGCTAAGCCCTAAACCCCTTCAAGCTCCCAATCCAACAGTCTTGCGAAGGCGTGACCGCTGCCCTTAGATCCCCGATCCGAAATTCCAGGTTCAGTGCCTTGCACTCTGTGACTCTTCATTCTTCCTTCTGCTACTAAACTACTACTACTTCTACTACTACCACACCATCACCACCGCCAACTCCCACCACCACCCCCACGCTAATGGTGGTGCCAGTAAGCAGTGGTACGACGTCCTCGTAGGCGCTCATCATGTCGGGTTCGGCGAGCATCAGAAACCGCTCCGTTGGGCCGCTGGAAGAGAGACCCAGGGCCGCTACCAGATCACCTCGAAACCGCTGCGCTGCGGGAATCGCTCTGGTTAAGGGCTTCGAGTCTTCGAGGTTTAGGGTTTGGGGTTTTGGGGTTTACGGGTTTTGGTGTTTAGGGGTTTAGGGGTTTAGGGGTTTAGGAGTTTAGGGTTTTAGGGGTTTAGGGGTTTAGGGTTTAGTAAGGGCTGCGAGGTTCAAGGGCCCAGCAAGGATTCAGAGCCCAGGGGTTCGGGGTTGGATGTTGGGGCTTTGGGGGTTTGAAGGGTTTCGCGATTTCGTCGGTTGTTGCTTAGGGCAGGGGAAATAACTCAACCCTGGGCCCTGAACATCAAAGCCCAAACCCCTGAACCCAACAAAACTGATTACTAGCGGCTATATTGAACAGTTAGGGTTTAGGGTTTAGGGTTTTCTGTATAGTGGGGATACTGGATCACATGGATCAAAGCATGGGAATCCCTCAACCCTACTTACTTCTCGAACGCCAAAACCTAAACTCCTAAATCTCAGAGCCACGAGTACGGTCTGCTAGAGTACCGAAAGAAAAAATTGGGATTATTTGAGATTGCGTATTAAACCACAATACTAATAGAACTTTCACTCATCAACCTGCTTTGCAAAGCGGCAGATGACAGCAAGCCTAAACCCTAAACCCTAAACCCACTTCTACTGAAAATCCCGCACTTGCACGGTCGCGTGGCTACCGCAGCCCCTGGCTCGATCCAAAGAGGATAAACCCGGCATCAACCCCCAAACTCCCCCAAACCCTAAATGATGGGAGGCCAACAGGGGGGGGTTTAAGATTCTTGGGGTAGGGATTCCTTAATATGAACCCTATTATGGGAACCCTAATCCCTACTAAACCTGGCCTCCTACTGTTGATGGACAAAATCCTGCATGACCCTAAGGACTCTAAACAATGGGAACTGTGGTATATTCCTTATAATGGGTCATGCAGGATTTTGTCCATCAACAGTATCACTGTTACGGTTTTGTCAGGTTGCCCAAACCCTGAACCCCCAAACGTGCAAACCCCAAATAGCTCAAACCCAAAACCCTTTTTCCTCCGGATGGCTCGGCAGCGACTCGCGTGCCAAAGCCCGGAAGCCAAGTCCTCGGAGGAAAAGCCTCAAGAAGCGAGATTTTACGGTTCAGGGAAGCATGTACGGGTTCAGGGAATCGGGCTTAGGGGGATCATTTGGGAATTGTAGGTCTTGGGGCGTTTTAGCTACGGCTTTCAGGGATCCTACCAAGAACTTGCAATTCAGCTGGTTAGTAATTATGCCATGAGTCTTCTACCAGGGATTTGTGGATCTAGAACTGGGAGATTGCAGAGCCGCACCGCTCCTTCGGTTCTCGATTGCTTGGAGGGGCAGGGGACTTAGTAAGTCGTTTATAAGTAGGGTTATAACTGGGGGAACTCCATTTAGGGTACTTATAACTCGACTTATAACCTGCTTACCAAGTCCCCCGCCCCTCCAAGTGTCAGGCTCAGGGCTTTGGGGCTTGGTGCACAAAGGGGAAGTTTAAGGTCATTTACCGCTAGGCGCCTGTTAGCTTCACAAAGTCAGCATGAAGTCTCAGCAATGTTTGGCACCAAAATCCGAGATGCAACTATTCTTAGCCCTGGGCCTCAACATAGCCCAAAAGCTCCTTAGATGCCTAGGGTAGTGCTATCAACACAATTTCGCAGACTACGCGAGGGTTCACGCTGTGCAGCATTGGCACGAATTGGCTTTTGCAATTCTGGAGGAGCGCGTGCTGAGCAGAGAGCGGGCCTTAGCCATAATTCGCCGAGTTGCCACACCCCCGGCTGACGCCCAAGCTTCTGTTGGAAGCCCTGCAAAGGTGCTAAACGTCTGTAGATGGTTGAGGGTTTAGGGCAGGTTTTGTAAGCTCCGCGTTTTGAGGCTTAGGCTTTTCAAGATTGCGGCTGTAGTGCTGAATCATTCAGCATGTATGAATTGTTTAAGGGCAGTGCCAACTTTGAAGACTATTCCTTCAAGACACCCCTGAAGAACACTCCAAGTTCATGCTTGATCGCGGTAATCTTTGGAGACGGTGGCAGGATCACATCACACACGGTTGATGATATAAATCCTGGATTACCCATAATAAGGAATATACCATATTCCCATAGTCTAGGGTCCTTAGGGTAGTGCAGGATTTATAGCATCAACCTGCACCCTATAGATCCCCTTGAAGGAACCCTCAAAGGTACCCTTTTAGATCCCTCTAAAGGAACCCTGGGACCTATACCATCAACCGTAGTTGGATCCGCACCCGTTGAAGACTGCAAAAATCTGACCTGAGGTAATCGGTTTAGGGTTATAGGGTATAGGGTTATATACAGGGTTTAGGGCTTAGGCTAACGTAGGGGCCTTAATTTGTAGAATAGGGCTCGGGGTTCAGGGGTAATACAGGGGCCTCAACATGCAGCGTAGGAGTTTTGGTTGTTTGCACGAATATATTACGTGTCAGAGAACCTTAAGGGACAGTATTCGCGACTATTGTAGCGTCCATATTGGCCTACCCAGAGACTCCAATACCACCTAATTAAGGAATATACCTTAAATTATAGTAATTATGGTAGGATCCTTAATATGATTTAAGGAATATTCCTAATCAATTAAGGGATATTGGAGTCTCTGGGTATATTAATTTGGGCGAAAGTCCTGGCCTCGTTGCCGATCCGGATGAGCCGCAACCGCACATCTGCAGGCTCCGATGCAATGGCCGTCACCTGACACAAGACTGGGGCCTTGACATTTCCTATGCTCCCAAGGCCCAAGGACCTACTTATAGTTGGGGCCCTAGATAAGTGGAAGAATAGGGTTTAATTGGACCATTTGGGCCATCGATACTTAATTTGACTACTCTTTCGGGGTCTTCTACACCACCCTGAGCGACACCAATAGGGAAACGAAGACACGTGAACAAAACCCATCCTGGAAACAATAATAAGCAAGGAATCACAAGTACTAAATTCTGTAAAACAACTATAGCACATTATCCTCTAGTCTACAAAAGTATAGTACGATGATGCATGATGCTATTGTGTATATATGGAAAAAGCACATGCATCTATATGTGGCTTCTTGGTCGTCATCTGCAGCCTGCTATGGATGTCTAAACTTACTCTCGCCGAGGAGCCATGTTTTGCAGCCCCTCCACGACCTGCGAGCACTCTCTCAAGGCTCCATCGAAATATGAGATTTATGGTTAGGGATAGCTAGGGTTTACTGCAGGGCTTTCTGTTGACAACGAAATTGTTTAACGGTTTAGGCTGTTTTAAGACTTTAATTGCGGATTTGGGGTTGGGATCTGAGGTTCACGATTTAGGACGGTGCTCGCGAGCGGGATTACAGGGCTGTCGAACACCACTGTGCTAGTGGGACTTCGAGAACAGGGACTGTTGTTTTCAATTTAGTGCTGACGAGCATTGTCTCAAAGTACACCACTACACTGCAACCCTCAACCCCACACTCTAACTTCCGAAACAATGAATCCTAGACCTAAACTCGAAATCCGACGCCCGCAACCCCTAAACCCTGACTCCCATACAAAAAAGGCGAGAGCAGAGTTCGGCAGATGAAGCACTGATAGCCACCGGGTTAATGCCTCCTCAAAAATTGCCGTGGACAAGGTACTAACACAGACATCCCATAGATTCCCCCCCCTGTTACCCCCTTACAAATCCCTATAAAAATCCCCATAGATCCCCCCTACCCTAAACCCTAAACCCTAAACCCTAAACCAGCCCTAAACTCTAAACTCTAAACCCTAAAATCTCCCGTTACAGCAAGATGGCTCGACCAAAAAGCCGCCTCTCGGTAAGCACCGACCGCGGCCGCCAGCATGGAGGCCAAGGCTTCCGCACCTTGCAGAGTTTTTTGAGCCTTATAAGGCTCAAAAAGGCTCCTTTAAAGGGCTCCTTTAGGGTTTCTATACGGGTATTTTAAGGCACATGGAGCCTTATACCCTAACCCTAAACCCTTATAATAAGGGTTTAGGGTTTAGGGTATAAGGCTCCATGTGCCCTAAAATATCGATTTAGGCCTTAAAGGGGCTCCTATACAGGAGTATCTACCAGGTTATATATTGGTAAATTGTACTTGCTCTTGCTTTTGTTGTACTTAAAAACATTTGATTGCACAGAATATTGTAGATACTCCTATCCAGGAGCCCCTAAAAGGCGTAAGTATACGCTGTATGGGCACATGGAGCCCGAGGGAGGTAGGCCCTTAGGTACCAATAACCAGTCAGACTAAAATCCTAGTAGTAACAACTATAACGACAACAATAGAAAAACAACAACAATGATACGCGCAGTAGTCGCAATAGTCGCAGCAGTAGTAGTAGTAGTAGTAGTAGTAGTAGTAGTAGTAGTAGTAGTAGTAGTAGTAGTAGTAGTAGTAGTAGTAGTAGTAGTAGTAGTAGTAGTATAGTAGTAGTTTAGTAGTAGTATAGTAGTAGTAGTACAGTAGGAGTAGCAGGAGTAGTAGGAGTAGTAGTCCTCAGAATCGAGATCTAGGCTTGAGCAGTCCAGGGTTTAGTAGGGGCCCAATTAAGGATCAAGGATTGAAGGTTTCGTAAGAGACGAAGGATCCATAATGTTCGGGTGATGCAGGCCTGTTTAGGGCTTCGGGTTGAGAGCTTCAATTTCAGGGTCTCTCATTATGACTCCTATCCTAGCCTAGCAGTACATTCGCGGTTGTCGCTGATTTTTCTGGATGATCGGAACAAACGAAACGACAACTATAACACGAACATCCGGAGCCACAGTCAAACGATAACTATCCTGACGCTCGATGTCAAATGTACATACAGCGAAGTCAGGCGGGGTCGAAGGTGCGCAGCTGAGGGACAACTTTGGCTTACGTTCGGGTTTCTGAGGCTCCGACGATGCCAAGGCTCCGCAACCCCAGACAAACAACAGAATTACGGCTGTATCATCGGATGACCAAATCCACAACTGCTCACTCACAACCGAACCCAAACTAAAAACACAGAAACGATGTCAATCCTTTCAGCCTACTTTAGCCTTGACCCGACATCAGCGCAAGAAAATCATCTCCGAGTGCGCCACAAGATCCGTTGGCCCCCAGCTGTGCCAGCTTCGCATCGCTCTCCTGTGTAGGGAGTAATGGGCTCAGAGAACGGCTCCAACTCCCACACTACCCTAAGGCCCCATAGTAGTTCCCTGTTGTGGCTCATATTTAGAACCCTATATAGTAATCCCGAAAAGGAATTACTATGGGGCCTTAGGGTAACCTGCACCTCAGGTAGAGATAAGCATGGCCGTGGTTCATCTTCATGGCCTGATCGATATTCCTGTTCTTATCATCTACAATCTACATCATTACAGTCAATCTCTTTCTTCTCTGTCATGCCTGAAGAGGAAGCTACCTCGAGCTACCATGCAGGGCGTTTGAGCTCTAGCTTCTTCAGACCTTGGTCCCCAATGTAGGCGCCTAATCAGTACCAACACTATGTTAGGAGATCCTGTTTATGAGTATACCATATAATGTACCCCAAAGCCCCCATTCCAATTATGAAGGCCTCTATCGCATATTAGCTCTCCTTCTCCATGCGAAGCAACGCATCTTCGGCTGCCAAGCGATTCGCTTCTGCCTGAGCTGAGGCTGTGTGGGGGCTCTCGTCGGTGTGGGGCCCTGGGTCTGAGGAAGGCTTTTTAGGGGTTTAGGTTTTAGGGTTTAGGGTTTTTGTTGCTTTTTGGATTGCTTGTAAGCCTAATTTGTTTTAGGATGTTGGTCTTCGGGGTGGATGAGAATTTTGAGCTGCGGCATTGAGTGATTCTGTGAATGGCTGTTGTATGAGATGGGACGGTTGGATTCAAGCAAAGACCTCTGTTCGTATCTATTTAGCTAGTCTGGACGGGCGTAGGGCAAGAGGTTGTCTGTAGCGTCGACAAACCCTGCCTATAGTCTCCATTGTAGTTCCTTTTTGAGGTTACCTTTTTTAGGATCCTACTTATATATTTGGTTCAACCAAAAAAGGGAACTACGATGGAGACTGTAGGTGCTTGCTTCATGGTTCGGGCCGACTAGCTTGGAGACTGCATCACGTCTCGCAGCTGAAGTGGGTGCATCCTTCACAGCCTGTGAGTCATTGCCCACACGGTACACCGTGCGGAGGTTGCTGACAAGACCAACATATCATGGGCCACTGACCTGCCTTGTGATCATGGTGATGAGGCGGAATATGAGGACCCGGGCAGTAAGGACAACTCATAAAAGCAGAAGCAGCGGACAGTAGCAGTAGCAGCAGAGCAGGAGCATCTAAAAAAGCAGAAGCAGCAAACATTACAATAGTAGCAGAAGCTCGGTTGTGGTGATGATGCTGGTCGCAGCAACAATCTTATACTCCATCACGGTGAGATTCCGATTGTTGCGTTAGTTACCACATGTCGTGGTCACTAGCTGCAGTCTTTGGCTACACTGTTAACCTGTCGGGCTAAACTGTTGCGCTTTGGGCTCAGATACTTGGAGGATCATGGGACTTGGTAAGTAAGGTTGTAAGTACCTTAATTGGGGTTACAAGTATAGTTACCCTAATTATAACCCTAGTTACTAAGTCCCATGTTCCTTTAAGTATCTCAAAATGTTCACGGGCCTCTTGTTCTGCCCGCCGCTCCTCTTCCAGCTTCCGGCGCTCAGCCTGCGCTGAGCCATGGAGAGCTAGCCCAAAGAGACCAACTTACATCCAAGGGAGATCTAATATGCCAAAGGTCATTTCCGGCTTTGGTTGGTATGAGCGCAGGTGTAAAGCCTACGTAGGGTGTGATTGTAATGTTAATGGACTTAGGCCTGAGGCGCTTACTTCGATTTCGGAGGGCTTGGGGTCTGATTCGCTGGCTGCCAAAAGTTTTCGTCGATTTCCGGGGCTTGGCTCTGAAGGGTTTTGTTAGGGTCTGTCCTTTAGTACCCTGCCCCGTTTTGAGGGCATCTACCCGTTTATATACAGAACGGGGCACCCTGCGAAATACTTACGTTTTTGTGAGCTTCCGAAGCAGATTTGGCAGTCCAGCACCTATCAAGACACAAAGCATTCGCCTAACCTGATTGAATTCAAGTACGGGCTTGGGGTTTCGGAATAAAGTGTTCGACCGACGACGCAGTATTCAAACTCTGTCTGCCCTTGCGGCGAACAGGAAGCCCCTAAAGCCTGAACACTAAAACTCCTCATCGTCGTCATCATCACATGGAACTTTTAACGACGCGGTGCCTTAAGCCCTAAACCTCAAAAGGCTCCTCGGAAACCTGAACCACAAACTAGAATACATAGTTTACTGAAATTTACAATAATACACTCTCTTTGACTGTAATACGATAGAATATGGGAAAATGTACATATGCTATGGTTAATGTACTCTACTGTAGTACATGCTATAAAGCACGTAACCGAGGCCCACGAGTTAATCATCGGCGGCCACCCGAAACCCTGTGCAGGTCGTGTGCCGCTCTCTGGCTGCCGCCTCCTCTGCAGCACGCTGAGCCTCCATGCGCTTCTGGTTCCTGGGGACTCGGATTAAACAAGGCCTCGTATATTCGGGATGATAGGGCTGGCGGATTGAAGATGCACGTACCTAAACTACATCCTAGACCACTTAAAATACTCGAACTTCAACCTAAACCCTGAACCAAAAGTCTAAATCCTCAACCCTGCACTCGAAACTCTCTCGCAAGTAGCCCGTAGCACTAGCCCGAAGCCGCCCGCAAAGCGCTTGGACCATGCAAACCCAACACAACACTAGCTAACTTGGTAAGCACTTGATAAGCCCCATCCCATACATAAGCCATATCGAACTCTGAGTCAAAGTAGGCCGACCTCCTGTGCAATGAGCCGTACAGCGCACGATGTTAGTCTAAACCCTAAGCCCTTCACCTCAAATCAATAACCATACATGCTCAGCCATAAATCCCAAACTCCAAATCTTAAGCCCTCTTAGTCCTAAGGCCATATCGAAGTCCGAGTCAAAGCGTCTCTTCCATCAGCGCTTCCACCGGCCTACGGGCCTCCTCGGCTGCGGCGGCGGCCGCCGCCTTGGAAATGTGATTTTTTTTTTTGCGAGTTTCCGAAAATTGGGGTCCTTATAATGAGGACCCTACTATTTAGGGTACTATTTTGGGGGCTTGCAGGGTTGAGCTCAGTCCTTTGTAAGGCCACTACCCCTAACCAAATCCTAGCGCCAACCTGCAAAAAGTTCTGAACCCACATCGCAGCCCTGAACATCTCAGCCCTGAATCCTCAGCTGGACCACCTCACAACAAAAAAAAATATGTTTCGGGGATTCCGGTTTGTCACTCATCCTTGTATAGGTATAGGGCCTGACAAGGTGTTCAAATTGAGGTATGTCCGAAACTCCCATATCACCCCTGAGCCGCAAATATGTAGCCAGTAAACCCTAAAACCCTGTAAAGCCTGAAGCCCTAAACCCTTAATCGAGCCCTTAAAGGAACTCAAAAACTTCGAGCCCTGAAACCCTATAGTCCCTTAAAACGCCGCTAATTTCTACTATTCCGCAGGGCTCCTCTTTCCAAATCTGCCATACATGTATATGGGAGTTTCCGAAAATAAGGGACCCTAAGATAGTACCCCAAATTGTAGGATCCTTGTTATAAGGACCCCAGAATAAGGTACCCGAATTTTCGGAAACTCCCATATATCCCAAAGCCTTCTTCTAATCATTTAAACCGTATATGAAACCCGAATCCCGAATCGGTGCGTTCCAAAGTGCGGTTCACAATACCACCATTCATACTTTACAGTGATAATGCTAAGGAGCCCTGCATTTGATATGAGAAAACATAACATTACACCCGACACCCCAAACCCTGCCGGGTCCCCCAACCTGACTCGCGGCCTCCTCCTCGCGCCTTTGCGCGGCTTCAGAGGCGGCCTGGTCTTGTTAGGATTCAGAGTTGGGGGGTTGTTGGTTAGGGATTTATAAGGTTGAGGGGCTAGGAGTCAGGAGGTTTAGGGATTCCTTTCCGGGTTCCTGGTTCGCTCTTCTCCGCCCATACCCTGCTGGTTCTCTAAGGGATCTAAATTCGATGGGTTTCTTCTCCAGCCTTGAGGGATTAGGGCTATATAGGGCCTAAAAGCGCAGAGTCCTTGGATTTGGAGTTTAAGGGGGAGAGTGTAGGGGTTTTGAATGTCCAGGGTAGGATTCAAGGGTTAGGGTTGCCCTTTGGGGCGGTGTTGAGACTAGGCCCATGTCTATGGAGGTAGAAAATCACACCCCAACAAGAAGAAGACCCCGCCCTGACTTGAAACCCTCACAGAAGAACACCAGATTAAAACCAAGAAGCCCTGGAGCAATGACTCCAAAAGCTCAAAACCCTGGAGCCGAGATCTCAAATAGGCACCTGAATACATTGAACAAAGTTCTTGCTGCGGTAGAGTATGTCCATAGATGAACTAAGGAATAATAGAGAACCGCTGTCCTAATTATCAAGGCCCCTATGTTAAATCGTAAACCTCGCAGCCGAAACATTCCGTGCCTGCTCCTGTTCGAGATGCTGGACTAAAGGCAGAAGAATGGGCTTGCATGTCCCAAGCGCCCTTGGTTCTGGTCGCAGAGGGTTTAGGGCTTGGGGTTTACGGTTCTGGGGTTTAGGGTTTAGGGGTTTATAGGGTTTAGGGGTTCAGGGATGTTTAGGGTTCATAGGGCTTACGCTTAGAAGTTAAAGCGTGTCTTGTGTAGGGCTTCGACGATCATCGATTTGTTACCATGCCCTACGAGGCCCTACCATTCTCGGCGTTGCCAGCATGATTGCCAACACTTGAACAAACCAACAAATGGTTACCCATTGGCTCCATCTTTTAAGGGTCACCTTATAGGATTCTATATATGAACCCCCAAAAGGAACTACTTTGGAGCCTCTAGCTAGTCATCATCAGCAAGGTATATAGTGAGAATCATGGTCTCACACCTAATCATGGTACTTGCAACATTAACATTAGACCGGCTCCTGACTGAGTAGCCCCTTCGTACTACGGGTGCCGTAAGTATCTCCTGGTACAGTATTCGGTTTTAAGAAGGGGACCTAAAACGCAAGATCAAAAAGGCACTACTCAGGAACCTAGGAGCTAAACTCTACACCCTCATCGACCCACCATTGCAGGTTTTCTGGCACATACCTTCAGCTACCATAAACTCCTCAAGCTACCCTAACCTATTTTTTGTAGTTATAGCGACCCCAAAAAAGATGAGAATGGGAGGGTTAGGGTGTTTTTACTGGAACTTCGGCCTCTCTGTCCCGTAACTCCTAAACACTGCCAAGCCCAAGCACCGATGACCCGAAGTCCGAAGCGCAAGGTGTTGCTTTAAGTTTCTTCATCTGCGTAGTTCACTGAATTAGGTTACCGCTTTAGGGTCCTCTTTCTAGGGGTATCGTGCTTTTTTTGGGACCTAAGCAGGAACCCTAATTCAGAGAACTAGCCATCTAATGCGCGATACCACTTGATGAAATGCCACCGGTTTCTGCTGGACGGCGTCGAGCCTGATCAGCAAGTCGCTGACCTTTGAAAGGTCGATTGCACTTCAGGCGAACAGTCGTGCGAAGAGTCGTACGCAGAGTCATGGAAAAGATCTGAAGAGCTTGGGTGCAGAGAGTTTCGGGTTCAAGGCTATCGATAGCAGAATGACTCAGAATAGCGCTTCGCACTGGTGGCCCTTCCTGCCACATGCGGTAAAAAACAGCAAGAAACCAACAGCGACCTCTGATTGTTGGCCTGGGCCTAGCTATAGTCGAGAGACACAGGACCTCATAGTCATCTATCGGACAAAGTTGGTCTCTCGGCAAGATGACATGATCACTGATTTCGACAGCAAAGTTTGGTTATTCTTCCATCGGTCCCCTGTGCGTCCATGTGGCCAGGATGCCAGAATAGCCAACCACAAGAGGGAACTACCGTTCAGGGTCTAGCTGAGGTGTGATCAGCCAAGAAAGACCGGAAGCAGAAACAGCAAGGATAGGAGACGACTGCATCTGAGTATGTATGAGTATCGGCATTGGAGCTACGGTTCAGGATACATGAAGATTTGTCTTCCGGATATTAGACCTTCTGCGCCGAAAACACACAATCTCATCCCGATCCTTGCACACAAACTAATCCAGGTAAATCCAATCCAAAAGGCGCAACTTCCAAGATCCTTGCCCTGGACGCCAACACTCTCGAACTCCAACATCATCGAGCCTAAGACTCTCCATGAGGCCGAACTCTGTAAGGCTTTAGGGCACTTTAGGGTTTGGAGTCAGGGGTGTAGGGTTTGGGGTTGAAGGTTCTGATGCCCAGAGCGACCTTCTCAGCCATCTTCACGCCGTACGTGGCCACCACCTCGAGCTCCAGCGCCTGGGACCTGAAGATACGACGGCGATCCGGGCTATTGCAGATTGCAGGATTTGGGAGTTCGGACATGTGAAGGTGTGGAGCTTAAGCTTGCGGGTGCAGGGGAGCAGGGAGTTGAAGGGAGCAGTAGGATGCCGGCAACAACCCGCTATCAATTATGAAGGAAACTGTTGATCAGTGGCCCTTTGCTGCGTTTTAATTGCGTTAAGCAGCGGCTCCGAAACCCTAAACCCAAGTCCAACCTGGGCCAAGGAGCAGGAGTTTCTCCACGGCTTCATAGCCCTCGCCCTTCTTGTCCACCAGCTCCTGATATGACTCCCTACCAAGCCCTCCTGAAAAGTGGAGGCGGTTCGGGTTTGGGGTTTGCCAAGGTTTCCAGGGCTTAGATTTTTTGGCCCGAGGTTTCCTTCTAAATGCAAGTAATTAATCAAATTAATATGGAAATTGAAAACATTAGAAAACAAACAGGTTCAGACTCTAGGGCTGGTGCCCGGTGGCGGGGGACAGCACTAATGGGCCTCAAACGCAACGAAAGGATGCTATGAAGCACACATGCGCATACATCGCGTGCCAGGAACTGCAGAGTGGAAAAAAGGACCAGCAACTTACCGCCCGTTCGTAGATTGGAAACCAGCCGCTTTGTTCGAAGTGCTGTCTAGCAGGGATTCTAGCTGTCCTCGAACTTCGCAGTATGTTCTTATTCTTCTTCGTCACCCTCGCCATCATTCTCTTCATCGTCGTCACCATCGTCATCATCCAAATTGGAGCAATGTGGTAACATATCGGGTGGCCTGGGCAGCTTTCACGGCTTCTGCGGAAGGGGCGCCAGGCAGGAGCTCCTGTAGCTGGACCTGCCCACAGGAACCACACTTGAAAAACCTCATTTCCGGTGTCGTAAGGGCTTAAGTGGGATTCGTCTTGGGTCATTGGTTTGTTGCAGCACACCTCCCGAAACCAGGATGGCCACTAGGGCAGCAACTATGTGCAATCGTCATCACAACCACAGCACGTGACATCATCTTCAACAGTATCAACACCAGCACTTTTCTCATGTGAACCATGGTTTGTTTTCAACGCCGATCATGACGGCATCTCACCTCAAACATGGCAATCACACTGCGAGCTCCATGCTTGAAAGAAAACCTAATTAAGCGCTGCACGTGCCCCATGCTCACACCAGATTGAGCAAGCTGTGATGTTGACATGGATGTTGAACTTGAATGCAGCATATGTAAGTTTACTACTGCCGGTGTGGAATCCGGAACGCCGGCCTTACACTCAACTCTCAGGCAACTGCTGTCCTCCATTTTCGGCTTCCTCCTAAGGTGGCAGGGTTTAGGGATTAGGGTTTAGGGTTTCGGGGGAACGAGGACCCGAAACCGTAAGACCAGAGGCCCCCGAACCAGAAGGCTGAACCTTAGGCCACAGATAGGGCCCCCAAAAAAGCACATAAGCAAAAATAAGGATGGGGATATCCCAAATAAACCCTCTTAAAGAGAAGGCCAAGAAGGTAGGAACAAAATCCCATAAAATGCTTATGCTTATATGCTTTTTGGGTCCCCAAATAGAAACTTTAGAAGGGTTCCTGTACTGTAAGGGTTTCGGGGTTCCTCTAATTTCAGGGTTTTGGGGGGTTCCTTTAGGGGCCAGGGTTCGTTAAAACCCCAGAGTCCTTGAACCCTAAGCCACACAAAACAAGATCCTTATAAACCCCAAACCATAAACTCTCAACCCCAAAAAACCTGCCTTGAGAATCTCCAGATCGGACCGGGCTTGAACCCGTCGCCGCATTTTCTCGGCAACCGCGTTGACCTCCTGTCAAGAGCTTAGTGTTCAGGGTATCGGTGACGTGCGAGAAAGGTTACCGAACTTTCCTAGGTTACAGGGGCCTTGAGAATGAGAACAGTGTGTTTGGGCGGCAACTGACCTCACTTGCACTGCTTAGAAGTACATAGAAGTTCCACAGCCTCTGGACCACGGCTGGTTTGGACCCTGGCTATTTACCCTGGTCTTCATGCCCTGCTCCTGTGGATACCATATTTAGGGTCTGGTGTTTCACGTAAACACGAAGAACATAAACACAAACAACTCGTTACGCCCACGGGCCTAAACGTATTGGAGATTATTTAAGCCCCCAGATTATAGAACCCTACGGTTGATGATATAAGTCCTGCATTACCCAAAAGAAGGAATATACCGTAATTCCCATAGTTTAGGGTCCTTAAGGTAATGCAGGATTTATATCATCAACCGTAGTATAGATTCGCTATACAAACCCTGAAAGAACCCTTAAAGGAACCCGATTGTCTGGCCCTAAGCTCGTGTCCTGCAGATGTGCTTGGGATTCCGACCATCGCGCCCGCCCCTCCGGGCTAAGCTGCCCACTCCTGGGACGGTCGCAGGCCACTTTCGCAAGAACTGTTTCGGTGATGATAAAGATGGTGATGATGATGGCGATGAAGATGATGATGACGAGACGACGATGGTGATGATGACGAGACGATGATGATGATGACGACGATGATGATGACGGTTGGTGGTGATGATGGTTATGATGCTGATCATCATCACCATCATCATCATCATCATCATCATCATCATCAACATCATCAAGTTTTCGGTGATGACGGCGACAGAAACACGTTGCGGCTGAAGCTCGTGGCGAAGACGACGATGATGCTCAAGACGGCATGGAAGAGGGTGAAACGCCAGTTGATTTTGATGCTATGGTGATGGCCACGGCATCGTGGTGCTCATGATGATCGTGACGATGTTTCAAGTATGTAGCTGCTGCTTATGCCATGTATGATAGGGTACTCGCATGTGAGGTTTAGAGGACTAGGCTTCGCGAGTTGAATTGTGAGGAGCTCCGGATTCTCACGAGAAAGCATGAGGTTCACGGTTTAAGGCTTAAGGCTAGGCCTGTTGCGGGAAGTTTGAGGGCATGGGATTTCTCGGGCTCTTAGTCGGCAAGACTCAAGTCAGTTTAAGGTCATCTTCATCGGAACCTTTTGATCCTGAATTCCAGCATGTAACATGACCTGTCGTGTAAGACAAACCAACACAACATCGAAGTGATGTGGCAGAACCACGAAAAATGACTACGACAACATGAATCTTGAGGCAACCAAGAGTGTACATATGTGTTGCAAGCAATAGCGGGTCTCTGGTACTATTCCCAGTATGATATTAAATGTAGTTAGTTGTCCATTACGGGTTTCAGCATGCCAGCAGCAGAACTTCTGTGCAGGCCAGCAAAGCTTTTGGAGTGGAAATGAGACAAAGCTGAAGCAATGTCGAAGGCTCCAGCCCTAAAAGGTTGAAGCATGAACGCCAGACAAAAGCCATCACATTCAACATGGCCCCGCATGCAGAATACACATTCCATCTGGCGTGGAGGCATGGAACTAGGCCCATCACAGGCACGGGAAAGAGCGCCAGTTGTTGATCCGCCCTTGGGGGTCTCAGACAGCATGGGAGTTTCGACCCTTATTTAGCACCCTAAATAGTAGGATCCATAGATTATAAGGAGCCCAAATAAGGCACCCCTCATTCTCGGAAACTCCCACATGACTGCATTCGAAGGAGCTCTTTCGCAGCACTTGCATCACTCTGCCTGGATACGGAGCGCTACCGAACATAGTAATATAGGGGCCTTAGCATTTAGAACAGGTTTTGGGCGCCCATTATACTATAATTGTCGCCCCCCCCTCAAAAACAAAAAAACTACAGTATTGGCAATTATTTCAGCCCCTGGTAGAGAAGTGCGTTGGCATGCTTTGGTGTTGTCAACATGGAAGAAAGACGATGTTCAACGCATGTCAACCCAGCTTCTAGCGCACTGAGAAGCAGAAAATGACCTGTCGGATGTTCGAAGTCGGCATTCAAGCGATTCACCTGAGACCTGGCACAAAAATCGAAGCCCTAACATTGTGGATTCCTATACAGCCTTACGCCTAGACCCTGCATGCCAAGGCACAGCGCTGAGGCGAGCTGTTCCAAAGCCTCGACCACGCTCGAGGCTTTCCGGAACTCTGTCATGGCTCCGGGCTATCGCAGCTTGCAGGGCATATTTTCGAGATCTCTGTGGTTGACTGCTGGGGCTTGAGGCTTAATAGGTTGGGGTTTCAGGTTTAGTGCTAAACCTCAGGATGTTTTGACTATTATTCGGGTTTGGGCCCTTCTTTAGGCTTGCTGAAAAGAGTCCAAAGAGGGCCCGAAGTGTTTGACACGTAGCACTGCTTTTCTATTATTGTGTTTTATGGGGATGAGCTACAACCATAAGACGTGCCGGATTTTTAGGGTTTGGGCTTGCGGTTGCCTAGGGGGTCACAGGCTTGTTTGGATCATGGAATCAAACCTCCACATCGGAGTGCTGACACACCTGAAAGTGGCTGCGGTCCGGTGCTCTGTTCTGTCTGACCTGCTCGATGCAGCAGGATTCGAATTCTCTCTCGGTAGTTCCGGCTATCCCATCAGTTTGTCAGTACTTCATTCATGAGAGCGTGGAGTGTGAGGAAGGGAGAGCAGTAGGAAACATGCAATCCTCAAACTTCTTGCGGCGCCTTTCCGTGAGTACCCTGGCGCATAATCCCTAAACCCTAATCCCTAAACCCTAAACCCTAAGCCCTCAACCCTAAACTCTAAACCCTAAACCGCAGCCCCATATCCCCAGACCACCCTGAACCCTAAACGCTGCCCACACCTTTCCTTTTCATCGCGCATCTGCTGCTGCGATTTGTCAAGTCGGTGTCTGGTCCGTAGAAGCCCTGGCATTCGGGCAGATTTTGTAAGCAGACTACCAGGGGCCCAGTTGCTGAGTTCATAAGCCCCCAAAAGTCTGCTTCAAACTTGAGTACCTAGCGCACCCTGGTTTTCGGGATCAACAGGTCCTACTTTTTGTTGGAAGTTGTAGCTTGGTTTGCTTTCAAACCACCGGGCACAAGAACCTTAGGGAGACGGGGTTCTCATTTTGGCGGTTGGCGGCCTCTGCACGTATGAGGACGAGCAGCTCTCTTTGGCCAATAGCTCAGTAGTGTCGCGCTCGTCTCGTAAGCAGACATGCACTGGTTCAATCCCTGATGTTCTCTGAGTTGTCCTTAAAGCCCTTTGAAAATGTTTTCCTATTATGGTTCTCTACAAAATAGTAGGGGAAATTCAAAAAAGATCCCAAAGGACAACCCAGTTTTGTTCCAGGACCCGGCAGTAACCGAGGCAAGACCGTAGCCAACAACGACATCAAGAACAACAACGGGTAGGGTTTAGGGTTCCAGCAACAACACCGGCACCGGCACACCACGACGATTACTGCGACTACGACGACGTCTACTGCAGCTGCTACTACGACAACGACTAATTATACCTACCTACCTACCCACGGTCCTGGCAATTGCCAGCATCCTGACAAGAGTGACAAGAGCTCTTTCTACGAGGGTCTGGAGGCTGGAGGTCATCATAGGTCGGCCGCCGCTGCACAAGGGCACATGATGGTGTCTGGACAAACCCCAACGAAGATGGTCTCAAGCGCCTTGAAGAAATACCCGCAGCAACAGTCCTCAAATCCCGAACAGCCTTCGTGTTCCTCCGCTCGCGGCGACTAGATTCTGGAATTCTGAAAATCCGCAGCTCCCAAGGCCATGCCAGCTGCAAAGCGTCGAAGTCAAACACCGGCGCGCCTTGCACTGGACCTGAAACTTCAAGCCGAAATTCAAGAAGCAAGCCTAAACCCGAAAGTTACCTATAGTCTCCATTGTAGTTCCTTTTTTTGGTTTAACCAAATATATGGTTAGGATCCTATAAGGTAACCCCAAAAAGGAACTACAATGGAGACTATATAGGTAACCTCCCCAAAAAACCCTATGTACAAAAAGCTGTGGCCTCTTCCGGGCTGTTTTCGCGGGTGCCGAGGATGGCGGCTTCGGAAGGGGGTCCACACCGAATACCCTGCCGGAAAACGTGGTTTAGGGACGTTGGAGTTTAAGAAGTTAGGGATTTTGAGGGATTCGTGTCAGGATTTTAGCGATCCATTCGATGCACCACGAATGCCGATAATAATCGTCATTGCTATACAAACAAATAGCGGATGGTGTGGGGTTTTACGGGGTTAGAAGTATCCGGTTGGAGGTCAGGGGTATAGTGGCCACGGTTTACGGTAGGTCTCGGAACAGCAGACATACCGGCGGAAGTCCCGCGTCGGCTAAGCACGGTTCCCAATGTTCGCATCAACACTAGGACTCGGAAGCTAAACTTCTCTGTGAACTTGCTTCTGGATGAATGGAGCTATACATGATACATGAAGCTGAACAGCCTCCTCTTCTTCTTCGGCGGTGAGGGCTGCTGATGGCTCTCACGATCAGTCCTGGATGCGACATTAGGCAGCAGCCATGACAAGTAAACTTGTCCTGTCACGGGTAGGGTAGAGTATACAAGGTGCGTCCTTCACAAACGGACAAGTGGTGGAACCATTCTAGACGTACGGCCAGGGGATGGAACGCAGTCTCCCCCCCTGCAAGTTCTCTTTGACGTGGCGCAAATACAAGAAACGCTAAACCCCTAAATTTGAGAGCCGGCGAATCGCCGGCTTTTGCTTTCGATCCGAAGTCCCCGACTCTGTGCCGAACACCTCTCTCTCATTCCTTACTTTAAGGCGAACCTTGGATTTAAACCCGGAAAGACCGCCTGCAGAACAGCAGCCCCCCAAGCAAGAGACTGAAAAACGATTCCGGAAGACACTCGACATCAGACCCTAAAGCTGCAGCTTGAAAATGTGGTTGTCGTTACTGTTATTGTTACTGCTGCTATTGTTATTGATATTGCTACGCCCTCGCACGTATCAAGGCCTGACAGTTTGGGAGTCAGAACGAGCCGCAGACCACGACGCCACCGCTATACGTGCGCGTTTGTCCATTCAGGTAAAATGAGTTCACATCCCGAATCCCAAACCCTAAATCCCAAAGAAAGACCAAGTCCTGAACCGTACAAACCTCAACTATCCACGTCCCGAATCCACCAAAACCCCACAGAATTCCTAACCCCTACATCCGTAATCCATAAAACCACCACAAAACTGTACGAATCCTCAACCTATACGGCCCGAATCTCCCGCAAATCCTCAAGAAACCCCTGTGAATCCTCGCGCCAAAGGCCGAACCCCTCACAAACCGGATGTGAGGATCCTGCGCCTCAACCCTTTCCATCCTAAATCCTACAATCCTGAACCCTATAAACCCTAAATATCCCTAAATCCTAGACATCCTACATCCTACAATCCTGGCCCATTATACTACAACTACATAATAAGGAACCCCCCCAAAAAACTATAGGTAATTATTAACACTAAACTCTAAATCTCAGATCCCGGATCTCCCAATCCCATCTCCGGGGGTCTTCGACGTCTCGGGCGCCGCCACCGGCAGATCTGGGGTCTTCTCGCCGAAGACCCTGCGTGCCGGTTTGCAAGCTTTAGGAGCTTAGGGTTTTAGGAGCTTAGGGTTTTAGGAGCTTAGGGTTTTAGGAGCTTAGGGTTTTAGGAGCTTGGGGTTTAGGGTTTAGGCTTTAGGAGGAGCTTTAGGATTTAGGAGGAGCTTAAGGGTTTAGGAGCTTAGGACTTTTAGGAGCTTGGGTTTGGGGCTTCTAGGATTGAGTCAGGGTTGAGGTTTTGCTACGTTGGGATGAGAAGGCTGATAAACTCTAAGATATCTGCCTTGATGATCAGAAACGGGCTTGGAGGTACATTATAGTTTTCTATAATGAAGGAACAACATTGGTGCTGCTCCAGACTTGAATCTTAATGCTAATTAGCTTGTTTAGGGCGTGTTTGGTTTTCTGATGACTATGCGGACGATGACGAACCTGACTGTCTTGCTCAGTACGATTGTTTGAATGATGGCTATTGCTAGTGCCTGGCTTCACGAGTTGCGCGTTGGACCTTGGAGTTTGGCATGGGTGCTTTTAGGGCTTAGAGAGTGCGGTGGTCAGACATGGGTGGTTCTCTAAATTTGATTCCCCCGGCTTAGCTGCCCAAAAGAAGGTGGCACCCTCACACAGAGGGACCTACGGGACCTTAATATAGAGTGCTACCCATATCCAGTTTGCCAGGTTCCCTGGGGCCCAAGGTCTTGGCTACTACAAAGCTCTTTGTCAGGGTGCGGGGTTTAAATGATTTATTTTTTGTTGTTTAATGGGGTTATATAAGTCTATAGAGTCTAGGTCTACGGTTTAAGGAATCGAGGCTTTCGGTATGATAAGGCCTGGAGGATGAACCCCCAGCATTGTACATCTCCTCTCCTCCAAAGAGTCAGTGCTGAGCCATCGGCCCTCGACCCATCCAGACCTTATCAAGCGACAGCCTCAACCCGAAACCATACAAAAAACTCAGTCCCAAGCCCTGAATCTCAGAGCCAAGGCCCTGAAACCCTATAAACCTCCAACTATGCCCCTGCACGAAGAGCCCGAATGAACATGTGCAGCCTCCGCTTCTTCTTCTTCGGTGGAGACAGTTGCTGCTGGTTCTCATGATCAGTCCTGGGCGGCACTGCTAGCGCGAGATGTATAGAAAGGGCCTATTACACGCTTGCTTAAAGGATCATGGGACTTAGTACCTAGGGTTATATTCAGAGTAACTATACTTATATAACAACTTATAACCCCAATATTAAGGTACTTATAACCTTACTTACTAAGTCCCATGATCCTCCAAGTGCTTTTACGGCGGCAGCTTTTCCCACCGAGTTGCTGAAGCTACAAGCACAGCAGAGGTCCGAACCCTACGTACACCCTAAACCCTAACCCCCCCAATCAAAATCTACCAAGTGGATGTTCAAACAATGTTGCTGTTAAGCCGGGTTTTAGGGTTCAGAGATCTCGGGTTTAAGCTATATTTAAGGTCTGGGCTCGAGCCATGCAAATCGGAAGCCATCGAATATAGGGGCCTTAATAATTAGAGTAAGGTTTGGGGGTATATTATGCTAAAATGGTAATTTCTATTCTTGGAGCCCCGGGATCAGCCTTCTCAGCCCTGAAATAACGAGGACAAAAGACACAAGGGCCATTGAACCAAAAACATTCCTAACGCTGAAATCTTCTCCGGGTCTCCTTGAGACCTCGGGCGCCGCAGACTTGGGGGCGGGGGTCCCTCCGCCGAAGACCCTCGGTTTCAGCTCACCGGGGTTTTTGGGCTTCGGGTGGTGGATTAATAAGCTGTTTTAAGGGGTTTAGGGTTTAGGGTTTAAGCTTGGGGATTCAAGGGTTTAGGAGGGTTTTTTGGCTTAGTTATTTGAGATGGTGGGGGTATAAGGATTGAGTAGGGTTTATGGGGTTTGAGATCGTGGGGATATAGGGGTTTAGTCGGCTTTTCGGGCCTGGGGTGGCGGGAATATCATTTAGTCGGGTTTAGGGTTTGGGATCCCGGGGATATAGGGGCCGAGTAGGGTTTAGGGTTTTTGGAATCGAGGGATGCAATGGGGTGAGGATCACGACTAGCATCACGGTTCTGAAGATGTCTGTGTAAGGTAGGGGCCTTGATAATTAAACTAGAGTTTTTGGGGCACAATCTAGTATACTTATAATACGGGGCTCTAAGGAATAATATTGGTATTTATTTAGGCGCTTATCGTAGTCTGAGGGACCTATGCCCTGGAGCTACGTTTCAGGTGTAGGGCTCTAGAGCACGAGGTCTTCCGAGTTTGAGGGTCCAGGGGGCGCCGGTGTCAGGATTTACCTGAACCCCTGCAAAACCCACCTTTCCAGGGCTCCTGATGATAATTTCAATACCCTGAGGCCTGAAGGTAGGTCATTTAGGTAAGCTTGATTCAAAGCTTGGGGTATGGGATCCTCTTCATGCAGGGGCATTCGGGGTGGAGGATTTCAGGCTTTCCAGCCCTAAACCCTTACACCCCTACTGTACTCTATACTGAACTTAGACCCCTAGCACACATTGAAGTTTTTGCTGTTTCTTAAGGGTTATCGAAACAAAAAACAAGAAATAGAAACTGTTTAGACAAGGACCCCTACGTACTATGCATGCTAAACCCCGAAAATCGAAATACCCAGCCCTTGACTGCAAACCCGGGGGGCTTACTACCACCCTCGAATCACGGGGCTCTGAAGTAACCAGCGAGGAAAAAGTATAGACTGTGCTTCACAATGGTTCCCTGTAAGTAACCGGTCCCCAAAAAAGCATTAACGTATGGTACTCTAAAGCCCTACCCTGACCCCAAAAGCCCAAATCCTTAACCCAAAACGACAGAGTATCACCAAAAGTCCTACCCTTTGAAAGACCAACCCTGAACCCAAAACCCTAGAAACCAACAAAACTCCCAAACTCTGCTGCGAAGCCTTCGCTTCGTCTTCGCTTGCGAGTCGACTGCCTCACCTGTTCCTGCACAGTCGATTTGGGCGTTTCCGAAAATTCGTGGTACCTTAAGGATCCTGCTAGTTAGGGTATAATATTAGGGTCTCCTAGTTTGAGGGATTGCAAGGCTTTGTACGGCCTGCGTGTTGGATTTCTCACAACGCCCCAAACCCCGTCAGGTTCAGGCCTGGGGGGCGCAGCCTAGCGCTTGAGCAGGCTAGATGGGAGTTTCCGGACATTCGGGGTACCTTTTTTGGGGGTCCTTATAATAAGGATCCTACTATTTAGGGTTCCCTATATTCGGAAACTCCCAGATGGTGACGTTAGTATGCCTTGTCACATGTTGGCATGATGAAGACGGTGTACACCATTCTAACCACCGTCTGGTTGGGAGTACTGTTGAAACATAGTACTATTCTTCTCGTCTTCAGCAGCCGCCTAGCAGATGGTGGGTATTGGCGAATCAGGATGCAGGGGGATTGCAAACTTTTTGTTTTGAATCGTGGACTTCTGCCAGTGCGATGTCGACGACGTGAAGAAGCGTCTCTTGTATTGAGACTGCTAATGGGCCCCTAATATAGGGGCCTTAACTATTATAATAGGGTTTTGGGGCTCATTGTACAGATGAAGCAGTACGAAAATTACATATACTCGTGCAGAACGACGAATGAGAACACAAAGGTCCTGAACAAGTATAAACTGCTGTAGAAGCATGAAGTCGAACAACATCAGACACACAACCAACGTGTGTGATAATGAGCCGAATGTCACCTATTGTAGTGCCACGTGCTACGATGTACTATATATGGTATGAGGAAATTTTAACAAAACCCGCTCAGCCTCCCCAGCTGCCTAACAACAGCATACCGTACCACTCAGTTTCTCCCTACACCCCTACCCCTAAACCCTAAACCCCGACTCCCCCATGCCTAAACCCTTTAATCCCCCTAGACCCTAAACCCGTACGCTCTAAACCCCTAGGCCCTAGACCCAAACCCCTAAACTCTAAACCTCTAGACCCTAAACCCCTAAACTCCAAACCCCTAGACCCTAAACCCCAAAACTCCTAACCCCTAGACCCCGACCCCCCTATAGACCCTGAACCCTAAGAATTCGCCTGGCCTGTCTTCTCAGCTTCTGGCTCCGCCTGGGGCCTGGGAATGCAACAAGAAGCGCAACTAGGGTTTAGGGTTCAGGGCTTTAGGGGTTAGGCTTTAGAGTTTAGCGTTCAGGTTGATAGGGTTTAGGGTTAAGGGTTCGGGGTGTAGGGTTCAGGGTAAATAGGGTTTAAAGTTCAGGGTTTTGGGTTCAGGGTGTGGGCCTTGCAGCCCAGCACGCACACCCACCCACCCACACACCCCATCAAATGCCTTATCGACAGTCCGCCAAGGCTTGCAAGAGAAGGGTCGATGCGCTTCAACCACAAAACTGAAACTCTAGTTGGATGTCGGTTGCGCTTGTGGCGGATTTTGATGTTTATTCTGCCCGGTGACGTCTTTGTGCTTTCAGGCGCCATGGGCTTCTCCTGCCAAGCAATGCCAGCTGCACTCACTCCCCGGCGAAAACCTAATTCGAGACATCCAAGCTTTAAGGATGACGGCGATGATGATCCATCAACGATGATGAAGATGATGACGATGAAGATAATGACGATGTTGAGGGTGATGTTAAGGACATGGCACAACTTTCGCCATTCGTGTTTGTGGCTTTGCTTGCAAAAAAGGCAAAGACGGTGATTGCTGCCGCCGATGACGGCGCTGATGATATCATGGTGACGACAGTAATGCTGACCAAGACCATGGGATGACGACGACATCTGCCAGACAGGATTCTCCTTTGCAAAAATGCGGCAGACCGAAGCTTGGAGGGGAATAAGACAGCCGTTACATTGCCATTGCGGCAAACCGGCAAGTCGCCTGAGCGAGCTTATATTTCGGTGCTCGTTTTCAAAACTACTACAGTATATCTGTATTTATGTCGCACCATGTTTATCAGTTATATCAGTTATATGACATTATACGACATCGAGGTGGTTTGCGGTCTCTCCGACCTCAAGCGCTCATGTCAACGAATGGCGCTGAGGTATATAGTTACTTCTCCGCAACATAAACAAGTGTTTACTGTACTTCATGATGTTGGTGATATGAACAATATCGTCACACCGACAACACCGGTGACATTCATATTGCCTGTTGCGGGACTCGGGTTTTGGGTTGGTGTCTGAAAAACAACAGCCGTGCGCGGGGGCTTTGGCTTCTGAACAGGGGGGGCTTTCAGGTTCATGGTTTAAGGTTTAGGGTCTCCGAGTTTAGGGTTCGAAGGTTTCAAGGTTCAGGATCTCAAGGCTCGGGGTGCAAAAGTTTCAAAGATCTGGGTCTCTGGACTTAGGGTTACCCTCTTTGGGGGTCCTTATAATAAGGATTCTACCATTTAGGGTACTATATCAGGGTCCCCTGTTTTCCGAAACCCGCGTCTCTGGACTTAGGGTTGTTCGAAAGATTCACAGCTTAGGGTCTCTGGGTCTAGGTTTGGGCTTCAACCGGAATCTAGGGTCTCTGGACAGATTTACGACCTTCGCCCTAGGCAGCCAGAATTAATTGGTAGCTTAAGCGAGGATTGAACTGAGGTTTAGGCTTTAGGATTTAGGGAACTCAAACGCTTTTGCCGCTTACTCTTGTGAGGCAAGCAATCTCGATTAATCAATGTGCAGTGCATCAGTCGACAGCACTTGGCATGCATCTGCACGGGCGCCCTAAACCCTAAACCGACCATCCGCGCAGGGTCGAACAGGGATGCTTTGTCGGATTGTCGAACTTCTCGTGTTGCAGGGCTTCGCCATGACACTAGCGGCCCTCCAAGGGACGAAACTGCGCAGTGAAGGGACGGGCATTCATGACCAGGACGTGCGTTCCTCTGCACCGTCATAGTGAATCGACAAGGAACTCGGCTTCTTGATTTTGGGCTTTCTTTGTAAGCCTGTTTGCAGCAGTCTCATACTCTTCTACGAAACCTCCGATGATGAAGGACACCAAGAGGTTCAGACCCACCAGCACTCCAAGGATGTGAAAGATCACGAAGAATGAGCGAGCCCACACCTTGAGTCAGGGCCTAGGGTTTCGGGGTTCAAGGGTTTGGGGGTTTAGGGGTTTAGGATTTGTGTTTGTCAGTCTTCGCTGTTGGGATGGGGGTTTAGTGCACTTGCGTCTTGTGGGAGTTTCCGAGAATAGGGGACCCTGACATAGTACCCTAAATTGTGTTATATATCCGTATTATAAGGACCCAAAAGAAGGTACCCCTAATTTTCGGAAACTCCCTTGTATTTGAACAAAAGCCTTTTGTTTCTGAACGGTTCTGTCACGACTGCGGTCAGCTGGTTCGGGGAGTTTAAGGCTCGCCATCAACACAACACACAACCGTGGACGGCTTGACAATCGAAATTCATGGCATCAGTATCGACCAAGATGCACCAGCAGCAGCTGTGAAGCCGTCACAGATGATAGTCCAGTTGTTGCCAACCAAGAGCTCAAAAAGGGTCATCACACCCATGCCGAAGTCATTGAAGTTGCTGGCCCAATAACCTTTCATCTTCTTTTGACTCACACGAAAAGCAAGAACTCCCCGGCCCTGAACTTAAACACTTGGCTGCCCCCTAAACCGCCTGAAAACCCTAAACCCTAAACCCTTATCGATCAGGGTCCGGAGCCCTAAAGCTCAGCAGAAGACGAGTTGCCGGCTTGACCGAAGCTGGAGGCTGCCACTGCTTCATGATAAGGGTTTCCTGGGTCGGTGCTGATCATGCCTGGGCCGTGGAGCTCAACAGCTAAGCTTCACCGCTGAGGCTTGCGAGGACGGAAGGTGTGGCGGTTTTGAGATTTGGGTGGAGCGAGGTTGACGGCGTTGGGGTCAAATCCGTGAAGGCGAGTTGTTCAGGAAGCATTCTACCTTCAACTACCCTAAAGAAACAGGAAGCCAGCCTCCGAAGAGTGACACCCCGATTGCTGAGAAGATATAGCAGATCAGTGCCAGGATCATGAAGATGTCCAAAGCTGTCGGGAGTAGCAGGAAGGTAATTCTTCCTAGGTCGTAGTACGGCTGAAAGATGTTGAGCAGTCGGAAAAGGCGGAATAATCGGGCGCACGCCACCACTTGAACAAGGTTCCAGTCATCATAATCAATAAATGGGCATGCAATTGCAAAGCTGGTAAATGCGATGATCACCGTCAGGACAAAGTCGAACTGGTTGGTATGTATAGAGAAATACGTTGGTACTCCCAGCACTATCAGCTTGGCAGCAGCTTCGAAGATAAATATCCAGGTGAAGACATTTTGTCTCCATCCCGTAACCGCAGTGAGTTCCATCTTCTCCGCAACTCCTGTGTTTGTAGAGACAGTGCCTGTAAGCACAGGCCACATTTGGTACAACATCACCGCGAGGTTGATGACCAAAACAAGGTCTATGAACCATCCAATCCTATCGACTTGGCCAAGATATTTCCTTACGCCCCCAGTAGGCCACAGAAATAAACTGTTAAACTTTCCAATTCACAATAGGAGCCCGAAAAGTTTGAAGGATCTAAGTCCCTAGACCCTGAACCCATAAAGGTTCGGCATTCGGGATCTAAGTTTCTTCACCTTCAGCCAGAGCGGATGATCCTGCAGGCCCGGAAAGAGCACTTCTAAGTACGGAGGCGGAACCCACGTTTGCATGGCAGTGTTCAGCGCGCCGATGAGCGAGCCGAACTCTTGCTGGCTGATTATGCCGTCCTGGCTTTGCTTTTGTGTAGTTGTCAAAATTGGGGTCCCCGGTCCCTTTTAGGGTCCGTTTCATAAGGGTGCCGTACTATGTTTGGGACTCAAAAAGGGACCTTAATTTAGAGAAGAACCGGTTTAGTTTAGAACAACTTGCTTGTCCCAAAAAAGGGACCTTAATGTGGAGAAGTACCGGTTTAGTTTAGAACAACTTGCTTTGAATTCAATCAGTCCTTGCTGGTGTCGATATCAAGGGCATTGACCATCTGCGCATTCCGTGTGTCTGCATACTGGCTGAGCTCCACGATCACCTTTATGGCAACTGGCCCCGACCCTGCAACCGGTACCCAGAAGCCCCAAAGTAGGGGCTCACATATAGAATCCTACATAGGGTAATCCCAAAAAGAAGCTAGTTTGGGGTTTCGGGGTAGACACACTCCTACATCTCGTGGTTTTTAGGTGCAACGTGGGGTTCCCAAACGCAGAAGGGGGGCCTCGCTCATGCAAGGACTGAAAGAACAAACGATCTGAGACCAGAATCGGTTTAGGAGGTCGACGGCTCAGGATTTGGGGAATCCAGAACTATTGCGCCCACGCGAATCTCACGTTGCTTAAAGTTCAAAGGTCAGCGGCTCTGCAACGAGAAGAACCCCGAGGAGTGCACATATACCTTCTGCCCAGACCCCATATCCCAAAAACAAATATATAACCCTTGTAGAACTGTACCTAAAGCAGAAGCTGAACCTCAAACCCAAGACGAAGAACCTTCACACCCAAGCCCTGACATGCCCTCGACCACCAACAAGACCCTTGAGTCACTCCCCGTGCCTTCTGAAGATCATCCACAGAGAGGGGACCCTCCGAATTTAGCACGGCAAAAGCCTCTTTGACTTTTCTCTGCCTGAGATTCCTCGGATGAAAGCAGGGTTAAGGGTTTATAGTTCACTGTTTAGGATTTGGAGGTTATAAGGTGAACCTTGGTCAACCCCCTACCCAAAGGCTTCACAAGGTCGGAGTTTCTGGCTTAAGGTTTCCAGAGCCCAGAGTTGGGCATCTTTGCAGTACCCTAAACCCTAAACCAAAAACTCTGAATGAAGAGTATTCTGTCTGGTCCCTTATATAATCCCCAGTCATAGTCTCCATAATTCATTCCCCTATTCCCTCCTAACAACTAGACAGTATTTGGGTTGGAGATTCAAGCACTGCGGAGGCTTCATTCAAGGCGTCACAAGGGTACCGGAGTCGCAACAGCTTCATACAAAAGGCATCAAACCCGCAAGACCAATCGAAGCAATGTGGGGGTTAGTGATTTCTGTGTAAAATAGGGGCCTTGAAAATTACAATCAGGTTTTTGGGGGCCCATCATACTATTTTTTATGATAAGGAACCCCCAACATAGTATAGGCAATTATTAAGGCCCTATATCATAGTACCCTTATAGATCCCTTGTATACCCCTGTAAGGACACTTAAAAGGCCCCTATATGAGCCAGGAGTCTTGCGATGTTCCGAATCTGACTCTACCTGGGCGTTTGCAAAAAGTTGGAGATACCTTATTTTGGTGTCCTAGGGTTCCTTTAAGGGTTCTATAGGGGATCTATATTGGCTTAGTCCTTATAACAAGGATCCTACCATTCAGGGTACTCTATCAGGGTCCCCTATTTTAGGAAACTCCCACCTGGGCTTGGTAAGCCTGCATCACAACTGCCGTAAAGACATTCACCAGGAAAAACATACCTGGCCAAGCGTCTACCTATAGTCTCCATTGTAGTTCCTTTTTCTGGTTTAACCAAACATATAGTTGGGATCCTAACCCCCCAAAGGAACTACAATGGAGACTATAGGTAGGGTTTAGGGTTCGGGGCTTTTGGTTTTAGGGTTTAGGGTCACAGGCCGGAGCATTGCTCAGACTCTGGAGTTCTACGAATACAAGGGCCTGGATGGCTGTAGCATACATGGATGGTTGTCAAAACTATGGTCCTTTTTTTTGGGTACCCTAAATATGAGGTGCCGTATTATAATAGGGAGCCAAAAAGGGACCCTAATTTTGACAACCACCCACTTATCTCCGGACTAAGCTTGGTAATCGGCTTGTATCTTCTCAGGGCAGTTCCTGGTTCCGTTTTCCCAAAGCCTCCTCAGCTATGACCCAAAGAGATACAAGTTCCTCGAGATCCGAGAGGACCCCCCAAGGGCCCTTTAATAAGGTTCTTCTGGCCCTTAAACGTGGGTATTTGGGTTACATTAGAGGGTAGTTTTTGTTTTTTTGGGGGGGTCTACGATTTTTCGCAATCATCGAAAAGTGTTTGGAATCATCAGCCAACTGTAGAACTTTACAGGACAGAACCCTTGGAAGCTTACATAGACCGTCCCTTTTTTGCGAGATGGCTACAGCTCAAAATTCTCGCTTGGCGCAGCTGCCATCTCACAACGACAAGACTCATCCCTAAAACTCGCGCACGGGGCGTTAGTGCCTAATATGGGAGTTTCCGAAAACAGGGGACCCTAATATAGTACCCTAAATTATAGTAGGATCCTTATTATAAGGAACCCAAAATCAGGTACCCCTTATTTTCGGAAACTCCCATATAGGGGCCTTAACTATCAGAACAGGGTCTTGGGGTGTCTTAGCGTGTACTTGTGATAAGGAACCCTAAGATATTACATTCTTTGCATCTGCTGGCTGGCTGTATCCGAAAATCCTGCCTCTAAGGTTTGGAGTCCTTATCCTCCCTCGATTGACGGGTTTTGAACGTTAGAAAAATAGAGGGTTAGGAGCATGTTGTACTGTGCTTTGACTTTCCTGTGCTACGCGCACCCTGTGTTCCGACATGCCAAACCGCAACCCGGGTGCCGATGAGCATGAAGAGCAAGAAGAAGATGAACGCAGACCGATGACGCTGCACAGCTGGCATCATAATATCTGGAAAGTTGGCCGTCGTCAGAAGGACAAAAAGGCTCCACATGCCCGGAAAGAAGGCTGGAAAATAGGCAGAACCCTCCTGCCACGCAGGAATGGAAAGCGCATGGCAAATTATTCGGGAAAAACTCATCCAACACACCGACAGATTCACCCCGGACCAGGGAGAACATCGACAGTCTGGGTTGGGAGGAAGTATAGGGAACTCCAGAAAGTTGGAATATGGTTTCATGGTAGGATACCCCATAATTTATCATAGAAGGGTTAGGATAATCATATTCCAACCTTCTTGCTTTTACCTTAACAGGACCGTTCAGGCAAGACTTATCTCCTTTCTCGAGCATCGAGTCCTCTGTGTCTGGGGGAAACACCACCAGTGCCATCCAAGCAAAGAAGACCTTACCAGGTTAAGGGTGTGCTTTGTCATAGTTGTGTAATATTTTTCATTTTCGTGGGGACTTAAACCCAGTAAGGAATAAAGAAATAGATTTTTAATCGTATCCCAACCATGAACTACTGTTCGGGTTAAGGGGTTTAAGGGTTTAGGGCTTAGGGTTTTGCGAGAATCTAGTTAGTGTGGCTTTAGAGTCTCGGGAGTAGGTTTACCAGGGACTTACGTCCCGAAACATTCGTGATTTAGGGCTAGAGGTCTTCGGTTGCTTGGGGATAAGTACGGTTGATGATCGACATAAACCGTGCATTACCCATAATAAGGAGTATACCATAATTCCCATAGTTTCGGTTTAGGGTTTGGGGTGTGATGCTAGCAGAGCTGCCTCACCTGTAGCCTGTTGAGCAAAGAGCAACCAGCAAGGTGCACTACGGTTGATGATATAAATCCTGCATTACGTTTGCCCTGAGCCCCCAAGCAAAGCTTGTTCTCGAAACCGAAAAGTAAAAACTGAACCTGAGCAACTTCACCGAAGAGCCACGGTAATCGATGAGATACCTCTGGACTCGGCAACCCACTTACAACAAATATACCGAAAATCTACCCTCATACACCATAATCTACTGTACTTGGAGAGGCAGGGGACTTGGGGAGTCATAATATACCATAACCTACTATAATGTACCATAATGAACTATAACCTACTGTAACATACCGTACTATGGTACATTTATTGTTATTATTATTATTATTACTATTATTATTATTATTATTATCATTATTATTATTGTTATTATTATTATTACTATTATTATTAATATTATTGTTGTTATTATTATTATTATTATTGTTATTATTACTATTACTATTATTATTATTATTATTGTTATTATTATTGTTATTATTGTTATTATTGTTATTGTTACTGTTATTGTTATTACTATTATTATTTTATTATTAATATTACTATTATTATTACTATTATTATTATTATTACTATTATTATTATTATTGTTATTGTTATTGTTATTGTTATTATTATTATTATTATTACTATTTTTATTGTTATTATTATTATTATTAATATTATATATATATATATATATATATATCTATCTATGTATATATATATATATATATATGATGGTATATTGGCTACGATAACATACTACTGTTGAAGCCTGGTGGCTAACAGCAGGAATCCAAGAGCCAAAAGCTCGAGAACGTGTATCATAGAGTGTGCCATAATCCTCGAGAGAGGGTGCTCAAATTCACGTTGGCCTTGAGTTAGGGCTTAGGGGTAGCTATGGTAACGAAAATTGCAGGTGATCTGGGCTCCTAAGAGGGAGCCGATTCAGACACGCCATAAGACTGTTGGGGCGAATGATCGGGAGCGATGCTTTCAGCGCATATTGAGTGGGTCACATGTGAGGCTGGTGATCGTGGGGACACCCTACTTGATACTCCATATCCACAAGGCCGCAACTACCCCTAATCCCTCGAACCCTAGGCCCCCAAGGCTCAAAATCTGCTTTCCAACTCGGGGAAAGAAGACGACGAAGATGCCAGCGCGGAGGAACGGAAGTACCTTAACGATTTTGGGTTTAGGGTTTCAGGTTTTGTTTGAAGGTTTGAGGCCTATGTTAACCAAGATCTGACATAAAAGCAGGAACACATCACAACTTCTTTGGGGTCAAGCCCTTTTTGTGAAGGGCACAGGGGAACTTCGGCTGCTTGAGCTTTGCAAAGATATACCCTCAAGGCCCCAAAACCCTGCGTACCTGTCCCGGCCGGTGAGTGGGACCAACGTCAGCCACTTTGTCCAAGCTGCAACGAGGTAATGTAAGAGACCGAAGAACTAGAATAAGGTTCCTTTTTCGGCTTCGGTTAAGGGTATCTTGAACCTGAAGAATTACAAAAGTGGTTGCTGGCATATTGTACGGTATTGAAAGCAAGCAAACATAAGGAACACGATTCGATTCTATTTTATTCATTAAGGCACCTGAATGAAACCAACACAGCTTCGTTGTGGTAATACCAACTAGTTCATGTGGATGATCATGACGGCGAAGGACAAAGCAGCAAGAAGACTGACAGCAGAGTCAGTAGAGCTGCACACCAAGCCCGCATAAACCCCAAGCCTTCAAACCAAAAGTCTTCAGCATCAGCAGCATCAGCTATGTCAGGCTCTCAGAAGCTACAAATACTAGAACAAGTTGGGACAAGAGTTAATATGCTAACTTGTTGGCTACCTGATAAATAACAATATCCGTGAGAGTAACAACAGATTTAGCTGATGTTTTGTCTTCAAAGGGTTGAAGGGTCAGGCTTGTTTACACCGAGGGGTGCAAGCACCGATAATCAGATACCCTACCATGCTCAAACAAACATAACTACTACTCCAGACCCAAGGGCCTAAATATCGGGCCCCTTGGAACCTAAGGGCTACGAAAGGACAGACCTCGGGTGTGTTGGGGCTGAGGGATTTAGGCTTGCTGGGCCCAGGGGAGGTATCTGCTGCCAAAATGAGTATGTATACACGTGCAGAGTCAGTGGGGCTTTAGGGTTTAGGAAAGTGGTTGGTTACTATACCTGCTTAATTAATGTATAGGCCTAAGCAGTGGGATTGGGGCATTGGGGTATACTGTGGTAGACCGATATTCAGGAACGTTCAGGAATAGTAGTACCAATGAGCTTGCGTGTTACTGAAGCATCATTTTCCAGCAGCAAGCACCTCCAAGTGACCATTTTCAATTGGCTTGTGTTACGGCTGTCTTGCGGTCATGGTCTCAGCAATTCTTCGCCCCAGCTTCTGTGGGAAAACGTGCAACCTCCAGTGACCATTCTGAGATGCTAGCGGCTGCACTGCGGCCACCATTGACACAAGTCATACAACCCAAATAGGCCAACAATTATCAGCAGCAGGGTAAACTTGCAGTAGACCTTCAGGTTTGGGTTGCGCTCAGCACCAGCTTCCACAAGGTAGCGCTGAACCTCCAAATGACCACCCTGAGATGCTAACATGAGGGCTGTCCTGCCGCGAGCGTCCTGACAATCCTTTTCAGCACCAGCTCGCACTAGCAAGCGCGCAACCCTCAAGTGACCACTCTGAGATGCGAACATTAGGGCTGTCCTGCCGTGGCCGTCCCGGTAATCTCTCTCGACGCCAGCTGCCACCAGCAAGTGTGCAATGTCCAAGTGACCTTTCTCGGATGCGAACATTAGGGCTGTCCTGCCGCCACTGTCCCAAACATTTTTCGCAGCGCCAGCTTCCACCAGCAAGCGTGCTACCTCGAAGTGCCCGCTTTCAGATGCCAGCATTAGGGCTGTCCGGCGGTCGGTGGTGCAGGCATTTCTCTCAGCACCTGCTGCAACCAGGAAACGTGCAACCTCCAAGTGACCACTCTCAGATGCCAGTAGTAAGGCTGTCTTGCCGTTCCAATCCCACTGATCTTTCTCAGCACCAGCTGCCACCAGCAAACGTGCAACCTCCAAGTGACCACTCTCAGATGCCAGCATTAAGGCTGTCTTGCCGTCCCAATCCCAGCGATCTTTCTCGGCACCAGCTTCGACCAGCAAACGCGCAACCTCCACATGGCCACTCGTCGAAGCAAACATTAGCGCCGTCGTGCAGCCTTGTTGCTTGGGCCAGAATTGCGTAGCAACACCAGCTTCGACCAAGTATCGGACCACGCGAAGCTCGTTTCGTGAGGCCGAATCTGCCAGCTCTGCTGCAGCTACATCTGCGAGTTCAGGCATTCTGGAGATGTTCAGCAGCACCAGTTGCAGATCCATGCATGCATCCAGCTTAGCGTCATCAGGTAAGACATTGCCACTATACATGAGTACCTGCAGACACACCGGGAAGCCAAGGAGATCACGCAAATGCTTCTTCACAGCGCCTGCATCCATGAACTCTTCTGCGCTTAAAGTCGCCAGCTCTTGCCCGGAAGTTCTCCAAACACGCAGCATTGCCGAAGAAGGTACTGAGTGGGCTAGTCGTTGAATATACGGTATGTATATAATGTGTATATTTGTCTGTAATTTTCGATATATCTATCTATCTATATACATATATCGTATCTACCTGTATATATATATATATATATACACATAATACATATATGCATAATACAGGTCTCTGTGTGTGTCTGCGTGAAAGGATACCTATGAAAAAAATTAAGACTTACAGACTTATATCACTCCAAAGAGCTGGACCAGGGTTGAGGCGCTCTGGGGGTTTTGGCCTAAGAGATCTTTTCAAAGCTCTGCTTGAGGAAAGCTCTGTCAAGTTTCTGTAAGCTCACGGGTCCAAGTATATACTAATCGTATACTCTGCTAACTACTAACCTGCATAACAACTATATCCTAAACTCAAGTGCCTTACCAGTGGGACTTTTGACCCTTAGGGTAGGGGATCTATAATAAAGCTCAGGGAGTGGAAAGCAGAGTGGAGGAAAGCTAAGGAGAGGGAAGCGGTGGCTGTGGCTTGCAAGTCTCGGGCTCCATCTAGACGAGGTGTTGAATTCAACAGTCCTCAAATTATGGCTCTAGATTAAACAATAAGGGGAATTACAACTGACACCTGCATACTAGGTTACTAACCGTATAAGTTGTAATTCAGCAACCCATTATACAGGTAACTGGAGCGCTAGGGAATGCCGACAGATGCTGGTAAGCGAAGGTAATGCTGCAGTGCTCCGTGTATGCTGAGCTGCAAACTGACTCATAACACCTGAGCCAGCGCTGAACGACGGATGTCAAATCTCGTTCCTCAATGCGAGAAGCAGGACCACACTTCTGAAACGTTTGTTTTCCATCGAGCGTCATTCTTTCTGTGGTGCGTTCTTGCTTTTGTCGGTCTGTCTTTATGTACTCCGTTCATTCCTGAGTTCTTTCTCTCCTTGTTTATGGCTTGTGTGTCGTTTATGTATGTCTTTCGCTCGTAGTGTCTGGCCTTGTTTCTTGTTTATGTACTTATGTATGTGGCTATTTATTTCTTCATGTCGTTCTTCATGTCCTTGAGCCTTTCTTCCGGCGATCCGTTCAACTTTTCCTAATGTATTGTTTGCGTTTGTTCTTGCTCTCTCTCTCTCTCTCTCCTCCCGGCGTTGGTTTCGCTCTTTGTTTGTATAGAGATTTGGTTATGTTGCTTGTCTGTGTCTTTCTTTCTTTCTTTCGGGTTTCTCCGTCGTTCTGTCTTTCGTTTCTGCCGTCTTTTGTGCTGACCCCTTGAAAACGGCCGCGGGGGAGGTGGGGGCGTCAAGGAGGGGGAGGGGGGCGGGGAATGGTGAGGGTCCATTTCCCGTCATCGAGAAAGCGGCCTTCCTGGTTTATCAAACAAGATAAGGACTTGGGACAAAATATGGGGTGCTCCCATCCCCATTGTGCAGTCCAATGAACTCCCGACTACTCTGATCATGCTTTGCGCTTGCCGGTGTACGCCTTACCAAGTTGTGACATCAACTCAAAGTTTTCGCGAAACGCCTGCTTCAAAAAGGGCTCAAAACCACTGCAAAACGCAGAAAGTGCATCCGTTCAAGCGATTCGTGTTTATTACAGGGCTTCACCGCATGCTCACAGACACGGGACAACCATCAAACTAAAACTTCTGGGAGGTTCTCGAAACTCGGCATAAGTGTTTAGGGTTTGGGTTTAGGGAGAGCCATCCATCTTGCAATTTAAAACCGTGGAACAGGTGGTGCTTCGCCCGCCGCGAAAAGGTCGACCAGTGGGCGTGCGCAGTACCTGACTGCGACTCGGGAACTGGGGTTCGCAGCCAATGGCTTCATAGTATTGCACGGCGCCGTGGCCCTAAACCAAAAGCGCTTAACCCAGAGACTTGAATCCTTGAATCCAAAGCCGAAACTCCGAACCCCAAACTAGGGTTGAGGGGAGTTTAGGCTAGAGGGTCTTGGGCTTTCGGCTAGGGCTCAGGCTTAGTCAACCCGAGCTCTGGAAGAATGGCCGCACATCCAGACAAGTCGCAACAGGACGCAGCAGACGTAGACGACCTTTCGTGCAGAAGGATCCAAAGAAGCCAACGGTGTGAAAAAAGAGTGTGGGTGCTCCTGCTTGCTTAAACTTTAAGTAGGTTTTGCTTAAACTTTAAGTAAAGGTTAAGGGCCTACTGAAGTGTCCGCGGACTTGTTCAGCACCTTCCTTGGGGCAACTTTGCTTCTAACCTGGCGCGCTCAAAAAATAGAAACCCTGAGTCGACCTACGCTCGCACGTAGCGCTCAGGGCCTTGAGGTTTAAAGCATAAGAGAACAATACCTATAGTCTCCATTGTAGTTCCTTTGTGGGTTGAACCAAACATATATTTAGGATCCTATAAGGTAGCCCCAAAAAGGAACTACCATGGAGACTATAGGAATACTGCTGAAAATGCGAATGCTTAGTCTGTAGAGTTCAGCATCTGCGCATGTATACGATGAAGCAAGCAACATGCTGCACTACAAAGTTTACAGGTGGGTTTCGGTGTAGGGTCAACTACGTCAGTACCACGCCATAGATTGCTCAAGGTAAACAGTGAGAACTCATGGTACGGCTGGTGTCTTCGGGAAATTGTCATGGTAGGTAGGACGTTGTAAGAAGATGCGGAGTACAGTTTACAATGCTGTAGCTTTAGAGTTTCCGGCTGACATAGTGCAGTGAACAGACTTCAGCACGATGAATTTACATAGTCACGCCGAGAGTAACGGCACTGTAGCAGTAGATTAAAGCATGATCGATTGAAATCAACATGTGCTTGCTCAATGCGCGCAGATCCTGCCGAAGCCCCTGTGTCATGCCGTTAGCCTCACAAACGCTCGCATCGCAACCGACGTGCAGAACAGGCTGCGTACATCCGGTCTTCGTGGCAGATCTTCTTGCCAAACGCACGATGCTGCAGGAAGATATCGATGACAAATGGTGCCTCTGCTGTTCAAGATCTTGGGATGAAGAAGAGGGAATACTGCATGGCAAGATCTGCGAGCTTGGGTTTCAGCAGCTTTCTTTGAATTTCTTCATAGGGTCACGGGCTGAAGAAAATCGGATCTGAGATCTTTGATTCACGAATTCGTGAAACTCCGACTCTGTTGAACGCCCGGCAAGGTCAGGGGCACCGCCTTGGCAAGGCCTGGACCAAAGCCTAACTTGTGAATACTGGAGGCTCAACGCGCAATCCTTTGCAACATTCTGGGGTCACCGAATACAGTATCACCGTAGCCTATGTCTGCTGCTTGATCGCCTCGACAACCTTCTGTCCTATCGTATCCAACATCCGCATGTTTTAGAGCCTGCCCCATCGATCTTGAGGGTTTGGTCGCAACAATTATTGCTCGACGGAGATGAGATATCTGGTACCTGTAGAAATTTTGACCGCATCTCATCTTGTAAATCCTGAACACTGAATTTTAACCCTGTCCCCAAGCCACAAGCCCTAACTGATACCAAATGAGTTCACTCTCCACAACTTTGAAGGACTGGCAGACGCAGCCAATCCGACAAAAGAGGAGACCTATCTGAAACGAGTGGACTAGCGGCTATGTAGATGCAGTTCGTGCCGATCATGGCCGGGGACCTCTCATGCAGAGCGAGAGCACTCTTAGGAGGTGGGAGTGCGTGCATGGGGATCAGTCTGGATGGGTTGTGCCCTCTGTTGTGCATCCAAGAATATGCAAGTGCGAAACAGGTAACGAAACCTTTTGTCAAACCTCGCATGAATCTGTGTGCTGTAGAGTTTCTGCAAGTTTGAGGACTTCTACAGCTGTAGTTGGCTTCTTGGTAAAGCGTTCTACAACTGTTGTAGGATTGGGTTTCCCGTAGCTTTGTGGGAGTCTAGTGCAACAGGGATCGGAAGCAAATCACTGGATTCGACCACTCAAGTACAATTCTCGCATTCCTTCCAACAAGAGAGATAGAGAGAGAGAGAGAGAGAGAGAGAGAGAGAGAGAGAGAGAGTGAGTGAGACAGAGAGAGAGAGAGAGAGATAGACAGAGAGGCGGAGAGAGAAATAGAGTGAGAGGTAGAGAGAGAGAGAGAGGGAGACAGCGAGAGAAAGCGCCAGCCAGCCAGCCATCCAACCCAACCTGGAAATCATAAACCCAAATTAAACCCTGAACCCTGAACCTTTCCACCTTCGCCGAAGCATTGGGAGCTGAGACAGAAAGTACTGCCCTGCGACCTCGGTGCCAACAACCCTCTCTTCATGTGGCGCAGAGCTATCTGCGAGTTTGGTTTAAGGCTTAGGGCCAACGTATTGATTGATTCGGGTCAAGGTGATGATAGGCGGTGAAGACGAAACAGCTGACGCAATTCATTTCCGAGCTCAATGACCCTGGCAACCACACAAACATGGATTTTCTCTGCACCAGCAGCCGCTTCTGAACACTGATAAGGCAGTATTCCTTAGCGTACCCTTAGAGGGGACCCCTAGTACCCCCTGAAAGAACCCTAAAGCCTTAAACCATAAACCCTATAAACCCTAAACCCCTAACCCAGTTCTCTGCCCAAGTAGCTTCCTCTGAACATCGATGCTCAGCTAACCGACACCAGTGCGGCTCCACGATGAACCTGGGCTTTGAAGTAACCAGGGAGACAAAAGGTATACACGTTTATATCATAATGGTTCCCTTTAAGTAACAGGTCCCCCCAAAAAGTTGGTAGTTGTCAAAATTATGGTCCCGTGTTGGGTCCCTAATATAGTGCGGCACCTAACATTTAGCGTACCCCAAAAGGGACCATAATTCTGACAACCCAAAAAGGGACCATAATTCTGACAACCCAAAAAGGTACCATGATTCTGACAACCCAAAACGGGACCATAATTCTGACAACCCGACAAGGGACCACAATTCTGACAACCCAAAAAGGGACCATACTTCTGACAACCCAAAAAGGGACCATTTTTCTGACAACCCAAAAAGGAACCATAATTCTGACAACCCAAAAAGGGACCATAGGTCTGACAACCCAAAAGGGACCATAGGTCTGACAACCCAAAAAGGGACCATAATCCTGACAACCCCAAAAGGGACCAAAATTCTGACAACCCAAAAAGGGACCACAATTCTGACAACCCAAAGAGGGACCATAATTCTGACAACCCAAAAAGGGACCATAATTCTGACAACCACCCAGGTATAAAAGTGTGGTACTCCAAAGCCCAGGAACTCGATGAGCATACCCAGAAATGCCCAGAGCCTGGGCTCTTCACTTGCAGGGTTCAGTTTTTCAAAGGGTAAAAGGAGGGACCCCTGATAAGGACCCCTAGGTATATACCCGTAATATAGCCATTATATGCCCATAATATAGCCCATTATAGGGTAGGGGTCCCCATTAAGGTCCCTCCTTTTCCCCTTTGAGTTTTGCTTTTTGTTGAGCACTTTTTCCGTCTCCCTAAGGCTCTAAGGACTCATATATTAAGGGCTTTTGGGCCCACAGACCATGCGATATGAGGCTTTTGGGCTATTTTGAGTAGGGTTTCGGGTAGGGTTTAGGCTTCTTGTAGGGCCTCACACCTTCGGGTCTGAGGTTTGGGGGGCTCACCCACGCTGAGCTGAATGAGGGTTTAGGGCTGAAGGTGTCTAAGGCGTCTGTCTACGGTGTCTATAGAGTTCAAGGCTTAGGGGTTTTTGCGGTTTCTAGTTGTCTAGGGGCTTAATTTTGGGGCCTTCGAGTCTTTGTGGCAGGTTCCAGTTGGAACAGGGGATACTCTGGGGGATACTCTTACTATTTGTTCAGACCTCTATTCTTGGCTGGTGTAGAGAATGTGTCAGGGCCCTGCGGTTAGTTCAGGCTAGATTTCGGAGAGCACGAGCTTCGCAGGTAACATAGGGGCCTTCAAAAAATAAATAGGGTTTGGGGCCCCTTTGTAGAATAAATAAACCAAGGAAACCCCAAGGAACAATTCCGTTGATGGACAAATCCTGCAGTGCCCATTATAAGGAATATACCATAGTCCCCATAGTTTAGAGTCTTAGGGTCATGCAGGATTTTGTCCATCAGCAGTTTCATAATATACCCTTAATATAGCTATTATATACCCATTATATAGCCCATTATAGGGTAGGGGTCCCCTTTATAGAATAAATATACCAAGGAACCCTAGGGAATACTATTGGTAACTATTTCAGCTTCTCTAGCCCCAAGGGTCCAAGTACCCAATAATCATATACTCTCCAAAATCCTAACCTACATAACTACTATCCTAAAACCGAGTACCTAATTATTGGGTCCTTTGGACCCTTGGGGTAGTATTCGGCAACACTCTCCAGCCAGGATGAAGTCGTCAGACGGCCGCCCAGGACGCTGCAGAAGTCTACAGGGCCTTACATCACCAGCCTGATAAGAATAAGAATGACTGGGTTGTGCTTTTAAACCCTTTGAAAACGAGTTATGAATAGGTTCCCTTTATAAGGAAATAAGGGGAATTTAGTATTATCGCAATGCACAACCCAGATAAGAATCACCCACGAACCGTATAAGTACATACTCCTGACCATCATCATCATCATCACCATCAGCACTACCAACAGAGTGCGGTATGATATCAGCGTGATGAGGCCGCTGGTGGTGGTGACGTTGATGCAAGTCTTACAGTGACGGTTAGGACTAGCTGCATTGACCGTCTGTAAGTAGCTTTAGGACAATTTCCGTCATGCCTGTTGTTTAGGGTTCCGGGTTTAGGGCCTGAGATTGCGAAGGTATTGCTCATAGCACAGCCACGCCAAGGCACGTGAGCAGCGGCAGCAGCCTCTTGTGCCATCGGAGGGTACAGAGCGGTCCCTGACCATGCAAAGGCACCTGGGAAACCGCGAAACAAGATCCCTTAGCCCTAAACCGAAACCCCCTCAACCCCTAAACCTTAACCCTCTCATCTTAACTCTCAGCCCCCCTAAACCCATTACCTGAACCCCTAAACACCTAACCACTGTTGATGGACAAAATCCTGCATTACCCATTATAAGGAATATACCATAGTTCCCATAGTTTAGTCCTTAGGGTCATGCAGGATTTTGTCCATCAGCAGTTTCATATATATATATATATATATATATATACCCTTAATATAGTTATTATATACCCATTATATTATATAGCCCATTAGTCCCCATTAAGGGTCAACAGTATCAACCCGAAACTCTAAACCTCAGCCCAGGAGCGGGACGCTCCAAGCCCTCGATAGCTGCGTGGAGAATAGCCGCTGCTTGCTCGATCTTGGCGTTCTCCAAAGACATCATGGAAGTCTCCTGAAGACTTCAGGGTTTAGGGAGGTGGCACTGAGAACTAAGAGGGTTTAGGGATTAGGATTTAAGGGGGTGCTTGCGCTTCTAAGGTTCGGAGTTGAAAATGGTTTGGGGTTCTTTTCGGGGGCTTGTGGCTGCTTAGGGTTTGGGAATTTTGGGGCTCGGGACGCCTGAGGGATGAGGATTGTCAAGAAGCCCTAAACCCGACGCCTTTGAAGCCTTAAATCTCAGTCCTAAGCCCAAATAGATCGCAGAGCCCTTAAAAAAAACCGTACTAGATCCTAGAAACCTCAAAGGCAGCCTACACCCCTCAAAGGCGATCCAGTCCTCTGGCACTCACCTCGACCCCGGGCACGCTGGTGCGCGATGTAGCATGATATCGACCCTAGACCCTATGAACCCTAAACCGCTAAACCCTAAACCCCTAAAGCCCTAAACCCCGAAACCCAAAACCCAAAAACCTAAACCCTAAACCGACTAAATCGGGCTGTTCCGGGCTTCAAAGCTTTGGCAGGTTTCGGCTTTGGTTGCTATTGGAGTTTAAGCGGGGCTCAACGCTTCCAGTTTCGGGTTTTGGGGAGGCGGTGTGTTGGGCTTGGGGCTGTCGGCAGCAGTTTACTCCGCGGCAACTCTCTCCAGAGAGGGTACTCGGGTAGGCAATGCAGTTTCAACAAACGAAGGCTCGAACAATTCTTCCGCGATGTGCAGAGTCGTAAACTAGGCACCACATCTGTAATGACTGCCATAAGAGTAATTATACTCCTGGTAGTAGCACGAACAAGGAACGATGTGCACGGGAATAAGTGTAGCAATACTCATGACAGTGAAGATAGCCAACAAAATTCTCACAATCAGGCAGCGTCCTCGTCATCTGAAGTATCCGCGCCCGTGGAGTTCGTGCCGTTTGTGCTTTCGTGGAACATCAGGCTGCGACTCATGTCGCGAGTTGACGCATTCGCCATTGCAGGACACTTCAGACTAGATACCAATCTTCAACCGTAAACCCGTAAACCCATATCCCCCCGTATGCTGACTGCTGGCCGTGTAGCCAGCTGCATCAGCGACTCCAGCTACTCCCGTTTACATGGCAGAGCCGTTTCGAATGTCTCCATGTCTTCTGTCGGTAAAGTCCTCCGTGTGCCACAGTATCTAAACATGTAAGTAAACCAGCAAATATTTGAACGTATACAATCTGTGCATCCCTCTATATATATATATATATATGTACATTATGAATATGTAACTACACACACATTTCTGTATGCCCAGGGCAGACTCAAACTGCGGAAGGTGGAATACAGCGGTTCAGTCTCGGTGGTGTGGCCACAATATGCTTTGGGGAGGTGGGGGCGGTTCCTGTCCAGCTTTGGGATTCGGCTTCCGGGATGGTTTGCACGCCCCAGACCTTCGAAGAACAACTCAGGACTGCACTTACCGTTAGTAGGGAATGGAGGAATGGGGTACAATTCTAACTACTATTACTACCATTCTGCCATTCCCTACTAACCATACTACTTCCCAAAGCCCGATGCCCTCAACCAAAAAACGCAACCTGAAGGCAGATGCTCAGATGCTCGAGGACCTTTACACATCTAAACGCCAAAAACTTGTACGTCCTGGAACAAGAGCCCAAAAAATGTACGCCTTCAACCACACAAAATTGTAAGCCCTGCACCAAAATCGCTAAACCCGAACAGCCCTACAACCTGACACCACAAAGCCCTGAATCATTCCCTTCAGATCCATGCTAACCCCTTAGAGAAAACTGAAACTTCACAGTCTACCATCGCAGGCGCTCGAAATCCAACCGGAATGTTCGAACGCAAATGCACACAGCCCACCACCGTATCCCTAAACCTCAATACTAGTCGTAGAGCCTACTAAAGCACCACAGCGAGGCCCAAACCCTGCCTAAACACATCTAAACACTAGTCACTAATCGTGGTAATCGTAAGACCCTGACCTTATATATAGGGGCCTTAACAATTAAAATAGGGTTTTGGGTCACATTATATTATACTTATAATGAGGAAACACCAAAATAGTAAAGGTAATTTAAGCCCCTCTGTCATAGTACCCTTATAGACCCCTTAAGCAACCCTTTAAAGGAACCCCGGAATAGTATAGGTAATTATGTAGGCCCCTATAGTCCACAGCAGGGTATCGTAGTAATCGTAGACCTAAACCTAAACCCTGAACCCAAACCCTCAACCCCTGTACCCCTAAAGCCCCATAAACCCCAAACCCTAGACGATTCTCATTAGCCCCTATATCAAACAGTGCACCCTAAACCCTAGGCCCCGACCCAAACAGCAGGGTCCTTAATACTTGGACAAGGGTTTTGGGGCCCATTGTACTATACCTATCAAAAGGAACCCCCAAAACACTATAGACAATTATTAAGGCCCCTCTATTAAACAGAAGACCCCGACCCAAACAGCAGGGGTCCTTCACCTGGCTGCCCGACGACCCACCTGAGGACTCCAGGACCACTCCGAGGCTCCGCAGCAAGGCCTGGCACCCCCGAGCAGGGTTTGAGGTTTAGGGTTCCTTTAAAGGGTACTAAAAGGGTACTTTTAAAGGGTACCAGAAGGGTTGCTTTAAGGGATCTATGGGTTTGGGAAGTTGAGTTTAGGGGTTTAAGAAGTCTAGGGTTGAGATGTTTGGGAATCGAGGACGTTAGGAAGTTTAGGGTGTAGGGAATTTAAGGGTTTAGTTTAGGGTTTGGGAATTGAGGGGTTTTTGTTTTGGGGTTTACGGCTTGAGGGTTTAGGGCTATATTCAGGGTTTAGGGCTTAGGGCTTCGGGGTTTAGCTTAATTACAGGGGGTTTAGGGTTTCGGGGTTCCGAGCATTGGGAATTTCTGCAAGGCTCAGACAGGGAGTTGTGACAGAAGCTGATGAGGGTCAAAGGGCTCATGGGTCGAGGGAACCGAATGGTAAGGTTTGAAGTACTGAGTTGTCCTTTAAGCCCTTTGGAAACTATTTACTATTATGGTTAACTACATACTAGTAGGGGAAATTAACAAAGATCCCAAAGGACAACCCAGAGTAGTGATACTGGTAGGATTGGTAGTCAAGATTGTGTATTGCGGGATATAGAAAAAAGCCAGCATGCTCCACCGGAAAGGGTTCAGGTCCGCTCGGTCATGATTGGCAGCCTGCTTCTGCTTCATCATGATGCTAGCACTACTCCAACTGCAAGGCGCAGTAATATGACATGGACCACCATAGTAACTGCGAAGAGAGATCTGAGAGCAAATGAACGACAAGAGCCGCAACTAATGGTGAGGCTAACAAACAAAATTGCAAGATAACCTTACTAACTATTGCCGGCATATTGGCAATACAGCTCAATAAACCAGACATACCAACAGTTACATGGAGAATAAGGATGCTTCTAAACGTCTCCTGCCTCAAGGCCTGACATATGCAGGCTATGGTGCGCTTCAGAAGATTCAGCTCAAGGGTTCGTCAGTGAACCCTAAGAACTTCTGAGAAGGTGCTAGACTTGCTGTGAACCTATAGTGAGGCAGTTTGTCAAGCCCTCTAGCATTTCTAGCCATGCTCAGCCGCTCTAGCCGCGCTCAGAACAACAGTATGGATGGTTAGAGACGGTTAAAGCTTATAGGGCTCAGGGAAACGTCCACTTGCGATGATGCTACGAACGGTGACAAAAGCCATGAGCAGCAGAAGTGGCCCCGGAAGGTACGTAGGATCGAGGCACTTCCGTGCTTGACTGAAGGCGTGGCTGATGGTCTGCGGTTTAAGCATTTGGGGTGTCTAGAGCGTTTTTGAAGGCGAAGCGTCTGTCTTTTGCGGTGAGGACCTGAGCCCCTGCACTGTCAATTTGCTTAGAATTTGTCTACAGGATTCAGTGATTCAGGAGGCTAGGGCGTCGTTTAAGGCTGAGGCTCAGGCTTTGAGGGCGGTTCCAGCAGTTCTGACAGGCATGCCTGTTTGGAAAAGCAAACGCAGAGGCTGTGAAAGCCTGTGGCAGGGGCAAAGATGTCCATGTGCTGAGCTTCCACCCCTCAGCCCTGAAGCCCTACAGCACTAAAGCTCGAAACCAAGATACATCCCAAAAGTGCCAGAACTCAGAGTCCCAGAGGCCACGAAAACCTAAATCCTAAACCTTGATCCCTAAATCCCGACACCCTAAACCCCGAACGCCTTATAGTGAACCCCAGAAAGTTGGAACATGGATTTAGGATGATTCATGCTGGGTTCCCCTTTACTTTACCTTAAGGGCATGAGGCTACTGATGTTCCAACTTTTTGGCTTCTACTGTAACCCCAAAAAGCCTTAAATCCGAAACGTAAAAACCCTTAACCCTGAAGCCCTGAAGCCGCAATCCTAAACCCCGAAGTGTACTATAGAGGCCTTGTAGTAATGTTTAGAATATGGTTTTGGGGCCTAACTATACTTATAACTATGATCAGGAACCCCCCAGAATCGTATAGGTGATTATTACTACTTGGAGGGTTCCTTATTGCAGTCATAGTATAATGGGTCCCGAAACCCTATTCTAATTCTTAAGGCGCTAATAGTACCGTGCACCGGAAGGCCCGACTGCCAGGCTCCGAAATCGCCTCCTCATCGAACGCGGCCTGGCCTCATCTGATGGTTTAGGGTATACAGGGGTTGTTTGTTATACAAGGGTTTAGGGTTCAAGGTTTGGGGTTTAGGGTTTGGGCTTTAGGGGGTTGAGGGTACCTTGGGCTTAGTGTACAGGGTTGAGGGTTTCGTAGTGTTTAGTCTTGAATAGGGTTTAGGGGTTTATCAGGTTTGGAGTCTTATAAGGCCAAGGGTACGGAGTTTGCGGCTTTTGCTTAATGGCGTGACGTGAAGCGGCGTTCTGACTGCTGGTATCCCGAGAACACCCCACCAAAACACTGAGAACCCAACTTCAGGTACTTGCAGGAGTTGCCTGAATTTCCATCAGAAGGGTGTTAGAAACTTGCTGCAGGGGGCTTTCTTGTTAGTCCATTGTCTTCCACGGAAAGCCGATGTGAGGCTTCATCCCAAACATCTACAGCCCCACAAAGCCTTACGAGCTCCGCTTCCTCGGCGGCTTAGCTGGTAATTGCAGCGATACCCAAAGGCCCCAAAGTAGTTCCTTTTGGGGGTTCATATAAAGAATCTTGTAGGGTAATCCCAAAAAAGAACTACCTTGGGGCCTCTGGGTAATGCTATTGACGCCTGGGATTGCAGTCAGCGCGTTACTTGGACCTGTGCTACTGCTGCTGCTGCACCCCTGCTCCTACCCTACTTGTGCTTCTACTACTAACACTATCACTCGTCCTACTACTACGACGACTACTACGATGATCACGCCGGGCAATACCACGAATGCGAAGGCACGATCTCCGAAACCTCGGTCCAAGCGAATGGGCTTCAGGGTGGCGACTGCAAACAACTCCTCAATGCACAGCACGCTACTAAAACCCCAAAAATTCTCAATTTAGGGGAACGGACCATTGAGGACTCCGTCCCTCTCAAGATCGGCACTGGGCTGCAGCAAGAGCTAAGAAGCATGCAAAGGAAGATGCACCTCATCAAAAATGTAAGCCAAAGACTCTGCCCTTGAACATACAGCTCGCAAAGCGCTGAAGCCTTTGCGCAGAGCCCTTCAACCGAAACCCCAGCCCCAAAGCAAGCGTGTTAGGGCGTCAGCTGGAGTCATCGACCAACTGTAGCTCCTTCCCAGAGAGGAAGTCGCGAAACTGCTCCTCGAGATGCTACGGTTTTTGAACAAACTTCCAAACCCTGTAGTTAAGGAGCATTTCTTCATGGATTAGAACAGAGATCCAGTCCAGGGGTGTGGAGGCTAAAGAAAGTACATGCAGACTTCGTAAGGTTTTAAGTTGAGGCCTTTGGGTGACTGTAGGGCTTGGGGAGTTTAAGGCCTTCAAGATTTCAGAATAGTAATCATAGCAATCATACAAATCCTCCTGATAGTAATAATAATAGTCATAATAATAACAATAACGTTAACAACAACAATAAACATGAAAATGGAATCAACACTACACCATAACAAAAGCCGTAACAATACCAAGAGTGCTGCAAATAATCTTGCTAGTAATAGTTATAACGATAGTAGGCAGTGACTAAAGGCATTCCGAAAACCCACAAAGACCAACAGGACAGCAAGTCGAAACTCGTCGCCACTACCGCGGATAACAAGGACAAAAGCCGTAACAATACCAAGAGTGCTGCAAATAATCTTGCTAGTAATAGTTATAACGATAGTAGGCAGTGACTAAAGGCATTCCGAAAACCCACAAAGACCAACAGGACAGCAAGTCGAAACTCGTCGCCACTACCGCGGATAACAAGGACAAAAGCCGTAACAATACCAAGAGTGCTGCAAATAATCTTGCTAGTAATAGTTATAACGATAGTAGGCAGTGACTAAAGGCATTCCGAAAACCCACAAAGACCAACAGGACAGCAAGTCGAAACTCGTCACCACTACCGCGGATAACAAGGACTATAAGAATGAGAGTCACTTTAGGGTTTCAGGGTTTAGGATTTGCACAAGCCGCCGTACTCATCACATTATGTCTACTAGTCTACTACACCCGAAACCTCAGAGCCATCACCAGTGAAGCCTAACATCCCAAATTCTACCCCGCTGCACCCTGAGAGTCTACATCACAACCTTCAGTGCTCCATGACTCTCCATACCCACCGCAACTGCAAACCCAGAAGAAATGCAGTCCTTGAGAGAAGGCAGGCTAAGGACGTTGGGTTCCATTGCATGGCGCTGTTGGGGACGGACAGCGAGGAGCACTGCAGATTTGATTAGCGTCTTGAAGATCTGTTATCTGTTAACGGCCCAGCCGTCAAAATGTCCTGTGGCTGCATGTTTGCGTACATGTCTGTATTGGGCCCAGGGTGACGCTGTCACCAAACACCGAAACATTCAATCAACTGCAAACATGCGTGCATGTGAAAATGGAGTGGATTGCTGATGCAAACCTGCTGCCGATGGGTGCGGGCGGTGCGGGAAGCTTCGGTGGCTTCTCGGGCAGTCATGGAGTCACGCGCCGTGGGAAACTACGAAATCGCAACATCTGATGAACATTGCTGCTATGGTTGCTACTGCTAGTTCTGGCATTACTTCAACTGCTGCTGCTGCTGCTACTCCTACTGCTGCTACTAATACTGCTACTCTGCTGCTGCTGCTACTACTACTACTACTACTACTAGGCTTGTGGGGTTAAAGGATGTTTGGGTTTTGGGTACTTCAGGATTCGTTCTGTGTTTTGGGCTGGGGGTTGAGGAAACCCTGGTGGTCATAGCTGCGGCGAGTTAAAGCACACTAAAGGACACGTTACTCTAGGGGCCTTAATACAGTAATTAGAATAGGGTTTGGCATGTATAATACTATAGTTATAAAAAGGAACCCACAACATAGTATTGGTAATTATTTAGGCCCCCTATATTAGGAAGTAAGGTTTGGGGGAGGCTGCAGGGTAGCGCCAGTGACTGTAATAACTGAGAAATATTTAAGTTACGACGAAACATGCATACCCAAAGGCCCCAAAGTAGTTCCTTTTGGGGGCTCATATAAAGAATCTTATAGGGTAATCCCAAAAAAGAACTACTTTGGGGCCTTTGGGTATCACCGTTCTTCTTAGGTGAGGAGTCGGAGACGACGGCCGCTCTTGCAGAAAACACGCTTAGACAAATGATCGTAAAGGGAACTCCAGAAAGTTGGAATATGGTTTCAGGGTAGGATACCTTATAGTTTACCATAAAGGGTTTAGGATAATCATATTCCAACTTTTTGGCTTTTACTTTATAGGATTGCGGTACTTGCAAGCTCGCCCGTCGCCCTACACATGCACCCAACTTACACGAGTCGAGGCTACCAACAGACCTTGTGCGGGCCCCTCCCAGCTAGCTTTTTTCAATCGACGGACAGCTTGTATGCCTGCTTCTGGGCCGTGGGTGATTCTTGGATGTGTCCTGAGCGTCTAACATACTTAGGGGCCCTAATAATTAGAATAGTGCTTTAGGGCCCTTTTATACTGTAACTACAAATAATAGTATAGGTAATTCTCTAGGCCCCCATATTATGGCAGCCTGTAGACTAGTTTTCGCTGACTTTCAAGTTGAAGCTTGGTGCACAAGGCTGCGACGTGCTTACCAAAGCAGGAGACTTGTAAACCCTAACCTCAAACCCCAAACCGCAAGACCAAAACAATTAACCCCCCTACCTTGACCCCAAATAACATACCTTTTGAAGGACTGATATCAGGATATCATAATACGGAACCCTAAATAACTTACCTGTTTAAGGACTTATACATAAGGATATTATGATAAGGAGCCCTAAAGAGGTAGGTTTCTTAGGGTCCAGGTAACCCCTGAACCCTAGCCTCGAATCAGCTACAGTAGAAGCCACATGATTATCCTCATGCCACTAAGCGAAATCCAGGTTTAGGGTTTAGGGTTTAGGGCTATAGAACAACTCTTGAGTTGCGGAGTGATCGGACACGGCCAAACCACGCACGAGAAGCGCCAGGGTTTAAATTCAGGCCCATACCGCTCTTCCATGCAAGGAGTGTAGGCTTTAGGGTTTACAACAGCGGCGATGACACTCTTGATATGAAGTTACGAAGAGTACTCTGACAGGTGAGAGTAGCAACAAAGATGAAAGCCATATCATTAGCAACTGGAACGCTACTGGCGAAGTATGACAACAACCGTACCAGTCTGAGAAATGAAGATAGTCAACCACGCGGGCTGTTGAGGCGAGTTCAAATCCCTGGCTCATATGTACAATGGGCTCATCGCTCAGCGCCCTACCCTTGAAGTCCCAAGTACCGCACAGGAAGTACCTGTCCGAGACTTTGGGGCCTTAAAGCCCGCGGGCCCAACCACAAGCCTTTTAAGCCCTTTGGTATATAAGCCCTATAAACCGTGTAAATCCTGTAAGCCTTGTGTCAACCCTGTAGTTCTTGGTTTATGGGCTTTGGGCTTTGTTGCCTCAGCCCTTTCTGCTCTTGGGGGGTTGAGCTCTTATTTGGTCCTCGAATTTTGTAACTGGAGTTGGGTTTTGCGCGTATGTCATACGGATCCTTATGACTGATACACGCAACAACACCGGATCACCACGTGCTATTTCTGATATGATATGATCATTATTATTACATCTTTTATTGCGATTACGGCTACTACTTCTGCGATGACTACTCGCGGTACTACCATTACTTTTCCTAGTCTTAATACTACAGCGAATGCTACGTGTGCCACTGCTGCTGCTCTTACTACTAGATTACTAGATTCACTTTCTCGTACGTACTGCTGTTGTTGCTTTGTCAACTTGCTCTGCCATCGTTTTTTTTTTTATTGCCGTCGTTCGTAAGTTTACCCCGATAGTCTTCCAGTGATTCTTGCTCTAACTGTTGCTCCGAGTACCGTTATCAGTGCTCTCATTTCCATAATAGTAACTTAACCCTAAACCCATCGTAGCATGACTCTGACTTTCCTTCCATCAAGCCCCAGTTTCCCATGTCTCGCCTTGTCCACGGCTTCGAGGAAGACTCGCCGGAATTTTGGCCTCTGCTTGTCGCCCCAAAGAAACTTAGGGTTTCGGTTTACACACACCCACACACACACAGACACTCACAAATAAGTGCTCTTGGGTCATCTGCAAGTATGGGAAAACGCTTCTTCAGTTCCGTCAAACCTCTTGGGTCTTGGGAGCTACGGCAGCACTACCCGCCGCAACAAGCTGACCTTTCCGGAACCAAGTAACCACCTTCGCAACCACTCTTCTCTTCTGCGACAGGGTTCTTAGGGTTTAGAGCTTCGAGCTTTGGGAACGGCATATCTCCATACCTGATCAGCTGGCATAGCAGAATCCCAAGTGACTGTCCCTTGTTCAGCTGGAGCACGGCCGCTGGCGGGGACTGTTGGGCTTTTACGTGCATCCTGCGGGTGGCAAATCGGAGACCGAACCCTGAACCCTAGAATCTACACCCGCAAAACCCGCGTAATTTGAGGCTCGACTCGGCAGATGGCTCCAACCCCTACCGTGCACAGTACACTTTGGGTGCGATGAAGAGGGCAGCTTTACTGGTGCAACTGAGGCTTCGCGGGGTGTATGATCGCATAGATATGCAGAGACTGTGTCAATAAGGGGCAGGACACTTCTGTCAACTCTCGTCCCGAAGACTCTTCGCAGGAAGTTCCAAGTTCCACGCATGTCTATCCGTATGTTCTGGCCGTGCCAGAAGCCTCCGTGCCTGAGCTGCATATGAGGAGGCCCCACTCAGACATGCTATACAGAGCTTCCCCAGAAACCGAAAGCGCAAACCCTCAAAACAACCCAGAAGAAGCCCAAAACACTGAACCTTACTCCCTACCCCTTATAAACCCTACACCTTCAACCCCCTACACCCTGAACCCTGCACCCCATAAGCCCCCCGTTTCATCGGCACCCACCGCAAAGGATCCTGCAGCTGATCCGGGCCCCGTGCTTTTCTTTGACTTCCTTGTGGGCCAGGTAGCGTGCCTGTCCACGGGTCTAGGGGCTTCTTGGGTTTAGGGTCCAGGGAGAGGGGTTTCGGGTTAAGGGCTTACTTAGGACATATAGGGTCCAGGGTTTCATGTAAGGCTGCCCGGGGGGTTAAGGCGAGGGCTTGGAGAAGAACATAACTTGCTGGACATGCTCATGCTTTCTTTGGCTGCTACTCCGAGGCCAGGGGATGCGCCATTACCTGATTCTTGATGACATCCAATTCCCCCTCCTAAAGAATATCCCTTGACGGCCGTATTAATAAGACTTTCCACGGCCATGTAGGGAGCATCTTCCTTCTTGCCTTTCATTGTGCATTGACAGATCTGGACCACTAACGAAGCCAAGCATCCACTTCGCCGTGCGGATGCACAAGCGCTTCTCGCGTCCAAGCTTGAAGCACTCCCTAAACCCTAAACCCTAAACCCCTAAACCCTAAACCCTAAATCCCTAAACCCTAAACCGAAACCCGGTCAGGGTTTGGGTAACTCTTCTGAAGGCTAGGGGGCTCGGTCTGAACAGCTACGCATACGGAACCATTCCGACATCCCCAAACCATAAGCCTCCGCGGAGTACCCTAAATCCAGTGCCTCTTGCTCTGTCGTAGGCTTCTCTGACCTGGGCGAGGAGGGATCTGAGCTTTTGGATTTTGGGGGAACTTCAACTTTCGGGGTGTCAGTTCTTCATAGGGACCCTTAGAGGGGGGTATGTAGGGGATTGTAGGGGGAGGGTTTGGGGGGGTTAGGGGTAGGGGACCTGCATGCCCATAATAAGGACCTAAAGAGGCCTATGAAAGGAAATATAGTCCCCTACCCCCCTCCCCGCTACCACCCTAAAGAGTCCCAAAGAGTTATCTTCCCGGGTTCCGGCACTGTGGTTTTGGGCTCTCTGGCCTCATGTGGATTGTGCGACTGTGCTCGACGGAGCCGCAGTGCAGGATAGAAATCGAGGATGGATATAGGGTTTAGGGTTTCGCGGTTTCGGGGTTTTAGGGCATTTTAGGGTTTAGGGGCTGTGGACTTCTATGTACTTTCATGGCATCCTTGAGCCGAAGGTACGAAATCTGATTGCGCTTGCCCCATCATCGTGCAACGAAGTGTCTAAGCTTAAGATTTAGGGTTGGGGGCGGAAGATTTATCGCCGTCGTAAGTCCTAGTCGACGTCGTGGGATCGTACTACTGCCCCATCGGACTCTTAAGTCACGGGTTTAGGCTTCAAGGGTTTACGGAAAATCGTATGTCACAGTATGGTCTAACATGGGGACTTCACGAGGGCATCTGCCAGAGCTCTGTTTCTGGCGGTTGAATTTTCGCTCCCCTTGTTGGCAAGGGATTGCCAATTAATGCCTCTCTTTCTAGGCCACCTTCGAGATCCAAAGCCCCTTGCGCATCCTTACCTGAAGCCCCTCTAGCCCGAAGGCCCTAAACCCTAATCCCATATACCCCGAACAATCCTAAGTTGACCCTGAGCCCGAAGCCAACACCCGAAAACCCCCTGAGCTCACCCAAAAATCCAGCAAACAGCAGCTTCAGGCCAGAGCCCACGGAGCTCAACCGGGTGCTCCATGCAGGTATGCCTATGAAGAGCTCCGGGGTGAATTCAGCTTAGGTTTTAGGGCGTAACGTAAAGGATGTCCTAAATAACCCTATAGTGCAAAGGATATACTGAATATCCCCTTGATCCTCAACCGGTGGTGTACGCTTGCGGGAATTGGGCTCTAATAGGGATTTGGGTTTCTGTGAACTTTCGGTCTTCGGCTTTTGGGCCAGCTTTCGGTTTTTTGGCGACATGAAGTTGACCCCGACACTGTTACTTTAGGGATTAGGGTTTAGGGATTAGGGTTTCGGGCTTAACTCAAGGCAGAATATGCGGTGCTTCCTGGGGCACCAGGCAACCGCAAGAGTCATGTCTTGCAAAGATGTAACTACTGCATGGCAGCTTCCGAACTGGCCCCGGCCTCCCCCAGCACAAGCCCTAGACCATCCCAGGGCCCCAACACGGTTTAGGGGTTTAGGGTTTAGGGTTAGGGTTTAGGGTTTAGGGTTTAGGGCTAGGGTTTAGGGGATTCAGGGAAGCTTCCAGTTGATCTCCCCTGGCAGCTACCGGATGCGCAGTATTCAAACGAAGCCGGTGGACAGTACCCTCCTGCGGGTCTTTGCACACCTACTAGGCATTTCAACACAGCACTCCAACGTCATAGCTTCAGATTGGGTGCTCTTCTTCATTAGTTACCGTCAGTCACCATACCATCATTACAGTAGCAGTAAGTATTACCACGAAACCATGGTCTTTCATCACAAGCTGTTGGGTGCCCTTGTCTTATCAGCCGCGTGCGACTCTCCAATCAGCAACCTGTGCTTCCAAGGCACTGCAGCATTGAGAGCCGCGCTAGGCCCCCGAAGTGGCCTGACTAGATTTGGTTCTTACGGATTTCACTGCACAACGTAGGCACACGCATTTATGCGCATATGTATAGATATATATATATATATATATATATTGTATATACATATATATATACATACATATATACATATCTATATATATATATATATATATATATATACACAGATAAAAAACCGGTGGAACCATGCTAGCTGACCCTACGACTCGCTAGGTCACCCGACCGCTCAGATGCTCAAACCGAGTGTCTTCACAGTTCATATCATATGTTTAGAGCCGGCTCTGATTGCTGATGGCACAAGTTTTTCAACGCAAACGACCCTATTGGTTAAAGTACTCCCTCGATCCATGGAGTCTGCTCCCATGAGCGCTTCCTAAATTCTAAGCCCTGAATCCTGAGAGTCACTGCTAGCAAAAACCCTAAACCCTAAGAGTCATTGCCAGCAAGATTGAGAAGGTCGTCTAAGCCTCTCATGGGGTCAAGTCAGTTGGCTTACAAAGGACAAGCCTAATGGTTGCAACCTGCACATATTCCCAGCTACGAGTAGCAAGCAATAGTCTGTTGCAACTTTTCCTTGCCGAATTCCCCGAATCTTTAAGTAATTTCTGGCCGGAAAAGAAGGAAGAACTCAGGGCGATGCTGACCACATTCGCACCCCAGCCTGCCGAGCTGAGCTCTTGTGTGCATGTGCTTTTGAGGCTTAATTCGCTATGCACCGGTCTCCCTAAACCCTAAACCCTAAACCCTAAGCCTTGAACCGTGGCTGTTGTCTGCAGAGTGGTTGGAACCTCTGTCTCTCTCTCTTGCCCTGTTGTGCGGGTGGAGGCCTAGTGGTTTCGATCTCTCAGCTTGAACCTCGGCGTGCAACTCCGGTCGTGGGGCTGGAGGTCTCCACCAGTCAACCCCCGTTCACTGTTAAGGCGTTTTCAGGTTGCACCAATGTTTAAACTTCGAAGAAGATCGAAGAAGTAATTGTAAGCGCTGGCAAAGCTGGTTTCCATTTTTAACGACCACTTTTGCCTGAACTGCTCAAACGCTTCGTCTTTCAACACTGCGCTGCTGATACAGCGACGACGGCTGCCTGCCACTTCAGCCGAGAACTTCGCCAACTCTGCAAAATGGTCCCTGCGCCACCCTAAACCAACATCACCCTAAACCCTAAACCCTAAACAGTAAACCAACATCAACATCACCCTAAACCCTAAACCCTAAACAGTAAACCAACATCAACATCACCCTAAACCCTAAAGCCTAAACCGTAAACCAACATCAACAGAAACCCTAAAGCCTAAACCGTAAACCAACATCAACAGAAACCCTAAACCCTAAACAGTGAACCAACATCACCCTAAACCCTAAACCCTAAACCCTAACCAGTAAACCAACATCACCCTAAACCCTAAACCCTAAACCCTAAACAGTAAACCAACATCACCCTAAACCCTAAACCCTAAACCCTAAACAGTAAACCAACATCACCCTAAACCCTAAACCCTAAACCCTAAACAGTAAACCAACATCACCCTAAACCCTAAAGCCTAAACAGTAAACCAACATCAACATCACTCCCAGATGATAGCTTCCTGGCGCCTTCGGTGCAGAACTTGGAAGCCGGCGGGAAGAGGTCCAACCTTTCGAGGTCTCTGAGACACCTAGAGACTCGAATACCCCTTAGTTAAGGAGTATACCTTAAAGGGCTCCTTAAAGGGATCTAAAGGGGGTTCTATAAGGGAATTAATGAAGGGATATACCTTAAATTATAGTAGGATCCTTAATATGGTTTAAGGAATATTCCTTAGTTAAGGGATATTGGAGTCTCTGGGCAGGCTTGCTCTCCCTTCATACTTGGGTGGGGGCCAGTCCGGAAGACTCGTGCCCATATGGCCAATATGTGTGAAGATGGAATAGAGTGTTTATATATACATATATATATATACACATGTTATTATAACATATATATATATATATATGTATACCGACAAACATACACACTGTATACCTTTACTGCTGTATTTCTCGGTATTTCTCGGCAATCCCGAGACCATCCATCAGAAGCCCTCCAAACACTTCCGTATGGCATCTTGCGCCGAGGGACACCGTTGCCCCGGCATGCATGAATGTACTCCAAGCCATCGCGGCCCCAGTCACACCCACCAGCACATCCGCCTGCTTGTCTCAAGGTGCAAGGGCTTCGGTGTCAGGGTTTAGAAGTTTGGGGCCAGGTTGGACTTTCTTCAGCCACCAAGATTTGAATTTGGCTTGCCTCTTGGGTAGCTAAAGGGCGCTTGGTTCGCAACTCAAACACAAAGACCTGCATCCTTCTCCAGATCCTCTAACACAAGCTTCAGCCACATCATCACCCAGAGAGCCCAATACCCCTTTATTGAGGCATCCCCCTTACAATTTAAGGTATATATATATATATATACGGTATATTCCTTAATGAAGGGGTATTGGGCTCTCTGGGCAGGGCTAGTGGCACCGAAGGAGAGCCAGCTTTCTTTTCCAAGTCCACAGGTACGAGAGCTTCAAGGGCTCGAGTTCCACGAAAACCCTGCAATCTTCATCCGGGACTACCCAAGAGCCGGAAATGCAGAACACTCGAAACCCGAAGAGCTCACAAACTCCAACTCCAAAACTTAAGATCTACAGCCTTCAGGGTGTCAGTGCTTATGATTTAGGTAGGGTACTATAGCCGAAAGCCCCTAACCCTAAACCTTCACATTAGGCAAAAGCAGGCTACCCAGCTCAAACTCGGCCTGCCGGGCGAGGTGGAATTGTGCGGCGGGGTGCAGCCGCTCGAAGTGCGCCACGAGGACCACCACCTCAAGTCTACCCAGAGCGTCTTCATTGCCCAATATACCTTACAGAAGAATACGGAGAAAACAACGAAAGCTAAGATGGGGCCCTGATGCGAATTAAGGATCATATGATAATTTAGTGAGTGCAGGGCTGTCTGGCTACGATGTCGGCACTCCATGCGAGCGTTTCGCAGTGTTCTGAGTATACGTGTCGTACGGGCATGCGGGCTCTGCTGGTGGGGCTTCTTGTGATGGGATTCAACAGACAAGTTGGGTCGAGTTTCAATATCGCGCACTCTTCCAAGCACTCAGCACACCCCGGTGGGCCCATCAACACTAGGGCGCTTCAGGTATGGCAGGCTACTACGAAACGCCAAGCTGCTGGATGGCAGGCGGGCACGACGGCAGCAGATCAAAACAAACACACTCTCCAGCTCCTTGCCTTCTAAAGTGGATGTGCTCGAATGCTGTTACTGCTGTTCCTCCTACCCCTGCTCTGCTCCCACTGCACGCAGATCACATCACTGTACAATTACGATGACGCGTACACCAATGACAATGAGGAGGCAGAGGGTAGGATTGCCCTCATGGAACCGAAACAGAGCAAACACGGCACACAACTACCGCACAAAATTACTCACTAGATCCTTTAGAGTTCCTGAGTAAAAAGTTTACTAAACCCCACCACCAAAGCCCTTTTTCTATTTTTTGCACCCCTGGCAGTACAAGTTGTTCATGTTTTTTAATTTTGGGCCCCTAAGAATACCACAGCTCCGGGCCTGGACCTCCGGCGCAGTCGGGTGCTGCCATCCTCCGGGCACTCGAACCCAGAGGGTCCATATGCACTACTATTATGGAATTAGGTCTCAAAAGCGGATAATGGGGATGGTCTCTTGGGACCTAATTCCATAATGGTAGTGTATATGGACCCTCTGGGGAAGTGTAGGGTTTAGGGATTTGTGGGGCAGTTTAGGGTTTAGGGATTATGTAGTTGCTTATTTATGTGGAAGGATTAGGGATAAGAGTTTAGGGATAAGTGCAGGGATTAGGGCTTGTTGTGAGGTGCAGGGGATAGGCTGTAGGGTTTAGGTACTTTGAAGGTGCCATGAAGGGCTAAGAGATTCAGATTTAGTCTGGGTTTTCTGTATGCATGTCATGTGAACTTTGCTTTGCGGGGGTTGGACTGGAACAGGGCCATCGTGATCAACATCAGCATCGGCCTGACCGACACTTTTACCTTCCTCATTGTGAGCATGCCATATCCACGAATGCATCGCCATCACAGTTGCCACAACTGTGATGGCGAGCCTTTGATACCACCCATGCATAATAACTTTCGGACTGCTGCAATGAAGATACAATATTGATTACTGGCAATGAGAACACAAAGCCAATACAACAACAGCAGCGAAAGGAAAGGCAGCAGAAACAGGAACGATAAGAAGGTAGCAGAATTGACTTGTCACTAGTCCAGCTGCATGCGCTCTAAACCCCAAACTCTCTATGACTATGCCCCAAGCCATTTTAGCCGTACAGCCCTACAACTCTCGAAAGTCTAAACACTGTAAGCCCTATGTATGTCCAACACCTGGCCGCTCAGTCCTGCAATCCAGGAAGCCACCTCGTCCATGTTGGCAATCCAGCGGCTGGCACCTTTTGGGGTGAACGCCCCGGCTTGGTCCAGGAAAGTGCGGAGGGTAGCAATAATGACAAAACGAATAGTCGTCAGTCATCCACCTTGATTTTCACTTTGATTTTGACTAAGTAACGAAAGCTGGATAAAAAAAACGTACGAACTCATATGCACACTTATATTGTATATACATGCAAGCATGCATGCATACATACATGTGTATATAGATGTACATACATATGCACCAGAGAGTCAGGTCCCTGCAGGAGATATCCTTGCGGCATGTAGGTAGGGGTTGCCTCTGATGCTTCCAGTGACCAGCCCAATAAATACATAAACGAATAAACGAAACTCCATATACATACATAGAGAGAGAGAGAGAGAGAGAGAGAGAGTTAGTTAGTTAGTTTCTTAGCTAGCTAGGTAGGTAGGTAGCTAGTTGGTTCATTACATATTGCCTGTTCTGGGCAACTGGAGCCCTACGGCCTAGGGATTGTCATCACTTGCGCCTGAGGCCCTGGCGCTTTGGCCGCTGAACCTTAGCGGGCAACACATGAAGCGGCCAGGGTCGTAATCACGTTCCGTTGACTTCAGCTTGGGGTTCAGGGCAGTTTGGGCCCAACATGCAGGAAACCCTAAGCGGCCCTGCATGTGAAGGCATTGTCCAGCGATCATCGCACGGACCCTTTATGTCATGTACTTTCCCTTAATTATGGTCACCTAAACTGAGCCCTACTCTTCTCAGAACTCGTGTGGATCCACGGACTTTGCTTAAGTGTTGGTACTCAGAATAAGAGAGCAATCCCACGCGACTGCAACGATGGAATAAGATCGCAAAATGAAAATGACCGTATTGTACAGTTGTTAACTTGCATAACAAGAAGCGGTGGACATGCATGCATGCATTCACGCCACAGCAGTATGCCAAACACGATAATGTACGATGTGGCAGTCACATGGAAGATCCCTCCGGGTACGTGCCAAGCCCCGCACCCAGAGGACGTGGATGCGTTTCACAGCTCCCTGGCGCGAGCCACAGACATGACAAGTTCGCAAGTGGCGCTTTGGAATCACTGGGCTCTCAAAGTTCGAACCCAGACCCAAGCGACTCCAGCAAAGCACAGGGCAGAAACCTTTTCCCCAGTGGCTTCGAAGCAAGCCCCGTAAACCCTCAAACCCTCTGCCAGAACCCCCCCCAACTACCCTCTACCATACCCTAAATACCCACTGTTAAATGAGGGTTCTATTAAAGGGTACTTGGGGGGGTGCTGGAGTAGTCATGGTAGTATTGTAACTTTCCCGCTCAAGCTCCGCCTGCTTGGCTCTCGCCGGCTGTGACTGAAAAAACCGCACCTGGCAAAGCTTGAGGTGGCGGTGCAGCGTTTGCGGGTTAGGCTTTCGGGACTTGGTGCTGGGACATGCCTGATGGGCTCAGCTGGACATTGTTGTTGTTGATAGCTAGATCATGTAGGGCCTGCCGCTGTTTATGGGTGAGGCTTCCGGATTTAGGTTTAGGACTGGTGCAGGGTATATAGGCAGGTTCTCGGCACCTCTTTCTCGCCGTCGTCCTCGAGAAGCATATTCTCTTCGATCTCCTGCATCGCTTCGGGGCTACGGGCATCGAGCTACGGATTATAATCAAGAGCAACAACATATCTATGATGATAACGGTATCAGCAGCAAAAAGTTACACAATACAGTAACAATCAAAGCATCTGTAATATACACCCTGAACCATAAACCCTAAGCCATAAAGCGGCTACTCGGAATAATAATGGCATTAATCACATTGATAGTAACAATACGATAATGAGAAGGGTAATCGTAGCATAATACCCTCAAACCCGATTTTAGTTCTTAAGGCCAATGCATTGGTTCGAGCGTAGGGTTTCAGGTCTTGGGCTCGGCGGCTCTATGGTAATGATCTGGGCGATGTACGGGCCATTATAACTGGAAGGGGTTTGAGGGTACAATTGTAACTGCTGCTGTTGCCTCTATTGCTGTTATTAGTACTGTTACCCTGTGTACATTAATGTTCAAGAACCCAGCTAAGGAATGATATTGCCTATCCTGCCGATTGGTATATTGCTGTGGGATAATGGCAAAGCCACCCAGAGACCCGCTCACTCCACTCAGACTCAAGACCGGGGGTCTACATACAGAATACAGTATTAGGGCTTCAGCCATCAATGGCCCTGTAAAGCGCGAGCAGTGCTGTAGCCCGCAGGCCTCACCCCTCTACGAATGCTTTCAGCTTCACGCTGCTCTGGGAGTTTTACCCTGGCGAGATGAACCTTCAAACAATCAGAGTAATGGAGATAGAAAACACACATGACACGACCGCATGTATGTGAATGTCATGATGCGGTTGGCTATCATCATTCATTTTTGTTCATATATACAGATAATATATTCTTGTGTCAGTATCTTGGTGGGAATTGTGTGTGGCGCAGACTTGCCTTCTTGTCGAGGGGCACCAGCACTGGTGCCCTTGTGAGGAGCTGGAAGCCCTCCTGCAGCGACTGTGAGCAGGCGTAGTGCTTGCCCATCCTCCTCGCTTCATGTTTTTATGGTTACTATGTGTGTATATATATATATATATTGATTGCCACTGACATTCCTGTTGTTATTATTGCGATCATTGCTATGATTGCTATTGCATTCATTTTTGTTGCGAATGCTTATTACTACTGCTTCCAATAGGGCTTCATCCCGCAATCGTCCCTTGCAGTTGGCGGTGATTGCTCGTCGTTTGCGAGTCTTTGGTTGCAGGGGAGCAGACCATCATGAGGACATGATCATGATTCATTTTCATTCTCATTATTAATGTCATCCTACCGTTGAACACTTCTCAGTCTCACTATTACTATTACTGGTACTATTCTACTAGTACTATTATGAGTATCTTGAGCAAGTAACAGAGCGCTGAGACTCGGTTCCACCTCGGAGAAGTAGTTCACGTCGAAAGAGCTGCCCATGCCGATCCTTAGCAGGCGGTTTCCATTCTCCTACTCAGAGCCCTACAAACGGGCCCCTACCAGTACCCGAAGTAGTGCCCACGAAGGACTCCAAACCCCGATGCCCTAGGCCTTCCATTCAAGGCCTACCCAACCAACTGTCGTCGGACTTTGCCGGCAAAGGTGGGCCACACTTTTAAACAGCTCATAACCCAACACTGAAGCTAAAACCCGTCACGGTCCACCCAGAAACTAACGAGCCTGGGCCCTTCGCTCTCAAACCTGCAACGCCCCGCAACTGTGAGCCCTAAACACTGCACTCTTAACCCTTGAACCCTGGACCCTACACTGATAAACGCCAAACTCAGAACTCAGGGCACCACCCCTGCAAGCCGGCAGCGTCGACACGCTGCCTTGGGTTTCGTGGCTCAGTCGCTGCTTGCAGGGTTTGGCGATCAAGAGCTTAGGGTTTGGGGTTGAGGCTATATGCAGGGCTCAGGGTTGTAGGTGTAGGGGTCGGAGTGTAAGGTTTGAGGTTCAGCGGCTCAGAGTTTAGGCCATAGGCCAGGCTAGAAGTGTGTTGAGGTTCAGGCCTGTTCAACACACTACTCCTTGATAGCAATCCGGCTGATGCTCCTACCTGGCATGCCTGATCGCGGGGCCTCAAGACTATATTAGATACTGAGGTTTGGAAGAGGGACGACGGGAACGGCATAATACTGGTCATTCAGACCTCTACCCTAGACCCTGAGCGGTCGGCTTTCTCTCCTGCGGGCAAGACACTTGGGATCGGGTTGCATGTGTTGCATCATGTAAAACTCGCCGCCAAAGGGAACGCCTCGGCCGCGAGAGAAAGGTCGGGTTTAGTCTAGTTCTTGTTTTTGTGCGTAGGGTCCTGTGCGGGCGATAATCAACCACGAGCCTTAAGATTGCACGAGTATCGAAACCCTAAGCCCTAGACCCAGGTAAAAGCCAAGGAGCTGCTGTATGCGCCAGGCACCCGGCTGGCTCCTGGTTGTTCGAAACCAGTGCTCAAGACCGGTGAACCGCAAACCATGAAGCCAAGGCCATTAGGATTTCAAGCTTGGGAAATTAGGGTTTCGAGTTTTTAGAGCCACTGAAGCCTTACACCTCCGGCGTGGAGATGTGACGTACCTTGAGGAAGACCTTACGGTCGAACAACCCCTGGTTCAGCGCACCCTGAAATCTCAAACCTCAGTGTTCAGGAATGCTGAATCTGCTGCTGCTGCCCCTACTACGACTCCGACGACGACTACGACTACGACGACGACTACTGCTGCTACTACTACTACTACTACTACCACTACGACTACTACTGACATTTCTACTCCGCCTCCGACTTCTACAGGTATAGGAGAAACGGAAGGCCACCCAAGTCCGAGCTTCAAGCGACCGGGTTTTGGGGGCTTTAAAGGGGGAGTCATGATAGGGCTTCGGGTCCTTCAAAAGGATACTATAGGGGCTCCTTTAAGGGATCTATAGGGTGTAGGCTTAACAACCAGAGTCACAGCAACGATAGGATACAAGACCATAACAGCAATAACAACCATGGCAATGCTTGCAGATAGCCACTACCATAGTGATCGTAAGCCACATTCATATGGAGGAATCTGTAGCAGCTTAGCTATAGCTCTGGCTGCAAGTCCTGATGTCGTACTCTAGATGCGAGTAGAACAACTAACACTACCAACAACTTGCAATGCGAATAGCAGCACTGCAGGTAAGAACAGATTGAATGATAGGGAAGGCAGTCCTTGCTTTGCAAAGACTGCTCCGAGGTAGTGGTGGTAAAAGGACACCACCCGGGAAGTGACGAAACCTCCCAACCTCGGATCGGTGTCGGGACTCGATGTCTTGCCCAGAGAGCCCAATACCCCATAATATCCCTTCAGATATGAGGGGCTTCATATTGTGAATGAAGCTCTGTGCCTTCATTAAGGAGTATTGGGCCCTGTGGGTGTGTTGAATGTTAAGGATAGAGCTATGCTAGAAAGGCACAGGGAACACTGGTGCTTTAGGGTTTTTGTATTTGGGGCTCAGGGCTCTGATGTTGGAGCCCCACTCCTCTCGAAGCTCCTCAGCTACATCCCCGGCGAGCCTCTCATCCTGCGAATAAAACCATAAGAAGCAACCCACAACCGAAGGATACTGAAAGAAAAACAGACGGCCCTCAGCTCTGAAACCTACACCCACAACCCTGAAAGTCCAGGAAGATGGGGCACAAAAGCGGAATCCTAAACCGCCCCAATCTCGCAACCCTGAAAACTGAAGCCACTTCCTTGAACTCGAGAACCCGATAATTAAACAAAGTCAAGCAAATGGCCCTGTTCGGAAGAGCTCTCTTCCGAAGATGATTCGGTCGTAGCATCTCGGCTCTTTGTCCGCGCCTGTGGCAGCTGACCCTTGAAGCTAGGAGCCACGGCTTATTGTGTATATGGGAGTGTCCGAAAATAGCGGACCCTAATTTACAACCCCAAGGATCCTTCCTAATTAAACTATAGGGACCCCAAATAAGGTGCCCTCTATTTTCGGTCCGAAGAGGCCAACATACCAAAACCCGAATAGAAACCCCACGTAGCATGAAGTGCAGAGTGCAGCTAATGAGGAAAACGATACGACCACGAAGCGCCCACGGTTAGTTTTGAGGGTGATTTGTTTTGGGGCTTCTGCCCCAAGATCCTGAAAACCTGCACCCGAAAGGACCCACCGCTCTTGAAGTGAAGCTCCCTCTTGAGTTTCGCCGTTCCCGGCCTAGCGGCATCGGAGGCATGTCCTTTGCAGAACCGCTATGAAGGAGCAGCAAGAGAAATGGTTGTGGGACTACTTCGAGGCTCTGTAGACTGGGTCGGCATGTTGCCTGGGCAGGTGTTCGCTAGGTCAGTTAGGCTGCAACCCAAACAGCTAGGAATTTCTATCCCCACAGATCCAATCATACCGCTATACATACAGTACCCGATAACACCCAACAGTTAACCCAAAACGCCAAATTACCTGAGCCTCGACGTGGGGCCTCACTTAATGGACCAGGGCATGTTCATGCAAGGCATTTGGCTCCAAGGCAACGGCGACAATCATTCAAAGCAAAGCCTTATGCTTCTCGTTCAGGGTTCGGGGTTCAAGGTTTGCAAAGCCTTTTGTTTCTTCCCTGGGCTCAAGGCTTTAATCATAAGATGAATGCTTGAAACCAACGAATGTACCTTTAGAAACACTACCTAGATTTGCTAATCGCATTACTTGCGATTAGACAGGCGCGAATGTTACCTTAACAAATTTACTGTTCTTGCTTCATGCACCGTTTTGTACGAGGAGTTCCACTCCCACCAGCAGTGGCTTTCCCCATGAAGAAGCAAGCAAGTTGAATATACTACAACGAGGGTATGCAGTATGTAGTGAAAACTGTTTCCTTACTGTGGTCATTGACAGCTATGTAGCAAAACACGTTATGACTGCAGACCAAGACTCGGAAAAAGGACCCCACCAGAATCGCCACTTCGCCGGGATTTTGATACTGACAAGGCGGTTTAGGCAAAGTCAGGGAGGGTTCCGTCTTGCACGGTGTTCGTGCTTTGCGGCATCATCTTACAGGCCTTGGGTTTAGGGTCCGCCTTGAGCTTACGGCTGTTTGGTGGTCAAGGCTTGACGGAGCAGCCTTCCCCATACCGCGAGCGCTGAATCCAAGATAGGCGACAAGAACTCAAGAAGACCACGACCAACATGAGGGCTTCCTTCTACAGCAGCCTTCTGCACGGGATCGCCAAAAGGGACCTTACTCCTTATCCAAAACAGCCGAATAGGATCCCATGAGAAACTCAAGAGCAGTCCCTCCACTGGTGGGTGCAGCGTTTGGGCTGCATTTCAAGCCCTACATCCAAAACCCGTCGTGAACCTTAAACCCCCTGTAGGACAACCGTTAGGAGCAAGACAGCAAACCCGCCGGCATGGCTTGTTCCCGTCCATGCTCCTGAGCTGTCGGTCTTACGATTTAGGGATGTTGACGATACGGGCCCGAATAATGAGACTAGAGCTTTGGGGGAGGGGGCGGGATCCACTATATAGTATTATTACGTAGAAATGCATCAACCAATGGCGCGTACTCGAAATTCGGGTCCATGTTCGGAGTCCGTACTGTAAGAGCCGTGCTCTTTTGGCGGGAATCCCAACTTAGAGAATCGCACACATGGTCCGACACTGTCCGAGGACTGGACCAATCCTCAGGTGTTGCTCTATGAGGCGATGAAAGAGCCAGGATACTTGGCAGAGCCGGGATACTCAGAACATAGCATGAGACAGAGGAAGAATATACAGGAACCCACCCAGGTACATTCCAAGAACACCGACGGACTCTTGAAGAAAAGAACCTTGACCCCACCTCCCAAGTTTCGTAAATGAGCACAGACGGAAACACTGAAATTTTGGCCACACAAACGGATTCTACAAGAACAGTCAAAGGTCTGATACTCCCTACACAAGACATTCCCGACACGGCTTGCAGCAAAACCCCCAAGCAGAACGCTCCCCACGACCCTCATGCAGGGGCCCGGAGCTCTCATATAGAAGCCTGAGTAAGTGAATAGCTAAAGATACCTTCCTTATGATATACCCTAAACCTAGCCTTAGTCTGCAGGCTCTTGCATTGCTTCGACATCTTTGACTTCAGTATATTTAAGTCTTCACCCCAGGCACCGCGCGCCCCAACCTCTACGAACCTCAAACCCTCAGCCCTAAGCCCCTCATTCCGAAACGTTTCACGAACTCCAAATCTCGGAGCCTGAACCAGACCCTATGCAACCCTCAACCCGAAACCCGAAAACCCTAAACCTCAAACGCTACAACCACCAAGGATGCTTGATAAGCAGGCACTAGCTTGATGCCTCCCCTTCAGGGACTCCGAATCTCTTTAGCTTTGGTTGCAGCCCAAGCACGCGAAGTCTGGGGGCATGTCGTTGCTGGTGAAGACCTCCAAAGGTCCACGGCTGACACTGCTTGCTTCAGGGTTTCAGAACTCGGGCCGTTTAGGGCTTGCGGCTTGGAGCTTCCAGGCTCTTGGAGGCTTCTGGTTTAACCGCAAACCCTACACCCCTGGAGCCCCAAACCCTAAACCCTAAACCCTACACCCCTAAACCCCTAAACCCTAAACCCTAAACCACTAGACAGACTCCCATAAAATCCTAAACCCCAACCCCTAAACCCAGTGGAGCTCAATCCTAAAGGTTCTAAACTCTGAAGCCACGAGTCGGTCTTTACTGAAGGGGCCTCAATTATTAGAACAGGGCTTAGGGGGGGCAAAATTAGTTTAAAAAAACCTGTGTCTGTGTATATGCAGTGTGTAAGTGTAACAAGGGCTCCCCAAGGAATAGTGTAGGTTAGAAGGGGCCCCCACCCTGTAATAGTGGTATAATAGGAATATAATAGGGCCCTAATACAATCCTTATAGTCACGATGACAGGGCGGGCCCCCCCCTTCTAAAGTGTAGGCTTCCACAATATGCCTCTCTTGCAGCGGCTTTGAGGCTCCTGCCGTTCAGGCTGCTTTCTCTCGGGACTTGAGGTCTCCGGCAAGGTCACTTCTTACCTAAACCTAAAACCCTGAGCCCCAAACCTCAGAACCCCCTCACTAAACCCAGAGCCTAAAACTCTCAGTTTCAAAATGCCTCCCAGTCGTCAACTGAAACCGAAACCCCCAACCTTCCAGAAGTGCGCTTGCCGTCGCGCTTCAAAAGCCTGGCATGGCTAGAGCCGAGGCCCAGGCCTTGCCTAGCGCTTCTCAAAGGGTAAAAGGAGGGACCCCTAATAAGGACCCCTAGGTATATACCCATAATATAGCCATTATATACCCATTACATAGCCCCTTATAGGGTAGGGGTCCCCAGTAAGGGTCCCTCCTTTTCCCCTTTGAGCTTCGGGAATGGCAGTAAAACTATGTACCCTAAGGCCCTGTAGTAGTTCCTTTGGGGATTACCTTAATTACAGGGTTCTAAACATGAACTACAAAAAGGGAGCTACTATGGGGCCTTAGGGTAGCCTAAATCTACAGTGGCTGAGCTTCGAGCTAGAATTGGGGTTCTAAGATTTGCGACATCAGCCTGGGGTCTTGGGTACAGCTTGGGGTAGGTCGAGGGTTCAGGGTGGTGAAGGACGTTCCATGTCGGGCCTGTGAACACCTTGAGGTGCCCTCTACACAATAGCAGTCACTGCCTAGTTATGTTTCTGCAGGCTCGCTCCGACAGAAGCTGTGCCCAAATCCCTGACTTGCAAATCATGTCTGGCGAGACGGTGGTGAAGGCGAAGCGAACATCCAGTGTGTTCCTTGGAAACTAAATAGCTGCCAAAACTATCTCCGAGGCTCCTTATTATGATTCCAGCAAAAGATACCCCAAGACCCCATTCTGGTTTCTGGTATCAGATACTCCAAGACCCCATTAACAACTCGCTAGTATAATCGACCCCAACAACCCTATTCTAGTCATTCAAGCCCCTTCATAACCCACCGAATGTCATCGTTTTTTAAGTGAAAAGCAAAGCAAAGGGCTTTCTGTTTAGGGTTTAGGGTTCAATCAGTTTAGTTTTCATAGGATTTGGGGCTTTCTGTGGTCCGGTTTCGTCCTCGGTTTCAGATTCGGGCCAGCCAAACCGCCAAAATGAGCCACATCAACACAAGCAAACTATAGACTGAAACCCGACATGACGTGCTATGTCTACTCAACTCCTGTAACTTCCAACATTAAGTTGATTCCTACCTTACGTCAACAACCCGGCCTAGTGTACTGCTTAGTCCGATCTTGTCCTGCTGTTGCTACAGTACGTGATAATCACAGCCGCTACAAACCACTGTACCGTGTGCCAACGAGTGATGAGACACAACACAGACTATCAACACCTCGTAGCACTATCACCACAACTAGCGTCACCGCATGGTAATAGTCGCCTCAATCATCATCAACACTGCTGCAGGCATCATCATCGTCATCACCTACATCAACAGCAGCGTCATCAACGCCACACACACACACGCAGTGCTCGTAGTGCTCATGGCATACGCTGCAAATGGGGTTTCCGAAAATAGGGGACCCTAATATAGTGCCCTAATTTTCGCAAACTCTCAAATGACAAACTCGAATCTAAAAAGGCCGAGTCACCTGGGGACGCAAAGCCCGTAATCCTTAGCTGCTCTGATGGCTAGAATAGGGGCCTTAATGATTAGAATAGGGTTCCTTTTCTAAAGGGGGCTAAAGGGCTACTATAAAGGTTTAGTAGAAGGGGCCTCAATAATTAGACTAGGGTTTCGGGGCACACTATACTATAATGATACTATAATTATACTACAACTAAATAATAAGGAACCCCCCAAAATACTATAGGTAAATATTAAGGCTTCTATATGACCTATGAATGCATTGCTGTGGCATTTCGTCGCAACGATTCACGGCTCTGTCCGTTTTCCACGAACAGCTGCAAACACTCACGCAAGCAGTGGGAGCGATCCTGATGCGGCAGGAAAGAAGTGGCTGCAAGAGTCCTACATCCCATGTAAACTTAAACGCCTCAGACTTAACCCTAAACCTTTAACCCCAAAACCTCTTCAAGCCCTAAACCAGTGATTTCCTATATAAACCGATAAGCCCTAAACCATCACCTCTTGAAGCCCTAAACCAGAGATTTCCTAGACCCCTAAACCCTCAACCCTAAACCCTAAACCTAAAACCCTAAAACCCTAAACCCTAAACCTAAACCCTAAAACCCTAAACCCTAAACCCTAAACCCTAAGCCCTAAAACCCTAAACCCTAAACCTAAACCCTAAACCCTAAGCCCTAAGCCCTAAGCCCTAAACCCCACATCTGGCGAGGCTCCGGGTGATGGAGCTGCCAGGCCACAGGAACTGTGGAGTGGAGCCTGTATTATAGGATCCTTAAGGGGGGGTGGTTCAAGGGGGGAGGGTACTAGGGAGCCTTGGGGAACCTTAGGGAAGCTTAGGGAGTATTGGGGAATAACGGGGATTACTAGGTTACCTACCCCCCTTGGACCACCCCCCCTTAAGGACATCCTAAAGAGAGCCCTCAGACCCCCCAAAAACAAGGGATGTAGCTGAAATCATAACAGGAAGCCCTATATAGCCCTAATACCCCTTTTTGAATAAGGAATAGAGCCTAAATCATAATATGAAGCCGCATGAAGCCCTATATAACCCTAATACCCCTTAATTAAGGAATGTAGCTGGGGCTGCTTTATGGGATCCTGTAAGGGATCTAAAGGGTTCAGGGTCTAGGGGACAATACCGCCCTTAAATAAGGAATATAACTGAAACCAGAATATGAAGCCCTATATAGCCCTAAGACCCCCTTAAATAAGGAATGTAGCTGAAATCATGATATGAAGCTCTATATAACCCTAAGACCCCTTAAATGAGGAATGTAGCTGGGGCTGCTTTAAGGGATCCTTTAAGGGGTCTAAAGGGTTCAGGGTCTAGGGGACAATACCCCTTAAATAAGGAATATAGCTGAAATCATGATATGAAGCTCTATATAACCCTAATACCCCCTTAATTAAGGAATGTAGCTAGGGCGGCTTTGTGGGATCCTTTAAGGGATCTAAAGGGTTCAGGGTCTAGGGGACAATACCCCCTTAAGTAACGGATATAGCTGAAATCAGAATATGAAGCCCTATACAACCCTAAGACCCCCTTAAATAAGGAATGTAGCTGAAATCATAATATGAAGCCCTATATAACCCTAAGACCCCCTTAAATAAGGAATGTAGCTGAAATCATGATATGAAGCTCTATATAACCCTAAGACCCCTTAAATGAGGAATGTAGCTGGGGCTGCTTTAAGGGATCCTTTAAGGGGTCTAAAGGGTTCAGGGTCTAGGGGACAATACCCCTTAAATAAGGAATATAGCTGAAATCATGATATGAAGCTCTATATAACCCTAATACCCCCTTAATTAAGGAATGTAGCTAGGGCGGCTTTGTGGGATCCTTTAAGGGATCTAAAGGGTTCAGGGTCTAGGGGACAATACCCCCTTAAGTAACGGATATAGCTGAAATCAGAATATGAAGCCCTATACAACCCTAAGACCCCCTTAAATAAGGAATGTAGCTGAAATCATAATATGAAGCCCTATATAACCCTAAGACCCCCTTAAATAAGGAATGTAGCTGAAATCATAATATGAAGCCCTATATAACCCTAATACCCCTTAAATGAGGAATATAGCTAGGGCTGCTTTAAGGGATCCTTTGAGGGATCTAAAGGGTTTAGGGTCTAGGGGACAATACCCTTTAAATAAGCGATATAGCTTAAACCATAATATTGATCGGGTAGAAGCTTCAAGGAACGCGCAATGGACCTTGTGAGATCCGCGAGTGCTCGAGAATGGGTCTGGAAGAGCGGTTCAGAAAACTCGAGGTTTGCACTGTCTAGAGCCGGGCTGAATCAACTCGAAGCACACGACGCCGAAACCTATTGTCAACATAAATAAAGGAAAGGCGACTCCAAACATTAACAGTCGGTGCCACCAAAGTCCCAATCCGAGGGTGTAGGGTGTAATGGGTTTAAAGGTAAAGGAACCCGTCGGGTACCCAGAAACCACGACAGGCACATGTTTTCACTGGCCCTTTTCCCGTCATGAACCATTGATTGACTGCAAGAGTAGCAATTTGTATACTACTGCCTCAATAAGACGGAAGAAGACATTTTCAATAGCTAGACTAATCATGCTAGTATGACTACCTAAATCTGAGTGGCATACGGCTAGTAGCTACCCATAGGCCCCATAGTAGTTCCTTTTTGGGATTACCTTGTAGGGTTCTCAATATGAAGAAAGGGACTACCATGGGGCCTGTGGGTCATTTTAACTCAGACCTGAGCTCCCCGGCAAGTGGAAAGGGTTGTACATCCTCGGCCAGGTTTTGGCTTCGGGTGGCGCTGGCATGACGTTGATGGCTGCAAGGTTTTGCCCCAAAACCGTTCGAGATTCGATCCGCCACCCAAAGCCCCAAACGAATCCAGACCGTTTGCAGGCTCAGTGGATTGGGAAAGCATCTAATGTAGGGGCCTGAAGAATTAGAATAGGGTTTTGTGGCCCAGTCTACTATAATTTTAATCAGGAGCCCCCAAAATAGTACCAAGTGCAAGTGCTTGGGGACCCTTCTCCATCCTTCTCTCTTACTCTTGGACCCCTTAGACCTCATGCAGCTGTGGCCAAGATCCTCAGTGATGAAATCCGAGAACTCGTGATCCGAAATGGCTGCTTCAATACGGTTTAGGGTTTAGGGTTTAGGGTTTAGGGTTTAGGGTTTAGGGTTTAGGGTTTAGGGTAAACCCTTAACCCTAAACCCTAAATGACGGTCGGCTGCTTGAAGCGTCGCAAGATCTTTCAACCCTCGTGCAAGAAACCGTGGCCCGAAACCACGACGCGTAAACCCTTACACACCCTAAAGGGAACTCCAGAAAGTTGGAATATGGATTAATGGTAGGATCCCCCATAATTTTCCCTCAAAGGGGTTACGATAATCATATTCCAACTTTCTGGCTTCTACTGTAATGTAGGGACACTTGATATTTAGAATAGGGTCTTGGGGAACATGACAGTATAGTTCTCGTAAGGAACCCTAGGAATAGTATTGGCAATTATTTGGGCTTCGACGTTAAGCCCTAACTCGGGCCCTGCGGACGAAGCGACGACACTTGGTTCAGCAATCCGGGTATCATCAGCAGCGTATCGACCTCAGGTAGATCAACATGGAGCACTTGACGCTTTACGGGCTTTGGGTTTCGGGAATGGTCTGCAACATCTATCAAAAATGGAAGGGAAGGGCAGGACAGGGGAGAAGGTGGGGGAGGGGAGGGGAGGCGGCGCAACCTGTTCTGAAAACCCGGAGAGGCTTTGGGTGGGGGTTTAGGAAAGCTTAGGGTTGGGCTTTAGGGAGAATCCTAAATCCCCGAAAGCCCCCACTCTGACACAACAGACCACATGCTCAACCCCTAAAGTCTACTGTAGAGGCCCGAATAACAGAATGCTTGGGGTATAGGATTGAATATGCGAAAACCAACACGGCTTCCTTTGCCTGACTCAGGGTGCCCGGCTTCCGTCCTGTTGCGTGGATAGAGGAACCTGGTTGCAGGACATGGTGTTCTATTCGCTTCGGGAATTAATTATTGGGTTGAGTGTTCCGTGCTTCCATCTTAGTGTGCCGAGGCTTCGGGGGAAGGGGACGGTTCGACAGTTGACAATAGGCTTATGCACAGGGTTTCAGAACCCTAAACCCTGAACCCTGAACCCTAAACCCTGAACCCTGAATCCTAAACCCTAAACCCTAAAGGATTTCTGACCTTTTAACACTTTGAAGCAGTCTTCATTCGCCCTAGCTGGCACCCTTCATGCTCCGGCTCCCCACGCGTTGACAAAACCAACGCATCAAGCCCCCGAGCCCGGAAGCCTGCAAAACCTGTGCCCAAAACCCACTGAAATCCAGCATCCGCATCCCTGAACCCGAAACTCTGAATCCTACAACCTTGAACTCTGCAGCAAACAGCGAGACAGAGGAGGAGCGTCCCCCATGGCGGAAATACTCAATATTCATAACATAGACTGTTGCCTGCGCCAGTGTGCTTTCTTTTGGGGTCTCCATCTCGGGTCCTCAACTCTAAACCCCAAACCCCTAAACCTTTCAGAGAAACAGCAACAGGACCCTTAAAGGATCCTCTATGCAACCCTTGCAGGAACCTGTAGGGGGCACCCTAACTCGAAGGTAATGCCGGTGGTAAGATGAGCTCACCCAGAGAGCCCAATACGCCTTAAATAAGGAATATAGCTTAAATCATAGTATGAAGCCCTATATAATTTAAGCCATCTTCCTTAATTAAGGGGATTGCTCTCTATGGGCAAACAATGGCAAGGGCCGTGAGGCCTGCTTGCTGGATGATGCGTTTCGATCGCATTCCACCTTGTCAGACTCAGAAGGCGGGTTGACATCCTACATTACCCTAAGGCTCCAAACAGGGTCTTGGGTCTTCTGGGGGAGGGTTTCGGCTTTGGGGGCTAGGGTTTGGGATCTCACTACAAGGGTCCAGGAGCCTTAGGGTAACGCATGACCCAAAACCCTACATCCTACCAGCCTGCACCCCCTAATGCGCTTATAGCGCTGCACCCAAACCCGCCAACCTTCCAACCCTACAACCCACAAGCTAAACCCCTTAACGCAGAATCCTAAGTTGTCTTAAACCCTGACTGAGCTCTAAACCCCTTAACCCTTAGCCTTGAATCCTAAACACTACACGCTAAAACCTAAGCCACTGTACATACCTTAAAAGATCGAGAAATGTCGGTAACAGTAATAAAGAAAATCATAAGGCAAGAAGATGACGATGCACAAGATTCGCGTTAATGATGCTACCACCACCACCACCACCACCACCACTACTACTACTACCACCACCACCACGACCACGACCACGACCACGACCACGACCGCGACCGCGACCACGACCACGACCACGACCACGACCACGACCACGACCACGACCACGACCACGACCACCACGACCACCACGACCACTACCACTACCACTACCTACGACTACGACTACGACTACTACTACGACTACTACTACGACTACGACTACTACTACTACTACTACTACTACTACTACTACTACTACTACTACTACTACTACTACTACTACTACTACTACTACTACTACTACTACTACTACTACTACTACTACTACTACTACTACTACTACTACTACTACTACTACTACTACCACTACTCCTTCCCGTCAGCCTACTCATGATGATGCCGATGGCGATGGCGATGACGATGACGACGACGAGGATGATGATGATGATGCTGATGACGATGTTGATGATAGGGTTCGGGGTTTGTTGTGCTCTTGCATCTATAAGGACTATATGGGGATACTATACAGGCTTACATGTTGGATTTGTAAGTGAGCTGTCAATGCTAGAAGACCAACTAGAGCACCAGCTACAGCCCCGCACTCTTACACCCTGAACGTGAAGCCTGAAACCCCAAACTTTAAACCTTAGAACATCACGAACTATATGTTCTGTGATCCCCCGGGTATCCCAAAATCGCGGGTTTCCAAGGGGCAGGCTCGTAGTTTCCGAACTCACCGCCTGATTCACTGATGGGCTCAATAGTTCAGAGCCTAGAGGTTTAGGGGTTTGGGGGTGTGGGCATGTGTAAAGCGTGGAGCTCAGGTTTTAGTGTGTAGGGTTTGTCTGTTCGGGTGTTTGTAAGGTGTAGAGTTTAGGTTGCAGGCTTCTGCTTGCTTGGACGGGCTTCATAAACACGAGACTGGCTCGACCATGGCACTTCTCGGCCAGCTACCAGGAAATTTCGGCATACAGATATTACATACACAAATACAAACGAATATGTGTGTGTGTATATATATAATTATATTATATTATATATATATACACATATATATATATACATGTATGCATATACACATATATATATATATATATATATATATGTATACACATATAAACGTAGATCTAATTGCAGCATGTGTACTTTAGGGCCTTAGGGTTCAGGGTGCCATGTCATGCTGATGCCGGCTAACAGGCAATATCTTGACAAGAACGGACACGACATTTCTGAGGGTATCTGTCTCAGACAGATCTTCGCAAATTATACGAACGTATGGACGCGCGTGAAGACATCAATTTTCTTGCGCACACGGCCTCACCTGCATACATACATACATACATACATGCCTATTTACATACGCACGTACGTATGTACATACATACATACATACATACATACATATATATATATGTATCATTTGGTTGTTTTTTCATTTATTTATACATGCATGTAAGCAAACATGGGTCAACGAATACACTTATTAGATTATTAGATGTCACCACATGCAGGGTCATGCAATCATCGGTGTTTTGTGGCCAGCTAATGGGTTTGGAGTATACAATAGCAACTTGCAAAACGAAACTGTGAGGAAAAATACTACTAACCATTCCTACACACTTATAAAGCCCTTATAGACTCTGGAAAACCCTGCGGTAATTATTCCGATCCGAGTACTACAGCAGTAGTTGTCGCAAGCTGGCAGACCTCAGGCGCAGACACCCGAGAAGCTTTTTTGGCAGCTGTTCTGCCTTGGAGGCATTGTTGTCATAATAGTGGTTATGCTTTGTGTTGTTATCGCAGCTGCCTTTTGTGTTGCGACTGTGATTACTATTGTTGGTAAGTGAAAACAACTCATCTAGAACACGACTAGTGCTGCTGCTGCTGCTGCTACTACTACTACTACTACTACTACTACTACTACTACTACTACTGATTACGGTTACCTACAAACTACTGCTGCAACTCCTACTCCTACTCCTACTCCTACTCCTACTCCTACTCCTACTCCTACTCTTACTCCTACTCCTACTCCTACTCCTACACCTACTACTGCTGCTGCTGCTACTACTACTACTACAGCGCTACAGCCTGAGTAGTAGTGCTTATTGCTTATACTCATAAAATTCCTATTGACCTATTGATACTATGAGTATTGTTCTTGTTACTGCGGTTATGAGCATTATGAACTTTACCACTAATTAATAGCAGTGAATTCTTCCGGTTGTTGGTACATATTGCTACTGTGATTACAGTCGTTTATTCCTCTTCTTATGTTAGTCAGTTGGTAGATTACAGGTCCCAGCGAAGGAAGAACTGTGGAGCGACTTCACTCGCCTGTCTAACTACCCTAAGGGTCCAAGTACCCAAATAGTAGGGTTTCAAGGTGCCAAAACCATTCAGAGTATGGAATTTGGGACCTAAAACCTATACTATTTGGGTACTTGGACCCTCTGGGCTACAAAGAGTCCTTGTAGGACTGATCAGGAGGGGGAATATAGTTTCGCGAGCTTGGGGCACTTCAAGCCTGCTAAACCAGCCGGAGGACATTGAAAAATCGCCGGGCCCAAGCAATGGCAATTGCAAAAGAAAGCCGCGTCAAATCTTGCACACAATAGCCGTCAATAACCACACTTACTTTAGACTGACTCTATTCTATATTCTGCGAGGTATTCGAAAACCAATTTCATCACATCCGGAAGACCCTGAAGCCTTACATACAACTTGCAGCCATCAAAACACAAAGTTAGCGGAGACCTGATCGGCATCGTAAGGCATGTGCCCTCTTCTCCCGTGCGAAGAGCACGATACGTCGATCCTTCAGCAGATGTAGCTTGAGAGCCAGTCCCGTGCGCAGCACTAGAAGTCCAAGCCTAGACAAAGCTATGCGTTGGAAGTCTAATCGTCTTGCGAGGACCCAGTAAGTAAGACAATATGGTGATAGCCGGATCATCACAGGAGCCTTTCCGTTACTGTACAAAACCCGTACTGGTCGCAACAGTCAACGATGAATGGTGGCGATGCGAATCTCAGCAGGCCCTGAGTGTGGCTCTAAACATCTGCTATTGAAACTTCTGCTGTTGCACGATTTGATTGGTGTTGTCAGTGGTATATAATGGTAACACTGCTAAACTCTTGACCCTAAAACCCTAAACCTTAAACCCTAAACCCTCTTGCCTCGATGCAGGCGTTTTCCAGGAGCCAAACGCAACCGCTGGCCGAGAGCGGCCGCGCTCGGGACTCCCGGGCGAAGGGAGCCCTCAGAGCCTGGCACCACCCAAAGGGTCCTATGTACTGGTATGGGGGATACGTCCCTAAGTCATAATAGTAATTCCTAAATTGGAAACCCTACATTCTACTATATCGGTACATAGGACCCTTTGGGCCAGGAAACATTGCAACCTACTAGTGCATATGATGTATACATAGAAGTGTACCTGCTCTTTAACCGTGCTTAAAGAGTGTCATATTTTATTGCATAACATATACACATATGTACATATGCACACGAACACGAACACACACACACACACAGACAGACAGACAGACAGACAGACAGACAGACAGACAGACAGACAGACAGACAGACAGACAGACAGACAGACAGACAGACAGACAGACACGGGGTGGAGAGTTTTTTGGGCCCTTTATGTTTTTTTTTTTTTTTTGAGGGGGTCCTTTTTTTTGATTTTCCTTAGGTTTTCCAAAGGAAAACACTATTTCCTTGCGTTCTGGACGAATTTAGTGTGATTTTCTTTGGTTTGTTAAAAAAACATATTTCCCTTATTTTTCCTTAGGGAAAACGCTGTTTTTCTTCTCCTTGGATTTCCGCGGGAAAACCTACATTAACTCGCGTAAAACGTACATTATCTTAGGTTTTCCTCGGGACTACGCCTTTTTTCACCATCGTGGACGGACTTCGTGTGATTGTCTGTCTTTGGTTTTCTTCAGAAAACCCTACAATACGTCGAGCGACGATTACGTAACCTTGCGTTGTTCTAGGGAATAAACCGTTTGCCGTACATGTTGGACTCATTTTGGACTTTGCTTCTTTTGCTTGGCTTTACCCAAGAGAAACACTATTTTGCTTGCATCTTGGACGCATTTGGTGTGATTTTTCTTGGTTCCCGTCGGGAAATCTTACACTACCTTGTTCTTGTTGTTGTCGCTGTGGTTGTGGCTGTGGTTAGTGTTGCTGTTGTTGTCTTTGCTGCTTTAGCAGGGAGTTTAGTCTATAAAAAAGCGGGGGCCTTCGATCCTTCTTCCTTGCTTCCTTGCTTCCTTTCCTTCCTTCCTTCCTTCCTTGTCTCCTTGCTTTCTTCCTTCCTTACTTCCTTCCTTCTCTCCCTTCTTCTTTCCTTCCTTCCTTCCTCCTTCCTTGTTTCCTTGCTTTCTTCCTTCCCTGTGTAAATAACAGGACGCGGGGACAAAAAAAAAGAGGGCAAAAAAAAGACCCCAAAAAACAAGTTCCCAGACAGACAGACAGACAGACAGACAGACAGACAGACAGACACACAGACAGACACACAGACAGACACACGGACAGACACACAGACAAACACACAGACAGACACACACACACACACACAGAGACACACACAGACACACACTCACACACAGACAGACACACAGACAGACACACAGACAAACACACAGACAGAATCAGACAGACACATAGACAGACACACACACACACAGAGACACACACAGACACACACTGACACACAGACAGACAGACAGACAGACAGACGGACGGACGGACGGACGGACGGACGGACGGACAGACAGACAGACAGACAGACACACACACACACACACACACACACACACACACACACACACACACACACACACACACACCCCGGAAAATTTCTGGAAAGCACGGGTGCGGGTGTGGGTGTGGGTGGGAAAGGTTTTCACGACGCTACGTATCCTGCCTCCCGCGGCTTCTCTGGACGAAGCCCACAGGGCACGTCTTTGCCGGTGCCTGCCTTCATTTTTTCGGTTTTAGGGCTTGGAGTTGAGGGCTTTCGGCGGTCTGGGACATCTTTCAGCGCCTTTTGCGGGGGTAAGAGATGGGGGTTTAGAGGTTTTGGGATGTTTGGCGCCTCCTTCCCGTTCTAAGCAAGACTGCTTGAATTCACTCTTAACCCTGGGCGATCGATGCTCAACCCTCCAACCCTCATAACACCCATATCAAACCTATACAATTCTGACACCAAGCCCTATGAAGCCCCAAAACCCCGAAGACACTCCTATCACGATGCACCCTGAGCTCTGTCAGACTGAACCGCACAAACCCATTCCTTGAAATAACCTGGACACGACAATTGAGTAATACCACAATCGGGGATGTACAGTAATAATTTCAACATTTTGATTCAATCTATGCACACAGAGACCATAAAGAGCATCAGTAGTATGATGGTCTTACGAGCTATTACGGTGCTTCTTCAGAACCTCTCGTAATAAAGCCCCCAAATTAAATTAAGACAACAAAAACCCTAAATCCTAAAAAACCTTCTTCACAAAACCTTGAACCCCAACACAGCATGAACAAGCTCGACAACGATCTCAGAGCCTCTGGCGCGCTGGCACTGCGAACCGGCCTCGATCTATCATCCGAAACTCAAACCCTAAACCGAGTTACAGTACTTGAAAGCATCTTGGAAGGGAGTTGAAGATGAGGTTTCCGGACTATGACCTAGGCCCTAAAACCCTAAAACCTGCGAGGTTTAGCGCGATGCATTGAAGTTGTGTCAGGGGAAGCGGGCAGGGCAAACTGCCACAATGCAATATAGCGGCACAGGACCCTCTGAAACTCTGCATCTATGGTTTGCTGATGGTTGCGGGTTGTTTCAGGGTTTCAGGTTTTGCGTAGGCCGTCAGAGCCTTGGGAGTTTGTGCTTCAGCGTCAGGCTTCCTCCTGCAGATTCTCACTGGAAGCCCCTGGCGGAACGCCGAAGTAGACGTTCGAGTCCGGGTGGTTTCTGGAGCGCCACCTGTACGAAGGCAGGTCCATATTAAACACCCGAAGCCCTGAGCCGCTAAGAACAACAAAAACCTGCGGGTTCAGGATTTAGGGCTTAGGGCGCTTGAGGGTTTGGGGTATATGGGTGGTTGTCAAATTTATGGGTCCCGTAATTTTGACAGCCACCCATACGCTACTACTACTGCTATCACTACCACTACCACTACCACTACCAGTACCAGTACCACTACCACGACCACGACCACGACCACGACCACGACCACGACCACTACCACTACCACTACCACTACTACTACTACTACTACTACTACTACTACTACTACTACTACTACTACTACTACTACTACTACTACTACTACTACTACTACTACTACTACTAACCTTAACCCTGAAGAACCTACCTTTTTAAGGACTTATATAAGGAAATCGTAGTAAGGAACCCTAAAAAGGTATATAGGCTATTCAGGGTTAAGGTATGGATTAAAGTTAAGTGCGTAGCCAACATGGGAAACCATGCGATATTTCGGCGGCTTCACCAATGCCGGACGAAGAAGCAATGTTGGAGGACCAATCGGTTGGAAAGGGGGTTTGCTGGGCTCCGTACAAAACCTTGTCAAGAAAGCCATACAACAACGACCCAAATTTCCAGGCTTCTAACCCTAAACCCCTAAACCCTAAACCCGAAACCCTCTTAATACTACGGTTGCTCTCTTTCTGCGCTGCCCTGGCCAAGGCCCAGGAACGTCGAAAGCCGAAGATTCCACGCCCGAAACGAGCTGGAGCTAGAACCCAAAAGATCCAAGTACTCATTGTATAAGAAGGAAGAGTTTAGGGTTTAGGGTTTCGGATTCAAGTACTCAGTTTATGAGAGGGAGAAGTTGACGGTTTAGGGTTTCGGATTTGGGACTCAGGGTTGCTTTTGGACTTAGGGTTGTATAGGTACGTAGGATCCTTTGAGGAAGGTGAGACCTGCACCAACGGACTCCGCCCCTGTGACCCTGCGTGAAGGCTTGAAACGGTGTAGGACCACATACCGTGGAGGTCGCAGGGGTGCAGGCAATCTTCAAAATCTCGGAATAAGCGATGGCCAGCAGAACTTAGCAAGTTCAGTACGACGCATATTAGGTATTTGGGGCTAATTTTCGGTGTAGAACTCAGGCTTTAGGGCACCTCAAGCATGGCTTAAAGCTTTAGTCTTGCATTGGCTTCAGGGCTTCGGGTCCTGCGTTACGCCTGTCCCTGGGCCTTCAAGTCTGTCTATCCCTGCGCACCGCACGAGTTCGCCAACTTTTTGGGGAAGATTGCAGTGCTTGTGATGACACTAGGTGTCTACACGTGTCTATGTATGTCTATGTATCTATCTATCCATTCATCCATCCATCTGTATGTCTGTCGATCTAATTACTTATATGCACTTAGATGCTGCTACAATCCACGATCTAAGCAAGACGACAGAGAATGGTCGGGAATTTGTGGGAGTTGCTCTCACACCGTGCCTTCTTTCGGGGGTTTTGTGTTTACTGGCATACGAGGTTTGCGGATGACGTCTTGCCAGTTCTGCAGCACCTAAGGCCATCGAGTTGCAGCAAGAGATCAAGGGCTTCGGATGTGTAGTATTTTGGACTTCAGACTCAAGCCTACCTGCAAAAAAGAGAGCCACCTGACACTACAGTCCTCATAAGATAGGGCCCTTAGTCTCATTATACTTATAATAGTAATAAGGAAGCCCCCAAAATAGTATTGGTAATTCCAGTATTGAGGCTACAGTTCCCTTATAGACCCCTTTAAGGAACCCTTTAAAGGAACCCCCAAGAATAGTATTCGCAATTATTGAGTCACATCCTCTGGAAAGAAATACCTTAGCAAAACCAAACTTGGAGCCCTGGACTCGACCCAGAACTCTAAATCTTGAACTCGAAACGCTGAACCCTAATCCCAAACTCTCCACCCCAAAACCGAAACCTTGAACCCTTGCGCCCTAAACTAAACCTTCATACTCAAGCTCCGGTCCCGGACATTAGGACTCCTCATTCTGTCCAGTGCATCCAAAGCCCAGCGAATTACAAGCAAAAAGTTTGGCCACACCGCATGGTGGCGGTGCAGCTCAAAAAAGCGAGAAGAGTTGGGCACTGAGTCTGGTGGACAGTGCGGGCAGTGCTTGACCATCCCATTTTATGCTCCTGTTAGGAATCAGGATTGCTTCAGCGCCCTCCGAGGGGTGGGCTCAAGGCTTAGGGCTTAGGGTTACAAACACGCGAATCCCAACAAGGGCCGGGGGTTGGTCAGGGGCCCTACAGCACCTCGAAAAAACAAATGCCCTTCGTGTGCGAAGCTCCGGAAGTCACCAAGCCCTGAAAACCCTATATAAACCCTAATAGACCCCTAAGCAGGTTCCTTCTAGACCTGGTACGCTTCTCTGTTCAGGTTCAGGTGTTCAAGTTTGAAGGCCACACTCAATCCCTACCAAGTTCCGTCAACCCTAAACCCTAAACCCCTAAACCCTAAACCCCTCAACCCCAAACCCCTAAACCCCTAAACCCTAAACTCTAAAACGCTAAAATCGTAGCTAAATAGTTGAGCCCACACTGCTTCAAGCAAAAAGCTTCCGTTCAAAACTATGCAATCCATGCACACCTCCTTCACCTGGGACAGCTGAAGGTCCGGGGCTTATAAGGGTATCAGTTTCCTGTTTTTTTTTGTTTTTTTTTGCGTGCCCTTCTGCATGTACCAGAAGGTTTCAGGGTTTAGGGTTTCTGGTTTAGAGTCTGGCGCATGGGTTCGGAATGCTTGAAAGAAGGATGGTTCAGCTTAACATATCCATGAACCGGTATGTTGGGGTTTCGCTGGCCTCAAGCCTGTTCCGACCTAGGATGTAGGGTTGCCTTGTCGCTGGGAGGGACGGGCCTTGCCGAATCAAGATTGTGCACCGACGACAGAAACCGCCTATGACGTCAGCCACAATCAAAGTCACATTGGTTTACGCCTTGTAGCTTATCACCCTACTCGAAATGCCCCATAAGAACTCAGAGACCAAAGCCCGGAAGCGTAAAGTCTGGAGCTACCCACAGCTCTAACCTGGTAACATACAAACAAACATCAAACATCCAGAAACCAGGTCCGAAGCCTCAGAACCCAGGATACCTAAACCCTAAACCCCTAAACGTCTGAACCCCTAAACCCCGAACCCTAAGCCCTCAACCCTAAATCCTGAGCCCCCCTTTATGAAGTCTGACATTGCCGCCGAGGTGGCGCTGTGCCGCGGCGCTGCGAAGCTCAAAGCGGAGGTGCCCGGAGGTCATCGTGTCCTTGAAGCCCTAAACTGTTTTTGTCAGCATTCAGAACATTGGTATGTTGATTATCTTAACCCACAGAATATTCATATGCCCTTGAGACATGAAGATGGGTCTAGGAATTGAGAGTTTGGGTTTCGCTTTTGAGGGATAAGAGTTTAGGGCTTCGCACCGCAAGTTTATCGTCTTTTTGGGTGGAGAGTTCCGGGTTCAATCTTGAGAGTTTAGGGTGTAGGTTTTTTTCTTAGGGGTTTAGGGTTTAGGATTGAGAGCTGAGGGGATTGGGGCTTTAGGCTTGAGCGTTGAGGCTTCAGGGTGTCCTTCAGTCAGGCGTTAGTTTCCCAATACGACTGTGCGTCCAGACCTGCGTAGTTTCTTTACAGTAGTTTATAGTCATGTCAATGTCTCTCGCGCACCCCTCTCTCTCATCCTCTCTGTCTCTCTCTCTCTCTCTCTCTCTCTCTGTCTCTCTCTCTCTCTCTCTCTGTCTCTTTCTCTTCCTCCGACTCTTTCTCTTTAACTTTCTCTTTGTCTCTCTTTCTCTTTCTGTCTCTGTCCCTGTCTCTGTCTCATTCTCTGTTTTTGTTTTCTCTCTCTCTCTCTCTTTTCTCTCTCTCTCTCTCTCTCTCTCTCTCTCTCTCTCTCTCTCTCTCTCTCCCTCCCCTCTCTCTACGAATACATATAAATACCTGCAGCGATGAATAAACAATAAATTCTTACTCACCGAGGCACCCAAAGTCTCTAGATTTTTGGTTGCTAGTGCACTGCGCCATTCTCCTCCCTCAAGGGAACTCTTCAGGTCTCCGTTTATGAATACATACACTTGGTGAAATCCTGGAATTCCTTGTCAGGATTTGACCAAAAACCTGGTTTATGCCGCAGCGCAGAGTGCGAGTTCACGAGAGTCAAACCCTAGACCCTGCCATTGATCGATTGAAGAGACTTTCAGCCAATTTCTTGCGTGCTGTTTGGGGTGTGCATTCTGCCGGACAACCGGGAGGAGCGTAGAGTACTTTTCTGCACCTACATCCAAAGGGATGTGGATGTGTCACACGGCACCGTCGGACATGTTCACTTGCCAGCGTTTGCCCAAACCCTGAAACTTAGACCCCAGATGATAACACTAAGTATTCAGACCTCTACACAGATCCAACACCATAAATACTAGACCCCCTAATCTTTCCAAGACCCTAGAAGAGGCTGAATCCAAAGCTCAACGCTAAAGCTAAAGGAACTGGACCAACTAAGCGCGGAAATCTCAACCCTAAAGGCTTGTGACTATCTATATCTTACCAATACGGCTATGAATACTAGCATTGCGATGAGAACCATAATTACTACGAGTATTGCCAGTGTTACTCATTTTGCTTTGTTGCCATTACTGCTGTTATTTCTAACTGATCATTTAGAACAGACTCCTGGGCAGCACATCTCAATCCTGCACCCCAGAAACTACAATCCCACCGAGGGCTGCACAATCAAGTCCCGCACAGACTTTGCGCCCAAATCCTGTTCAGGGATTAACTTGGGAATGTGGATTTGGCCGTTGACAAGGCTTGTCTGGACCGTGAACCCTATGAAGCCAACACTCAATATATGCGAATGAAACCAAACACAGTCGGACACCCGACGTTGGAATCTGTACAGGGCTGTTGGTGAAAAACATACGACTCTCAAGCCATCACTAAGACCAGGCCATACAACCACCGCAGAGCCCAAAACACGCCTAAACCCTAAACCCGGAAACTCTCAACCCTAAGCCTAAACCCCAAACCCTACATAAACCTTAAACCCCAAACCCTAAACCCCTAACCCTAAATAAACCCTCAACCCTAAACCCTGAACCCCAAACCCTAAACCCCTAACCCCAAATAAACCCTAAACCCTGAACCCCAGGCTGCTCCTGCATCCCATGCTTCACTCCCTGCGCCAAGTAGGGCATGTACTTGTGTAGAGAGCCTCAGAAGTCTGGGTTCTTGTTACCTGACATTTGCTTTCAGGGCTGCCTTGTCTGACTGTGGGGCTCCACCAAGCACAGGGCCCAAAGTGGGTACTATGTGCTTAAGATATAATAGGCTTTAGACGTACCGTTGTTAACGATTTTTAGCGTTTAGGGTTCAGGATTTGGGGCTCTAGACCTTCTGTGCCTGTGGCCCTAGAGTGAGTCTTGTGCAAGCCCTGCCTGGAGAATCCATGGTGCAGATTTGTCCGAACATGTGGATGACGCCCAATAGGCTGAGCTCTGTTGGAGTTCAACGGCCATGTGTAGATTTTCATTCATAATAATAAGGAAACCATATTATTTGCTATAGATCCCTATTCGTAATGGCACCTTAAATAGAGGAAGCACCGGCGGAGGTACATATCCCAACCCTCCTCTTAAGGCCTTTTTATGAACGTGCATAAGGTCTTACGAGGAGTTATGTGGGTTATATACATGTTCGTGCACTGGTATAGAGCGGTTTGATCAAGTAGAATGGAGTTTCGGGGTCTATTGCAGTACAAACTCTATTGGTCCGGTGACCCCGGTGACGGTCATTCTGCCAAGCAGCCTTTGTCTTGCACCGATCCCGTCACGCCCGAAGAAGCGATGCCGCGATAGGCCTGCACGCAGGATGCCACCACAGGATGTATTGTCACAGTGCTGATGGACAAACTCAAGAGCTTATGGCAGAAACTTTAATACAAACCTTATCGCAGCTTATATGCGATTTGGTCCACAAGACACGTTGCTGTTAAGAAATGGCAGTGATGGGCTCAAGGCCGCTATGCATGAAGTTGATTCATTTCCGGCTGGGGGTTCCTCCCAAGCGAAACTCTAATCCCAAAACCTTGTGAGAGCTTAGAAGCAGCATGAGCCAAAATCCAGCCTAAAACCAAGCCCCTGAGCCAACAACGAAAACCCTAATATAGAAGCCTGAATAGTTATAAATACTCTTTCCTAGTGTTCCTTCTAATCATGGTGGCCCCTGTATGAAATTGGGTGGTAAATTTCATCTAAAGCTAAATACAGGCTCGAGACCGATAGCAAACAAGTACCATGAGGGAAAGATGAAAAGGACTTGAAAAAGAGAGTTAAAAGTGCTTGAAATCGCTGAACTGGAAGCGAATGGAACTAGTGCTCGGGTTGAGATTGCTGCAAGTGGCTGCGACATCTGGGCTCCTAAACTCTAGACCCCAAGCCCTAAACCTTAAATAAACCCTCAACCTGTTTGAGACCTAATCCCCAAACCCTACAGAGACTCTAAACCCTAAACGACCCTAAACCCCACACCCTATATTCTAAACCCTGATCGACCCTAAACCCTCAACCCTATACCCTAAACCCTAAACCCTAAACCCTCAACCCTAAACCCTAAACCCTAAACCCTAAAGGATCCTACCCTGGGCCTTCAGGCGTGCTCCTGAGTCGGCGTAGAAGTACTCGCCTGGTGCCTCCTCTGTCCCGGCAAGGAGGCTCCCGCACATCACCGTCTCTGCACCTAGTTCAGGGTTTGGGGTTTAGGGGATTCGGGGATTAGGGTTTAGGGGTTTAGGGGTTTGGGGGTTTAGTGTTTAGGGTTTAGGCGTCACCACCTCTGCACCTAGAACTGGGTGCCGGTTTTGAAGGGTCATGTTGAAGTCTTCGAGCTTAGAATTAATTTTTGGGGTACACTATACTGCACAGCTATTTTAAGGAACCCAAGGACAGGAATACTAATCTGTGCACCTGGCTCCGGGGTGCGAGATTTGCTGTGTAAGACAGAGGTCTTAATAATTGAAGTTGGGTTTGGGGATACATCATAATGAAGCCAAACAATCAAGGGAACCACGGCCCTACAATAGGACTTTGGGGTTTGAAGCTGCAGGGCATGGGATTTAAGATTTAGGGGGATGGGGCTTGGGATTTGCGACTTGTGCTTGAGTAACTTGGCTGGGGAAAGTCGTGGTTCTCTTTGTCGGCTTTGGAGTTTTGGCTGGCCACGCCAAATTCAGCTGAGGGCCCTAAGGGTTACCCATAGGCCCCATAGTAGTTCCTCTTTGCGATTTCCTTCTAGGATTCGAAATATGCACCCCAAAAGGAACTTTCTAGGATTCGAAATATGCACCCCAAAAGGAACTACCATGGGGCCTAAGGTTTAGGGTTCAGGAGTGAAGGATTCTGGCTCTTGTTGGGAGTTGCCCCTAAATAGTAGGCTTCTCACTATAGGGAATTTTAAGGAATAAGGTAGCCCTAATTTTCGGAAAAAAACCCATTACAGGAAAAAAACATGCCAGGCCAACTCTACGATGCAGTGAAACGCTCATCGCGTAGCCTGCTTAGAAACTCAAGGCTGCTACTGCTGTGCCAAAACCCAAGACCTTAACCTTAACTATTCCAGATCTTTACATATCGGAGTTTCCTAAAATTTGGGGTACCTTATTTTGGGGTCCTTACATAAAGGATCGTACTTTGTAGGGTACTATATCGGGGTCCCCTATTTTCGGAAACTCCCATAATATGATGAACTTTCATTTCTTCCTATGCACGATGGTTCTGCGAAGTTCTCTAGACCAGGGTCCCTATATACAAAAGGGTTGTGCACTACCATCCTTCTTCATGGCAGGGGGAACATGTAGCGCCTGGTTGCAAAGTCTTGCTCTGCAGGTACTGTTGCAGCCATCAACTCCCTAAACCGTCAACCCTGCACCCTTCACCCTTCACCCTTAACCAGCCCTAAACCCCTAAACCCTAAACCTAAATCCCAAAAGCATGCGCATCCAAGCGGCCCAGCGATAGCGCTTTGACGATGTGACCCGGGCTGCTGATCCTCACGAGCTTCAAAAGAAGGCTTTTATGGGTTTTAGGGTTTAGAAGGTTTAGGGTTTAGAGCTTGGGGTAAGTACATGGGAACCCTTGTAAGAGATGATCCTACTGACCACTCAGGCTCCTGTATTACCCACCTCCACCACAAGTTTTTTGGACCCTGCAAGTCCCTATGCGCTAAAATGCACAGGGACGGGGCTTGCCGATCCTACAACCACAAGCGGACTGCAGACTCCCAGGTCGCAAAAGTTTGTAGGGCTTCCTGTGTTAAGAATATGTTCTTGATAGGGGTCCCTTCAATGAGCATCCTGATATCTCTATGGCAATGCGATTTGTGGATGGCGGTTTGAGGGCTTGAAGGGTCTCAGCCCGTAAGGGTCCATGCACTCATTTTCTATCTGTACTTTGGCCTTAACTAAAGTGTAGTCCATACATGGGTACTCAAGGGCCGAAGTATATACTCTTTGGGTATATGGGCGCTTACGGAATGGGTTCGTGTTCGGGGCTTGGCTCCGGAAGCGTCCCCAAATCAAGCGTGTAGGGCTTCGGGATACCATACCCAAACCCTAAACCCAAACTGGCATCCTGTGTTCTGAGGAAGCGAGCACTTGAACAGCATGCCCCGGCAGCGTCTGTCAAAAAAACAAACTCGCCGGGTCGCCACCGCATATATGATCCCGGTTCGGCTGGCCCCCCCCCCCTCCCCCCCCCAATGGTTCCTCCTCCCCCCCCCTGTGGTGTGGTGTGGTTGTGGGTTGCTTCCCCCTTCCTGTGGTGTGGTGTGGTGTGGTTCGGGAGTGGGTCTGCTTAGGCTGGTTACCCCACTCCCCCTGTGGTGTGGTGTGGTGTGGTTTGGGTTTCCTGCGTGGGTTTGCTTGGCGTGTGAGCCCTCGTTTGGAAAAAGCTTGCACAGTCACACACAGATTCGGCTTGGGGAGCGTGAGGGGGGGGGGGGATACCATTGGAGGGGGGGGGGGGGGGTCGGTGAACCGAGAACCGGGATCATATATGTATTTGTGTATGTATATATAGATATATATACACACACACACGCACAGACAATTTCCAACCCTATGTCCCAATGCCAAGCATTCTTTGATTTGCGATGCAGTGGTTCGGCTTCCTGTTTGTAAGACGGTTTGGGTTGAGGGCTTAAGGTACGTAGTCGGATCATTCGCACAGGCATGTCACGACTCTCAGCAGCCCTGCAGCCGGGCAGCCCCCCATCGGCAATGACAGGGACGTTGTAAGCTCTGGCAATGCTGGCCTGTGAAGTTCAGGATTGCAATATAGGGGCCTTAATTGGAATAGGGTCCCTGTTTAGAGGGCTATTCTAGGGATTTTTAGTTTAGGGGCCTTAATAATTAGAATAAGGTTTTGGGGCCCATTATACTATAATTGAACAACCGCAAGGCGGTTCCCGACGAAGCGCACACTTTTGCGCCCCTGCGCAGCTTTGTCTCTAAGACTTCCAAGGGCCCTCCTGAGCCCGAAAAGAGAGCGGCGAGGATTCATATGCACAGCAGGGCTCGACTGATGGGTTTTTCACGCCCTCAATCTGAGCAGCTTGCTTTTCTAGGCTCTATGCTCTTGCAGCACAGAACCGTCATGATCAAACGTGAGAGATTAAAGATTGCTGTGTGACATCCTCACAAAAAGTAGCACCCTGTCCTCTAAGAGTGCTTGGACTGCTGTGTCATCAGTCTACAAAGATCCGCTCAGCATTACAAATCTCCTGGTACCGGCTCTCGATGGGAAACGCTGTGGCCAAGAGGAAGGCGGCGAGGTCCGAAGCTTTTCCACCCACGGGCTTCTGGGCGTCCGTGTAGTAGGTGTTCTTGATCCACTTCAGATACGACATCACCTCTTTATCCTGCCAAGCGTGCTGGAGCAGGTCGAAATAGCACCAACGCTTCTCCTTGTACTTCGGGAGGACCAGCAGCGTCCGGGACCACTTCAGCAGTGACGGAATTCCCCGCGGAAGCGGGGTCGCCGATTGCGCCGGGAGGATGTAGCGGTCATCGGGGTTCTCCACCGGGGACCTCATCCAGCTGCTGCTGATCGCGGACTCCGTGTCAGAAGTGGCTGACGGCCATGTAGAAGAAGAGGCGGAAGGGGGTGCCGGACCGGCACTCCCCGAACTCGGGTAGGCTTGTCCCCGCCCTCCTCGCTTGGAACCTCCTCCATCATTGCCCTTAGCCTTCTCGCGTGGCTGCTGGTTGACTGGCACCGGCGGCGGTGGTCCTTTCGGAACACCATCATCCTTCTCGTTCGGGTGGAGCAAGAGGTACTCCCTGAGGCTCGGGGTGTCGGAGTTCATGCTTGGCACGCTGGCCGGGCTGTCCGGCTCCCTGTCACGACGGAACTTGTCGGGGCGCTGCATCCGCAACTCCGAGAGGATCTCTTCCTCCTGACCATTGGCCAGCGCCCGGGTAACGAGGCCAACCAATTCGTCCCTGGCAAGGGGCTGGTGGTGGCTGCGCTGCTGCTTGAGGTTCCTTGCGGTCATGGCACCCGGAACAAGAAGGGGAGAGGCAGCTACAGATAGGATCGCGCTGATCACAGGGAGAATCTGCAGTAGCAGTACTTTGGATGACACGGACAGATTGACGCACTCAGGAAAGACCTGGCACTCTTCACATCTCAGTCTATGGCTTTGGAAGGCACATGGTTCGACATTAACGGAAAAAGGCACGGTTTTGTGCTCGGCGGCACACGGTGGCTGTATCTGTACATAGCGAAGGCTTCATTGAAAGAAATCACTCCAGGACACCAGGCATACGTAGAACGAGATTACCACCACCGGAATCCCACTAACTCCCTGACTGGTGATCTAACCCGGCGTGGCCCACGCCAAATCTCGCCACTAGTGGCCGGTGTTGGAGGGCCTTGCAGCCCCGGTACGCGCTGCTTCCTTGCGGCCTGACTCCTTGCTTGGTCGCACGTGGAAAGAGCACGAATCAAGCATGCGCAGCAGGATCTCTTTATTGCCTTTGAGCTTAGTCAAGCAATCAGCTATCATCTGCAGGTTGTTCGTCCAGTATGGTTTCACATTGCGCTCTGCCAAGCATGCTCGGGCAATTGCATAGTCGATTGCAAGGCGCTTCTCCATTGCAAGTGCACTGCTGCAAGCTGATCGGGTGAGGGCATCATACAAGGACTTACTATCGATGACTAAACCAGAAGGCTTATCGGGAACCCATTGCTGGAACTCCTTGGGTGTCATGCCATATAGGAGCTCTTGCAAGAAGGACTGAGCGAATTCGATCGCATCCAGGCCATTCTGGGCAGACAGGGTCTCTGCGGCGGTTGAGCTCCTTACGACCCTGCGAAGTTTCTTTGAGGACCATTCTACAACCCAGGTCTTACCGGACTTACGTTCTAGAACATCTTGATCGCAGAGGCATAGGATGAGCCCACCTTGGGACTCGCCATTGGCCCGCACACCCCAGCCGGCATCGGTGACGGCCAACAACCGCCATCTTTCAAGAGGAACCGGGGGAAATTTCAAGGTGGTTTTACGGGCCTTAAGCTCGCGAACAGCTTTGTTGTACAGCTCAAGATGTGCTACCAGTGCTTTGTCCTGGGTTCCTTGAAGGTACGATGCCAAAAAGGCTTGATCAGGCCGGCTATGATTAGCGACCCACGCCAGCTGACCACAGCATGCCCTCATCAGCGAGGGGTTCGGCAGAGGATTGGAGGATTTCCCGAAGGGTTTGGTGCTTACCTCCTCCATCTTATCTATGTAGGCCTCCTGACTTACCTCTATGCTGTAGTCGGGCAGTTGTCTGATCTCAGCCCCGGTGTACTTAATAGTCGTTTTTCTGAATTCGCCGAAGGGGAGCTTCTTTCGGAGACGGGCTAGACACTCATCCATCAACTTGGTACCTCCTCCTAGTAAGTCATCGACGTGTACACCACACACCCCAAGCAATGCCTTACTGGGCACGTCTCTCAGGATGAAAACACAGGGGTCTAACTGAGATACCTCCAGCCCTGCAGCCAGCAACTCGCGGGTGAGTCGGAGAAACCAGGCTCGGGGAGCTTCGGCTAGGCCGTACGCGGCCTTTTCCAGGCGCAAGACATCATCCTCACTCAAGCCTAGGAATTCCCTTACTTCGGCCGGGGGCCGGAAATAGAGGTCGCGATTAGAGTTATCCCCAGACAAGAAAGCGGTCTTGATATCGGCACCCCAAATGATCCAGCCCATACTAGCGCAGATGCTCAGAATGATGTGCTTGCTCTCCTTTCGGAGGGTCGGGCTGTCGGTGGCAATGCGGCCTAAGTCCGGGTCCTGAAATCCTACCAAAACAAGTCTGGCCTTAGGGGTCAGGGACCTATCATCAGGATCGGATGACTTCTTCCAGGTCAGGACCCAGCGGGAGCCGATAACCCGGGACTTAGGGATACCCTTCGATCTAACTATCGTAGTCACCCTGTTCTCTAGCCAGCTTTGCCACTCCTTACGCATTGCACCCTTGAAGCGCTCGCGGTCTGCGGCACCTAGCTTCCGGAAGTTCACCTCCACTCGGCGCTTCTGGCCGGGCCGGGCAGAGGCAGAAACAGCACACTCGTCAAGCACCTTCCACAAGCCGGGCGAGTCAGCCTCTAGGTCTGACAGCAGTACATCTAAGGCAATCTCGCAACACAAGCTGTCTTCACCCGGGAGGACTTCGGCCTCGGAAAGGTCGCCCGGTGTTTCCGGTACAGGCGGCAGGGCTTCCATCTCGGCATCCGGCAAGGGAGCGGGAGGCTCCGCAGGTGGCAACGATGGAGAGTACTCCTCAAGTTCTCCTAGTGGTTCCATGCGAGCTGTCTTGTGTTGGGGACTATCATCAGGATCTAAAGCTTCTTCCCTATCTCTAACCCTCGCGGGGCTTCTAGGAGTCTCACCAGATGCTCTAGCTTGCCAATATTCATCATCTCGGGTGATTCTACGGCGGACATTGCGAGGCTCGGAAGGCAGATCCTCGCCCTCCCGGTCGGAAGCCGGGGGAGTCTCAAAGTCTAGCTCGCCAGGAGGATCTTGGGTGAGATCGAAAAAGCGGCCCGCAGGTCCTCGACGCGAGGGTGTCACCTGCTCGAGCTCTTCGTGCAGGCGCCCGGCATGATACTCCTTTGCTAGTTGTTGAAACACTATCTCGTCTTCCACAACTGGTCTCAGGCACTCTGGAGAACACTTGTACATGAATCCATTGACTGCAACCCAGATCACGCGGGGCACCGGAGAGTTCTCGCGGAAGCTCTCCGTTCCAACTACTCTGCCAGGGCCAAGCCAGGCCCCGTGCCTTGTGGAGAATTGACCCTTCCCTTGCTTCCGGAAAACATACACGCTTTGTCCTACCACATACGGGCCACGGATGGGGCGATTGCGCCCTCGGATTGCACGGGACCACGTGTTGTGCGCGTGGGCTTGGATGAATGCCTCAGCAGCCTGCTGGCGAACCTGCATCTTCTGTGCAAAGTCCTGTTCAGACAAGACGGCGTCCTGAACAGCCAAGTTCTGCTGTTCAGTGATATCCGACAGGCTACCTGGAACCCTAGGCTCTCTACCTAGGAACCATTGTGCACTAGAGAACCCATGACGCTTCAGCTGTTCATTCCGCACACCGCTGCAACTTTCGATAACCTCTTCTGGCGGTCGGTCGGACGTACGCCAGACGCGCTGGGCCATCATTCGAAGGATCTTTTGTGCAACCTCTACGCGACCTAACTGCCAATGGGACTCTGTGGCCGTATCAAGGAGTGTAATCGAGTTGCATCGAAGGTATTTTTGAAAATCCTCCGACATCCAGCGCTGGTCTGGGTCGACATAGACCACTCGGGGTGGGCCGAACGGTCGACACCACAAGGCGTGAAAAGCAGTGGCCACAGAACGGGGTCCCGTCGGTAGGACAATCTGCTGGGCAAAGTCTGTTGCATAGTCAACCACGGTCAACACTTGAAACTTTTGCTCGCCTATCCCGTTAGGACCATCTTTCTTAAGCTCAACCTGAACCACATCTACACCCACTATGTTGTTCGGGGTTTCGGTGTGCCTAAGGGCAACAACCTTATGGGATGGTGGCACTTGAAGCTCTTCACACACAGGGCAGCGGAACTTCCGAATTTCCTCGATGACACCAGCTGGTGTTCGAGCACGCTGTGCAAGACGAAGCATCTGAGGGATTGAGGCGTGCCCAGTGTTGACATGAAGCTTCTGCACCATTGCCTTATAAGATTTGTGTCTGGGTGCTGGGGCCTCGTCCTCCGGGGCCTCGGGCTCGTGTTCGCTCTCCCGTTCTGAGTCAGCCTCGTCGTCTGTCTCAAGGAAAATATCATGTGTCGGGGTCACTGTGTCATCTCGGCGGCCCATGCACGCTGCTACAGCACGACAGAATTGACGAGAGTAGCACGAGGCGAGGCTCGACGGGTTTCTCCGGCCAGAGCGCACGTGCTGTGAATGCCCAGGACACTTGCACCCTTCAAACGCCTGAACTACTTGGGGGTCGCTAGTCACAATCCTAGTCGAGCGCTTAACAGGCAATTTGGTCTTAGGGCAAACAAGGCCTAAAGCACACATATGGAAATCGACTTCATAGGCGGGTCCTAGGGAGATTTCGTGCCAGGCGTGGGACCCTGTAGGGTTCTCGGCATGGATGTGACCCCCTAGCATGGTCTGCAAGGCCCAGGCTTCTTCAAAAAGACGGGTGTACGCCCGCTGCTGCTGACGCTTGTGCACTGCACCTTTGTACTCCGAACTTCCCTGAGTAAAGTTCTTTAAGGACCATTCCGACCAGCAGACATGAGGCCACGAAAACCAGACATCCTTGGCCCTACACCTTCCTAGAAGCAAGAGCAACAAACGCCGATCCCTAGCCTTGCTAAAGTCTTGTCCGAAGTCCAGACCCAATCTCATACTCGCTAAGCCCCGGCGGTGCTCGGATTGCTTTCCCAGGACTGATGCACCTGCGAACACCTCAATCAGACCAACTTTGGATTGGAGCTTATCACCTTGATCCCCTAGCCATTCCTTTAGCTCGCTTTCTACTTCTCGAGGTTGTTCTTCAAGTGCGGCTAAGGCAAGCTGGAAAGGGACACGACGCACAGCTTCCACCTGTCTCGCTATCTTACTTCGGCTTGAACTAGGGATGGGCAGGTGGCCTAGGGTAACCCAGTCAACTTCATCATACAAGGCCTCAAGACTCTTACTTAACCCTTCTTCAGGCGTTGCAAGCTGTGGCAAGGGGCGCTCGCTGCAGCACTCACAGACTTCCGTCTCGGATTGTTCTGCAGATCCAGCCTCGGCAGGATTGGTGCTTTGGGCAGCGACAGCGGGCTTGTCATCTACAGGGTCTTGAGGTTTACGCGCGCTGGGTTTCTCGGCAGTGCTTGTGATATTTCTGCATTCTCTGACCGCAGGCTGTGGTTCTGGCTCTTTGTAGCGATAGCCAAAGATGCAGGCACCAGGGCGATCATGTGCCTCGCGCCTTGCACAAGCCGGGCGCAGCTTCCACTCAGACACCTCTAAGATACCCTGAGGAGACAGGTGTGCCACGGACACATGCAAGTCTTGTGTGGCAGCAGCCTTAGGGGTTCTTTCAAAGCGGGGCCTGTAGGCACAGAGCGCAAAATCAACATCCTGACCAAACAACATGCGAAGCTGATAACGGTAGGTGCCGACGTCTGTTTGTGTGTACCTGGTGTGCTTCATGATGGTCTGAAAGTGTTTCCGGCGGTCGGCCTGGGCAGACATGTTATGAGCCGTATTCACGTGATTGCCGCCCGCCTCGTTCGGTGACGGTCCTTGCTGGGACGCCAAGGGCGGCTCTGGAGCAGGGTCCTCCACTTCTAGCTCATCCGGCAGGACTTCAAAGGCGGCTTCAGAAGCACCCTCCGGCACAAGGGGAATCAGGAGGTGACCATTCGAGGCTTGGGCCAGCGGCACTCCAATCATGCCGTGCTTGTTGCTGCTGATGGTCGAGCGTCCCAGGTCCAGGGTCGCTTCCATCCCTTGCAGCACCTTGCGCGAGAGGAGAAAAGGTGCCGGCCCCGGAACCACATACGTAGTTATTTGGCCCCATAGCTTCCCCAAGCACACTGTCCAGCGTAAGCCCGTTTCTGTCTGCGAGCGCACACCGTTGAAGCCTTTCAGCTGAACAGGCGGCAGGGTGAGGCGAGCTGGAGGTGGCAGCCCCTTTTCCTGCCAGAGCTTCTCGTAGGCGGCGGCCGTGTCCTGGCCGATCACTGAGGTCGTACAGCCCGTGTCGATCACCGCCATCCCTGCCGGCACGCTCGCCAGCAGGATCTCCATCTCATTGCCCTCGTCCTCGACCATGTAGGCAAACTCGGAGACGATGGCCGACTGGACCATACTCACCTCCTCGCGGCGCCCCTTCCGGTCGCCTTTTCCTCGGCCGGGCTTCCGGCCGTCCTTCCGGTCGTACTTGAAGGTTGGTTGCACTGGAAGGGATTCGGCTGGCGCGGCCGCTCCCGGAGGTAGAGCAACCACTGGCATGTAGGGCTGCCGTTCCTTCCGTATTTCTCGCACTCGACGACGGCTGTCCTTATAGTTCCGGAAGGCCTTCTTCGCATCGTTCTTCGCCTTCTTGTGCACCTCATAGGCCTCCTCGAGCTCTTCGTCCTCGTCGCTGCCGGTCATCTCGGCAGCCTCCAGGGCCTCTCCGGGTTCTGAGGCGGAAGGCTCGCTGAGGCTGCTGTCTTCTTCAGCAGCGAGGACCGCCCCTCCGGCCCGGCCGGAGCGGTGAGCAGAACCCTTGGGACCACCATCGCCATGTCGGTCTTCGTAGTCCGACGCCCTGATCACCTTCTCGATGTCGCCGAACTTGCAGCTACCACCAGTGCTGCGGATCACTTGGGAGCGTTGCTCCCGGCTGAGCCCATACTTGCGCATGAAGAGATGCCCCAGGATCACCTCCGGGAAGATCGGCTTCATCTTCAGGTGGCCGACCTCCAATCTTCCCAGCTGTTCCAGCATCCTTCTCTGAGCTCTATCATCATCGGCCTTGGCCGTCCCTCTGCTCCGGTGGGAACCACCCGACGAAGGTGGCCCACGCTTCGGGGACTTTTCCCCGACGAAACTGCCGACGGTCTTCGGGCCCTTGGTATCGGCAGGCTTTGCAGAGGGATCACCAGCCGACGCTGCAGCCTCCACTGTCTCCTTCGTGAGCGTAGGACCTCCTGAGCTGATGTCCGAGCTCTCACTCTCGCCTCCTGTATCGGCCGGTGCTGGCCTGTCACCAGATGCTGGCTTCAAGCCACGCTTGCGCTTCCGCCCAGCTTTCTCAGCCGCGATCAGCGCTTCCAGTCTCGACAGCACCGCCTTGAAGCGAGACACAAAGGCAGTTGGCCCCTCTCCTTGCCTCCTCTTGAGGTGGAAGAGGAACTCGTCCACGCACTCGTTCAGCTCGGTCTCCGGGAGGTACTTGTAGTGGTTGTCAAGTGCCTCCAAGACTCGGAGCCATCCGTCCTCCGCCCTTAACTCGGAGATCTGTAAGTGCTCAGTGGCTCTCCAAGCTTCACCCGTCAGACGGGTCAGGATCTTCGGTCCTGCCAGCTTCACATGCTTCTCCTCCAGAGAAGCCACATTCAGCAATATCTTCCGCCTGAACAGTCGATATTCTGAAGGGGCTCCGGAAAACACAAGGTCCCGGAAAGGATCGCTTTTCTCAGCCATCGCTTTAGCCCTCTGCAGAGCCACCCGCACGTCACTTTCCCTGGAGCCGCAGCTCCGCTACCATGAACAACCGCAAGGCGGTTCCCGACGAAGCGCACACTTTTGCGCCCCTGCGCAGCTTTGTCTCTAAGACTTCCAAGGGCCCTCCTGAGCCCGAAAAGAGAGCGGCGAGGATTCATATGCACAGCAGGGCTCGACTGATGGGTTTTTCAATAATGATAATCAGGACCCTAAGGAATGATATCGGTAATTATTTAGGACCCTATAGTAGGGTTGAAGGCTTTGCCTAACAGGGTTCAGGGCCTGGGATGCTGTTAACACGTGTTAGCTTCTTTATGGCAGAGGGTGGGGGATGCCGAACTCACGAGGACCAACCATAGTTCTCGAGGCTTTTTACAACTAACTGGCAGGTGCCTGTGCGTATTCTCGTGAGTTTACTACCGCCTGGCAGTTGGCTAGGCATACTCTTGCGAGTTTACCACCGCTGGTCCGCAGCGCAACAGAGAACGGATGCTCCGAGGCCCTATTTTGCGAAAGTGACTCTTCTTTACTATGCATGCGACACCGCAGTGAGCCGGCTCTTGACAACACAGAGTCACATTTGCACAACTCAACATGTGAAGGACCTCCACCAGAAAATCTGCTTGGAGCTTCCTGAGCCCTAACCCCAAGACCTATCCGGCTCGAACATTTGCAGTGGGTCAACCAAGCCACAACGTTGTACACGGCGCTGGCCTGCAAGGGCAACGATTTCATCTTAAGGCTGTGGACATTTCCAGTTTATCTGTCTTAGGCATCCTTCTAAGTGGACTTGGTTAAGCTAGGCTTGACCCAGCTTGCGATCTTATTTGCGGGGGACCGACGGAGTTGTGGTCAGGAATCAAGCTGATATTCTGAAACCGAAAATCCGCTTTGGTCTAACCTCTAAACATCGTGGCAGTTCGTGGCAGTTGTGGAATGCAGTGGGCGGTTCTTCCGTCTGAGTTTTTGTGGTAGAGCCCACCGTCATAAGCAGCAGTGCAGGACAAATGGCCTGTGCCCGACCGCAGCCGCGATCTTTGTGAGCCTTGCAGCAGATGTGCGGAAGTCGGTCAAATCACCCGCCCTTCCCGGAGAAACCATATGAGTGATGCTGAAACCATGAACTCACGACCTTGCATCTACGAAGAGGTCTTGGCGACGACTAACCGCGTAAAACCCCCTACTGACAAGGATCCTAACCCGCGCACCAGAACACCAAAGTGCACTAATCAGTATATTACGCTATATATATATATATATATATATATATATCTATATATATACATATATATATATATATATACAAATATGTATATGTGTGTGCATATAGTTGTCCGTAACCTAAACTCCAAGCCTGAACATGTCACTCCCAAACCCCGAACCGACAGGTAACCCCAAAAGCTAAGCCCCAAACATCCCAGAACGCCAAATCGATCCATGCTGTAACTAACTATCCCAACCCATAAGCCCTAAACCCTAAAAGCCTAGATCCCTGAACCCCTAAACCCCAAGTCCTAAACTGCAGCATAATGACACCCTCAACCCTGTGAAACCCTTACAAAGCCAAATGTAAGCCTATGAAGACCTTACAAAACCCCATATAAAGCCCAGGAAACGGTCGAGATCGAGCTGATCCCCATGCCCACACGCAGAGCGTCTACGCCGCAGTCCTTAAGGGGGTTTAAGGATCCGGCTTTCGGGTTCAATGTCGAGTATCAAACGAAATCCATCGGAGCCTTAGACATCGCAGTTTCAAGCTTTTTTTTCTGAGGTTTAGAGTTTCTGCTGTATCGCCTAGGTTTTAGGGTCTAGGTTTAGGGTCTAGGGTTGGCAACAAACGCAGATCGAGACGCAGGACTGACAGGGAGTTGACTGCGGTCCCGCTCAGAAGCGAAAGCTGGAGATGTTACGATACTGCACATTGACGACACTTCTTCAGACGACAGGTCCACGCCGCAGTGAAAGAAACCGCGAACACCCTATTCGCAGTCGCACTGAAACCCCAATGCCCTCCACCCCAGAAACCCTCAACCGAAGCAAAAAAGATGGACCCGAATTGTAGAAACGCGAAATGAGGGACCTTTAATCAGACAGCACGAAACCTTCAACACCCCATGAACCCCTAAACAAAACTTACAAGGACCCCGGAAAGGGTCCCACTGCGTATCATGGTGGCCTGCAAATAACCGGGTGGGGTTTGGGACTGTATTAAAATGCAACAACTATAAGAGGATGGATGTACAACACTCAGAGCCCCATATTGTGAAAGAGTTATATTGGGACAACAAGAGGATAGTCTTGTCAATTCTTCCGACCCCTGTAGACAGGCCAGGCAGCCAACAAGTTTTTGGCTTGTCGTCGCGTAACCTCACGGTCGATCCGCACACCGACCCAGGAGACAATCTTTCCATTGCTATTGAAGTGAACATTGGGGCGGGGGTCATTCAATATGACTGTGTATATATATATACACACACACGACGAAAAGGCACAGTGTTACAATTGGTCAGGCCTATTTGGCTGTGGGCTTCGGCATTTAGAGGGTTAGGGCCAGGTGCGATTCCTCCCACTGTTAATGCTACTTTGTTAATTACTTGCGCATGGCTCAGGCGGAAACGTTTGACAACTACAGGTAGCAACCAGGTATATAGTACTGTTCTAGACTAGCATAGAATCTGGCTGCTTGTGCTGCAACCAGAGCACAGAGTACCTAGCCAGCTTTCCACCACAAGTCCCTGACCATGTATGCCGTCAAGATAGACATTCAAGTGCTGAGAGGTACAGGTTGGGGAATGATGTACGGTTTGCTCCCACTCAAGCAATCGTCTTGCTGCTGCCCCAAAGGGCCCAACGTACCCACATAGTCGAACGGACGTAGGGTTTCTGAATTCGGCCCCCAAAACAGCACCTAGGACCCTTTGGCTGCCCAACTTGAGACTAGCAGCGACGTTCCCTCCAATGACCTGCATCTTCGGGTACTTCTGCTTGGTCCACCTGGATTCATCGCAGAAATACAAAATGTTCGGCTGTCGGCTTAAACCCTAAACCCTGAACCCAGCGATCATTCGGCTGCAAGCCTATCGCACTCAAGTCTCTCAAAACTCTACCTCAACCTCGGCCCTGAGCTGAAAACGGCCCTAAACTGAGGACAGGCGGATGTCACTGAACACCAATGAGGCTTTCAGGAGAAGGGCTAGCTCTGTCTGAGAGCTGATGGGTTTGCGGGTCGCGCCCTAGGCTTCCTGCACCAGCCGACATGCCCGGAGGTAGGGTTTAGAGTTTAGGGCCAAGGGTTTTGGATTTAGGCAATTTCAGGTCGGAGCACATATTTTGTTTAGGTACCTGCGTCTACAATCTCATAATATGGGGGCCTTCATTTATGATGCTATATCGTCATAATAAACCACCAACAAATAGTCTAGGTAATTATCAAGGCCCCCCACATAGTTATAATAAGGAACCACCAAAATCGTCTAGGTAACTATCAAGGCCCCCTACATTAGGGGGCCTCGCTCGGTCAGCTGGCCTTTGATTGACAGGTGCTCGAGTCTATGTAGACCACGGGATCTATAGAGGTACGTTAAGGGTTTAGGGTTTACCTTAACCCTGAAGAACCTACCGTTTTAGGCTTCCCTACTATGATTTCCTTATATAGGTCCTTAAAAAGGTAGGTTCTTCAGGGTTCAAGGTTTACGGTTTGGCCCCAAACCCTCAAACCGAAACAAACCACGATGGCCGGATCCAAAATGTGTAAGTTGGACCTGCCTAATGATCTCCAGCTGGTCCTCGTTGTCGCCCTGCCTCAGATGCATGCAGAACGGGCAGGGCGTGAACCCTTATACTAAGGCTTGTAGCATCTCTTGTAAAGTCCGCCATAACCCCAGAATAGATAAGCTCTAGATCTTAATATAATGAGGGTCATGCATTTGATGCTTAGCTCCCTCCGCGTGAGCTTCACATTCTTCCAGTGTTGCGAGATGCGCCGAAGGCAGCGCGTCACTGCGCATACTACAGGGTTTGAATAATTGGAACAGGGGGGACTCTATATTAACACTACGGTTGATGGCATAAATCCTGCAGTACCATAAGGGCTATTGAAGGCCCCAAACTATGGGTTTTCAGGCACATTCCTTATTATGGGTAATGCAGGATTTACATCATCAACGTATGATTGCATAGGACTATAAGTCCCACCTGTTTCTTTCGGAACTCAGAACATCGAAAGCACGAACTGCACAGCGAACCTTATTGAACTCCCTTCGTTTCGAAGCTGATCTAGCCACCCTCTATCGACAACAGCCCGAGATCATGATTGTGAGAAGGCCAACATGTGCCATGAATATGAGGAAGATCTCCAGTCAGTTTACTACTGACCATCATCGTAGCAAGAAGTGCACAGAAAGAGCAACAACCTTGACAATAGCAACAGTAGCCCTCATATGCCCCAATGGAATCCTAAATCCAAAGCCCCCCCCCCCCCCCGCAACCCTAAACCCTGAACCCTAAACCCACGACCCTAAACCCTAAAAGCCCCAACCCTAAACCCTAACCCCCCACCCTAAACCCTGCCAGAACCCCAAAAACTGGGGCCCCTGGCCGGTTGTCAAAAGCGATCACGTCCGCCCCGGCGGCAACAAGCGCATCCACTCGCTCTTTCCGCTTCGCATCGAGAACCTCGGAGAATTGAGGCTCTGGGAGTTCAATGTAGGGGCCTTCATGATTAGAAAAGGGTTTTGGGATTTCCTTATTGCAATTATCGTATAACAATATAACCCTAAACCCTATTCTAATTATTTGAGGCCCCTATAATTAGTAGGCCAGGAGCCCTCAGAGAGCCCAGCGAAATCCCAGGCAAAAGCTTAAACAACAAACTGGGTTTAGGGTAAGGGATAAGAACCAGTCTCCTTGAGAAGGTCGAAAGGGTGTCGATGGGGATTCCTTTCCGGGTATATAGGCAGATCTAAGAGTCCACAAGGTTCTTAGAAGGATTAGGGTTGAGGTCTTCGGAACTTGGCATAGAGAGCTTCACAAGATTGGGTTCGGGAGCAAGGGGTTTAACAACTATGCAGTATCCATAGGCTCCATAGTAGTTCCCTTTTGGGAATACCTTATAGGATTCTGAATATTATCCACAACAGGGAACTACTATGGAGCCTTTATGTAGCAACCGGGGTCATAAGTATCCTGATCGAGGTTATCCAAAGCGGCCATCACTGCTGCAGCCACCCGAAGGCTCTTGTTCTCATCCTGGGGTTTAGGCTGTAGGCTTTCGGGTTCGGGGTTTAGGATTTACTACGGTTTAAGTTTTCGTGTATTCAAGGTCTAGGGTTTAGATTTTCAGGATTAGGGTTCACAGTTTAGGTTTTAGGGCAGGGATTAGGGTCCTGCGTGATGACGCATCGAGTAGAGACGGCAAAGAATCAGCAGCAACACGCTTGAATGCTGGCGTGTCGTTACCTCCGGGATCCACATATTATGGGCTTGGGGGCCCGGCCCAATACCATAATGGCATGGTATCTGGACACTCTGGGTTACATACATGCCAAAGGAGGATGCCATGCATGTCCGAATAAAGATGACTACAAAGACGTTACCAGATGTGTACAAGTACAGAAACTTTGCACACCTCTTCTTTCAAATTCATGTACATGTATATGGTTGTTGGAAGCCTTTGCACATGCATCTGCAGCGCATAAGTCGTCTGTGCCTATATACATACATACATACATACATACATACATACATACATACATACATACATAATATCTGTGTTTGCTTGTGTGTGTGTGTGTTCGCACATGCGTGCACATGGTCGTGCCGGACATGTGCTTGTACACCTGATGAATCTGCATGTAGTCAGGGTCCATGCAGAGGGAAGAACAGACGTCGATCTTTTGGAGACGGGCGCGTGTAGCTGCAGCTGTTCCTGTGATGAAGAAGGCTTCCGCTACCCCAAAACCCAAAATCTCAACAGGATTCTCAGCCTCCACACAACCAGAAACAAAAAATCCAAAGCCACGGAAGGCGGGTCCTTGGTAGCATCCGGAAAGTCCTGATTCTTGAGGAGATCCGTGCGCGAGAGCAAGGCAACCAGCTCCCCTGACAACAAAACAGCTTCTTCGATTCCGTGCGCAAGTCGCGAAACCCGACAGTGTTCCAGCTCAACCCTAAACCCCCATTTTGACCTCAACAAGGGTTTCAGGCTTCAGTGCAAGTTTCAAGTCGCAAGCCTCATACGATTCCAGGGCTGCACGAAGGCTTTGGGATATGCAAGGTTGAGGGATTCAGATCTTTAGGACAGGTGTTTCGGGATTAGGGCTTCTATAGGGGTTTGGGGTTTGGGATTGAGGGTTTAATTTGTGGTTTAAGGGCTTGGGGTTCAAAGCTTGAGGCTTTTAGGTTTGGGGGTGTAGCGGTTTGGGGGTTTGGGGTTTTGGGGCTTATAGCGTTTAAGCAGAGATACCCCTCCAAGCACAATGGATAAGCCTCGCTCGAAAGCTTGTTGGACGTCTATACCCACAGGCCCCAAAGGTAGTTCCTTTTTGGGGTTCGTATATAGATTCCTATAAGGTAATCCCAAAAAGGAGCTACTTTGGGGCCTATGGGTAGCAACTGCTTCAGAAAATCCAGCGATTACAACCAAGGCTGGCTCGAAGCTCATGGACCCCAAACCCCAGTAGCTGGGTTGGAATTTTGGGGCCCTTACAAGTACCTGGAGCCCAAAAGTTTGTAGAATAATAGCCTTTTATAGGGTTTGGGCCATTATTTTCCCTATGTTTGGGGGTCTAGGTGTTTATGAATAGGTACCTCTGTAGGAACCATGCAAGGGAAAGAGCAAGTTTCCCAATGCCTACATCCTAGATTCTCAACCGCTATGAACACACCCTGTCTGTAAGAAATAATATGTAAGTCTGAACAAGTTGGTACTACTCCTCAGGTTTCCCTAACTTCGTTGCAAACAGACACCAAGACCCTATTCAAATTCTGAAGGCCCCTGCTTTGAACCCCAAACCCCAATAAACTGAAAAAATAACCTAACCCCTAAACTTAGGTAACCTAAACCCAAACCCCCAAACCCCGAAACATTAAACTCTAAACCCCTAAACCCCAACCCGCAAACCCCGAATCCCGAGTCTGATAGCCTTCTAGGTTCCTGGACAGCCTTTTCCTAATAAGCGCACCCTTTTCCCCACTATTTCGGCTTTTAAAAGGGGAACCCAGCACAAGTAAAAAGGGCCCTATAAACTCTAAACCCCTAAAAACCCCAACCCCTAAAACAAGAAATGGGGCCCCAAACTCTGAAACCCTAGACTTAAATACTGAACCCTAAACCCCAACCCCAAAACCGTAGTAGGGACCTGAGCGGGCCTTTGCCATTCAGGATCGGGAGCTTCCCCTTCTTCGACGAGCAGAGGACTTCGTTTGCTTCCCTGACGTGCTGTACAAACTGAAGACTTACGGATGTTTCCGTTGAGTTTAGGGTTCTTAAACCCTACACCCCCCCCCTCCTATAAGCCCAAGTGGTTGCTGGTTCTGAGTGCTCATGGTCAAGGCTGAGGGTCTAGATCTACTTTACGCCCGCAGAGTCAATCTCCCTGTCTGGGCTTTCTGCACTGCAGTGGCTTGAATACTTAAAAGAGGATGCAGGGTACATCATTTATATAGAAGGTTAACGGGACGGTAAGGGAATACTTTTAGTAACTATTGCGGCTTCTACTGTCTATCCTACGAGGTTATGAGAAATGCGAGCTCAGGTGAATCCGATATCCCTGTATAGAGGCGCTCTTGTTTAGCACCCAGACATTGACCTGCAAAAACACGTGGATCTACAACGTCTAAGCCCTCTGTTGAGAATGGACGTCTTCTTTCCGGACCAGAGATGTTAAGTAGGCAGTCGCGGATATAAGCAACACCAGACAGCAAAGTCTTGGTTTCAACAAAATGAACAAACCACATGTCAATACACACGATTCGGCTTCTGTCTGTCCTTCCTTTTACCATTATCAAGATTTTCTTCTGTCTGTGTATGTACCCGTCTAGCTGTCCGTTTGCTGACATATCTGTAAACATATAGATGCATGTGTCTGCGTACACACACTATATGTACATGTATGTAGTATTTGCATGTGCGCATGCATACATACATACATACATGCATACATACGCACGTACATGCATACATACATACATTACATACACATATTACATACACACATTACATACATACATACATACATACATACATACATACATACATACATACATGCATGCATACATACATACATGCATGCATGCATACATACATACACATACATGCATACATACATACCTACGTACATACATACATACATACAAACATACATACACACATACGTGTATACACACACATGTATTACATACCTAGCTATATGTATATTATACCTGTAGACAGGTACATACACATTAAACGTAAACATATGCATGCGTGTATGTATGTATGTATACGTATGTGTGCAAGCGTTTGTGTGCGTGTGTGTCCGTGTCTGTGTCTCTGTGTGCGTGTGTGTCTGTGTCTGTGTCTGTCCGTGTCTGTGTCTGTGTCTGTGTCTGTGTCTGTGTCTGTGTCTGTGTCTGGGTCTGGGTCTGCGTCTGCGTCTGCGTCTGCGTCTGCGTATGTCTGCGTCTGCGTCTGCGTCTGCGTCTGCGTCATGGGTCTGGGTCTGGGTCTGGGTCTGGGTCTGGGTCTGTGTCTGTGTCTGTGTCTGTGTCTGTGTCTGTGTCTGTCTGTGTCTGTGTCTGCGTCTGTGTCTGTGTCTGTGTCTGTGTCTGTGTCTGTGTCTGCGTCTGCGTCTGCGTCTGCAGCGTCTGCGTCTGCGTCTGCGTCTGCAGACGCGCCTGTCCACGAGCTGACTGTCGAAGGATTTGTGCTTGGAGGTCGTTCTAGCTTTCATGTCTGTGATCTTCTCGATTATGTCCTTTGGCTGCCCGTTAGGCGCCTTAGGCCCTACACCCTACACCCCGTTCGCACGCTCTGGGTTTTGGCTTGCCAGGGCGCTTCAACCCGATACCCTCCTTGGCAGTCAGCAGCTTCTCTGCGGGAGTCATGAACTCCTTAGTGCATCGCAACCTCACAGTTCCTAGCAAGCATGTGCTGGACAAAATATCCTCGCAGTTTTAAGCTTGCAATACTTGTTTGCACCTAAAGATGTTGAGACCATTTGCAGCGTAAGGCTCATAAACAAACTGGTTCCAAAATTGTTCAGCTCAGACCTCTACAATATCTGGAACTTGTTCGGGATATCTCCCAGGATGACCTTCACATGCGGGGCTTCTTAGATCGGGAGAGCTTCTGACTGTATACTCTTCAGTAAGTTTACAAAGTACAAACAATATAAACCTTAACACTAGCAGAAACAGCACTGCAAATCCTGATAGACTCACCGCGCATGAGCTAAAGTTGTATGCACAAGTTGGAATCTGCATAAACTTACCCCCGCCCCCCAGCCACAAAAACAAACAAAACTCCACAAAACCACAAATCCTAAAGCCTAAACTCTGGACCCTCAACCCCAGACCCTACAAATCCTAAAGCCTTAAGCACCCCAAAACACATCTCTCGCTTCGGAGGTGCCGACACCACCACGGAGCTGTGGTCCACAAACTCGGCGTCGCGGCGGGTGACGAGACCCAGGAGCTTGGACTTCAGCTTTCCATCCTCTCTTAGGGTCTTTTGGGCTTAGTCTTGAGAGTTTGGGATTCTAGGGTTTAGGGTTTAGGTTAGGGGTTCGGATTTAGGATTGCAGGGTTTAGCTTTCAGGATGTTAAGGTATAGCATTTGGGATTTTAGGTTTCAGGATTTTAGGGTTCAAGCTCTAGGATTTGAGGGTTCAGGGTCTTAAGAGTTTAGGCTTTCAGGGTTGCGGGTGTTAGGAGCTCTGGGTCTCAGGAGCTTCGGCTTTAACATTCTAGGGTTTAGGGTCTTAGGAGTCTAGGGTTTTAGGACTTGGGAGTCCAGGGTTCAGCATTGCAGGGCTTGTAAGGATTGTTTTTAAAGCTTGAGGGTCTTGACACATCAGAGCGACCCTCTGTGGATGCCCCGAGTCCTCCGTCACGGGGAAGCCGGAAAAGCCACCTCGGTGTCTGCCATGTGCGGATTGCTTCCACTCTTAAGCTATTATGTTCGTCCCATCTTGCAGCAGGTTCCTGAGTAGGCCCTTTGTAATAAGGGTACCCTTAAACAAAAAGGGCAAACGGGTACTACTCAGGAACCTAGTTCAGATGTCAACGAACCCTGAACCCGAAACCCTGGATCCCAAGGCAAGGCACATGTTTCTCGAAGCTCCATCAGCTCCTTGTGCGTCATGCTCGGAGAGATGCATGCAGGCTTGCCTCAGTGCTTTGTCCCGAGAAGGCACGAGCAGGACTAAGGGACTACTGTAGGGGCCCTGCAATAGTTAGACGAGTGGGGTTGCGGGATTCTCCTAGTATAATGACACCAACCGTAAAACGACTCTAAGGGGCTAATCATTACGAGCTATTCGGACACCTACAGCATGCCGATTCGTGCTCCAAGCAGCACAGCTTCTGGGTTCGACAGGCAAGGCAATCACTTCAATCAGAATACAATAAGTAAGATTTCGCTATAATATGATATTGCATACTTACCCGAAGCTAGACTGCTAGAGCTCCTATTCCAGAGATCAACAATTGGCGCCAGATGCAAAAACAGGGGTCGCAAGGGAAGCTTGCCCGGAATTGCGTAGCCCGCACTCGGCCGAGCAGCTTATGAAGCCCTGCTCGAAGCGCTTCACCGCGCGGACGAGCTCTGCTTGCGCCTCCACCTTGATTCAAACTCATGCCTTCAGTTCCTCAGCATAAACACGGCTTCTTCTCACTGCAAGTCCACCATCATGCTCACACATATATGCGAATATTGCTCAGCTGCTGGGAATAACCATGTCTGAACAACAACTGCCAGCATTTAGGGCTTTGGGATGTTCAAGGGCCGGGCAAAGCAAAACGCAGCTTGAGCTCCTAAGGTCTTTTCAGTCCCTTATGTGGGAGCCTCAATAATTGGAAGAAGACATTGGAGCCCTCTATACTCCACTTATAATAAGGAACCCCGAAAGAGTGTTGGTATTTATGGCTCCTACATTTCCCTAAAACACTTTGGACCGACACTCTCAAAGGAAATTGCCCTCTGCAAGGCCGACGGCCCAAGCGTAAGGCGTTCATGCCAAGATACCGGAAGCTTCGAGTGGATGATTCCGATGCCACCTGCCCGTGAGGATCAGCAGAGTCTTTAGCATTATTGTGATTCTGAGTATTGCTATTATCACTATTGTTATTGTTGTACCGAATATGACTACCATCACTAGTACCACTAATATTATTGTCAGTATTACTGTTACAACCATTCCTTTATTGCTAATTGCTAGTGTAATATACCTATTCTTGTAATTCTTACGAATATGAGTACTACTACTGCTATACAAGCTGAACACGACAGCTATTCAATCCCCAACCCCTAAACCTCCGCCCCCCCCCGGCCCCCTTGGGAGGTGCCTTCTAGCGCCATGGCAATGGCCATCTGTGCTTCGGTCACCGTGTCCATGGGACTCGACCTATGCTTCGATGTGCATGGGTAGTTATAAGCGGGGTGATAAGTAGGAGAACTATGGTGATAACCCATGCTAGGGGGACTTATAACTGAACTGGAAAGCCAAGAGGATGCCGTACTAAACTTAGAGATTTAAGGCTTAGAGGGTTAAACTCGGACCTAAACCCGTCTACTGGGTCTACTCGGACTCATTCTGTCAGACTTCTTTCGACAGTGTATTGTATTCTAGGATGGACAGCTAGAGGTCCTCTAAGCTGTAGGGCTTGGGGCTGGGTTCCGCAGCTCAGACTCCGGTAGGTGGGAGGGGAGGGTCAGGGGTACAGCTCTGGGCAGAGTCGCATCGCAAATCTTGAAGTGGCGGTGGCTATTTGATGTGGGACATCGCGAGCTGCGTGGCCGCGTTCTGCATGTCTGGGAGTTTCAGCAGGCAGGGAACCTATAGTGCAGACCTTTAACCCTAAACCCTAAGCAAGATCCTTAGTTTAACTATGTAACCCCGAAACTTGCAAGGCAAGAAATCCCATCCCTCGCCTAAACCCCCTGAAATCGGGGGTCCAAGCGGCACGATCGGCGTCTTGAGTGTCAGGCCGCGCGTGAACCGCGACTCCAGCACCACGTCGTGGACTCCAAAGTTGATATGCCCGGGCATAAGGATCCTCAATACAGCTTAAAGGATCATGGGACTTAGTAAAGAGGGCTATAATTAAGGTAACTATACTTAAAACTACTTATAACCCCAATAAAGGTACTTATAACCTTACTTATTAAGTCCCATGATCCTCGAAACAGGGGGCATTAGGGTCCTTAACGATCACAGGAGCCCTAAATAATTACCAGCATATGTTTGGGGTTCCCTACGATACATTTGACGTGTAAAATAGTACACCCCAAGACTCGCAACGGTCTAGGGCTCGTATGCGTGAGAATATTACCAGTGCCAACTTTCATGAAGGTTCTGCCCCTGACCACCCAAGATACTTGCATCTCTAGTCCTACAACTGGCTCCAGCCATCTACCGATCAAGGAGGAAAATGCATTTATTGACGCTTTCGGGTGGGGGTGTAGCATGTAGAGTCTGACAAAGGTCCCCAAACCTCGACACCCCCATAGCTTCCTTGTAAGACCCTTACAGATCGCAAAAAGAACCCTGAACCTGAAACCCGAGGGATTGCGGCAAATGTAAAGCCGACTGAATAACCAGTAACTGGTAATTAATATTTAAGATATTCATTCCTTAAAGTTCCTCAATATCTTTCTAAACCCTATTCTACTGGTTGAGGCCCGTATACTACTCTCTCTTCACCGTCTCTTTTGGAAGCAAACCCTTCGCGTAAAAGGCTTACGGCAGGGTCTGGCTTCTGGCTTCCGGCAGCAAAATCTCCAAAATAAATGCAGCAAAACCCAACCCTGAACCCTATAAAGCTTTGAAAGCCATCAAACACGGCAAAACGTCATACACCCCTATGATGCCCCGATAAGCCGCCTTAAATGGGCTTCTTTACCTATAGTTATAACAAAGAACCATGAAGACTGATATTGGCAATCATTTTAAGCTCTTACTTTATGATGCCCTAACCCCTGAACCCTCACAGGCCGGGCATCAAGTCATCTAAGGCATAGCCAATCTGGAAGTGAGGGTTCTTGAAGAGCTGTAGCGCCGAGTAGCCACAGGTCGCCTCGGGGAGGGTTTTCTCTTCCAGGTTCCTGAGGAGCCCCTTCATATTCAGAACGGGACGCTGTGGGGCCCCTGTTTTTCCACATACAAGGTTTTGCGATGTTTTGTGCATTGTCCTCTTTATATTCAGGCTTTCCTTCTCCCTACTGTTTGGTTCCCAAACACAGAAAGGCCAAAAGAGTACTACTGAGGAACCTAGTCTTCTCTTCATTAGGGCCTGTTCTTTTTTAAGTGCAATAGCCTCTTTCTCCACTGCATAATTGGGGGTTTCGGGCTTAGTGGTTAGAGTCCCCAAAGCTCAGGGGGCTTTCGGGTCGAGGGTCGAGGGTTTCTGCGCTAGGGTCCGGGATCATGGGGTTCAGGTTTAGGGTTTAGGGGTTTAGGGCTTTAGGGTTTAGGGTTTTTAGGGTTTAAGGTTTAGGGTTAGGGTTTAGGGTTTAGGGTTTAGAGGTTTAGGATTTGGGGTTTAGGTTGTTTAGGGTTTGCAGATGTTTCGGGTGTAGGGGTGCAAGGTATTAGGGTTTAAGGTGTATAGGGTCTGGGGTTTAAGGTTCATGGTTCAGGTCAAGGTTTATGGGTTTTATGGGCTTAAGACTCAGTGAGTACGATGCCGGATTTAGAGCTCAAGGCTTAGAGGGTTGCACTATTTCGAACCATCCTCAAAAAAGGCTCAGGAGACTTAGCAAGCAGGGTTACTTAGAAGCCAGTTCCAAAAAACAGTTGTCTTGAGAAGTGCTGGGCATGCTCCATGTCTTCCAACATCGGTTGAAACTGTTGATGATATAAATCCTGCATGACCCATAATAAGGAATATACCATAATTCCCATAGGTTCTTTATTATGGGTAATGCAGGATTTATATCATCAGCCGAAGTACCAAGAACTCCTCTCACCCTGAAACGCCTGCCGCGTTTTGTGTAGTTCACTGTGGTTCGGCATGGGCCACAATCTTGCAACATCTGCGAACAGAACTGAAAGCCGGGATGCTCCCATCATCACCGCAGGCTTCGTTGCTACGGTCAAGATGGTCGTGGTCACAGACATGCGATCAACCCTCCTTCCTCATAGCTATCTTCATGTTGATGGTCACCAACACGATCATCAACAAATCTACTTCCCATTGCTACTAGTACCGTTACTTTGCCAGACATCAGGTATATCATCATCACCACAACCACTACCATCTTGAACATCATCACCATGCCTAAACCCTAAACCCTAAGCCACTAAACCCTAAACCCTAAGCCGATATCCACCAGCAACATCATATGGTGGTTTTAGCCCCGGCGCCTCTTGCTCGGCGCCCTTGTGAGGGGAGCGGCTTCCTCTGAGCTAGATGATTAGTTGCTCAGGGTTTAGGTACGGAGATTACGGGCATAGGGGCTTTGGGGGTTTAGTTGAGGGTTTGAGGTATACTTTAAGTGGTTTCGGCTCTGGTGGTACAGGGGTTTAGGGTGTAATGGCTTGAAAGGTTTAGGATTTAATCCGGAGGGTGGGGCAGGGGGGTTTCAATGTACGGAGTTCGTGAGTTGCCCCGAAGCCCATGGTTTCTTCGGTGGAGCCTAGAGCCTAAGGAATATGTGCCACATCAACTTGTAATGTCGGAAAGCCACAGATTCTGCTTCGCTTTTGTTGGGCTTAGGGTTAAAGGTTTCAGGTTTAGGGTTTCGCTTTTTGGGTTCATCGTTGAAGGTTTAATGTGTAAGGTTGAGGGTTTAGGGTTATCAGCCAGATCCTGAAGAGGCCAACAGACAACTCTGAACTACAACCTCAACCTTACGGATTTCCAAAACCCTAAGCCCAAGCAAAGAAAGATACACTTATTTTTATCCCTCGAAAACCTAAACACTTCAACCCTAGAGAATGGTTTGGATAAACGGAAATTCGAAAGTCTCAGAGCAAACATGCACAATAGCTCGAGATTCAGGCTTCTAGTGAACCCCAGAAAGTTGGAAAATTTGTTTAGGGTTTAGGGTTTAGGGCTTAGGAGCTGATTAGTGCCAGAACCCCTTATGCTTCAGCTTTAAAGGAATGGGGATGAGAATCAATCCAACTTTACGGCCCAAAATACTGCAGCCCGAAAGCCTGAAGAGCAGGGGTTTAAGCTTCGTCGGAGCTTCCTACAAATCCTGAAACCCCCGAAAGCCTAGACAATCCCAAATCCGAAAAAGCCGCAGACCCGCGGTTGCTCACCTGATCTAGGGGTTCCGAATACCGAGAGTTCCGAACAACAACCTGCGAACCGAATTACAAAACCCTTTCAGACCTTAAAAACCGTTTTGAAACCCCTTCTAGATTCCTATATATAGAACCCCTGCTTATCTGGTCCTTTGGACCCGTAGGGCTACAGTCATATACCCTTAAACCCTAAACCCTAAAACCTAAACCCTAAATCGGGCTACAGTAATAAGCAGGAGAAGGCTCGGGTCTCTTTGCGGTTCATCTCGCCGAGGCGATCGAAACTACGAGTGCTCTGTGCGTCGAAGGCTTCTCAGCTGAGTTTTAAACGGTTTCGGGCTTAGGGTTTTGGGGAAATTTGGAAGCTGACAACTTCGGCAGATGTCGGAGAGGAGGGATTTAGCTCTGACTCTGCCCTGAAAACAGTGCATGAGGCTTCAGGTATATGAAACTGTTGCTTGCAGGCCCTGAACCCTACATGCAGCCGAATGCGTGGCCATGCGGACCTATTATGGAGCTTAGCTTGACTACCAGCTCCGAATTTCATGGCTGCGGCATGCGGCTGCGCGTTCGGCACAAACATCCTGACTGAACCCTAAACCCAAACTAAAGCCTAAGCCCTAAACCCTACCCTAAACCCTAAACCCTAAACCGGCGCCCCGAGGAGGAGTTCCAACAGCACCGAGCACGTGTCGACAGGGAGTTGTGGATTCAGATCTGATGCGATGTAGAGTTTGGGGGCTTGGGGTTTGGACTGACTCCATATCCCTAAACCCTAAACCGATGTCATGTGCTGGCACTTCAATTTTGAAGTCTAAGCTCTAGGCAGGATGATAGGCTGTAGCAGCTTACTTGGGGCTCGGGTCCCCTGCACACCTGCTTCAACTAAGAACCAATCAAATCAGAGAAAGTTGTCGGGGACCTTTAATCTATAGACTGGTTGCAAGGCAACACTTCCAAACCAAAGTCTGTTCTTATCATCGACTCTTCCTCCTCACCCGAAACCAAGCGCACTAAGCGCACAAGCCCTGGAACACCCATATCCCTAGAGGCCAAACCCTAAACTCTGACCGCGGCTCATGCTGCATTATTTACTGACGGCCCTAAGAGTCAAGAGACTGTAGGTTTGCAACCAAGGTGTCGGGAAAAAACGGAAGTTAGCAATTATCTTCCGAGAAACTTGATGCGATAACGACAAGTAATGATGAACTTAAACTTAAACCCTGAACCCTCAACACAGCCATGTTCCACAGACCCTGCCTAAACCGTCCCGGAAAGGCCAAGGAAAGATCCGAGAAGTCTCAACCCTAAGCGCTAAGCCCTAAACCCGAAGCCCCAAACCCTAAGCCTCAGCATTCCGAGCTTCTCGTCGTTGATCTTGCTAGGTATCCTCCTTGCGCGCGATTGCTCTCGGACTTCGTATTCGGAGTCGGCTTCATGATTCGAGAGCTTGCGAAAAGTAGGGGTACCTTAATCGTGGGGCCCCAAAAAGGATCCTACTAGTTAGGGTACTATATTAGGGTCCACCATGTTCGGAAAGGCTCCTTTAGGCCTTATAGAGTATATGATATACTTATTACGATAAGGAGCATATTGTACTCTACTTCGTACGACAAGGAACCGCATGGACTATTAGTGTTGGGTGGTAAGGCTTCTATACTGCAATCACATTCCAAATTAGAGTTCGGGGTTTCGGGTGCTTCTGGTTCAAGTTGAAGGTCTCGGGTTGCAGGGGGTTTTAGGCTTGGGGTTCAGGGCTTTTGGAGCTGAAGGTTACGGTTTGGACATTTAGAGGTTTGAGGGTTTGTCTCTCGTATTTAGGGCTGTGAATTAGGGCAATCCAACTTAGGGTATTTATTGCTTAATTACTATAGAATAGGCCTTGGATAAACATTCTAGTATACGTAACATAAGGACCCCTCAGGGTATTGGTAACTATTTAGGCTTCTGTATTAGCCCCCGGGGCTTCAGAGACTGCAGGAGGCCGGGAGCCCTGATGAATCGTCTGGGTCATGACGGGGGGAGAGTGAGTCCGCTGGTTAAGTGCAGATGAAAGGAATGGTCGAATACGTGCGTCGTGGAACTAGGGAGGGTATATAGTGTTGAGGTATTCAGGGGTTTAATTAAAAGGGAAGATGTCATGCTGTCATAAGATCTTGACAAGGAGATGTATGTATCTTATCTTCATAACCATCTCAACGCAGTGCGCGTGCATGGAGCCGCACAATGACAACCGTCCCTGCGGCCTAGGCAGCTTTGTAAAGCTGCTTCACATACATCACATACACTCGCACTTAGGGATTAAGGTTCAGTTGATCTGGTCCAAAACCTACTTTCCTGCTGGAAGGGTGGGTCAACTTAGTGCCCGGCTCGAGCCACTCCGTCTCGGAGACAGGCTGTTGGAAGAAGCCTCGCAGCAAAGGCCTAAACCCCGACCCAAAGCCGCGAGCCCAAATTGAAGCCCCCTAAACCCTGAACGCTAAATATACCCGAAACCCTGAGCCCTAAATCCGTTTGCAAAACGAGGAGCTGAAACAAACACTTCGTCATCCGGAGTTCTAACCTCTAAATCCGCGTTCTATCTGTCTATCTAGCTGCCTGCTCTGCCCATCTATCCATCCCAAACACTAAACTACTAAGCTCTGAATCCTAAACCCTAAACTACAAAAACCCTGAATCCTAAACTCTAAAACCATGCAGTCCAAAACCCGGATTGCGAGTCTGGTGCGAGCCTGTTTCCTTCTGGTCTTCGACCTCCTCGTCTTCGTCCTCCAGGGGTGCCTACTATAGGTACCTTAATAACTGGAATAGGGTTTTGGGGCCTACTATACTGTAGTTATAATAAGGAACCCCCAAAATCGTATAGGTAATCATTTAAGCCCCTATATTCCGAAGTCCAGCCTTTTTTCATGCGAGCCCTCCCTGAGCCCCGTGAACCCACGGCCTCAATCCCAAACCATAAGGCTCAGATGGATTTAGGGCTTAGGCTAAGGTGTCTTAGCTGTTGATCGCTCCTTTTCCGGTTCAGGGTTTAGGTTTTAGAGTTCCCTAGACGCAAAAGGATGGGAGCCGGAATGATTAGTATTGCACGACATTAATTAACTACTATTTTACGGTTATAATCGACACCTAACCATCAAAGCGCTGAGCTGGAAGACGCTGGCTTCAACGAAGAAATACCTTACATGGCCTGAATATCCCTACACTCTTATGGCACCCTTACAGGAACTGACAGGAACCCTGAATTGGTAGATGGGGCCTTCGGGTTAATGTTTTTTAACCCTCCGGTCCACCATCGCAATGGACCCCAGTGCCCGTACAACGCTCCGGAAGTTGTCGTAGACCTCCTTGCAGGTTTAGGGTTCAGCGCTTTAGGTTTTCCTTTAACGGCTTAGGGAGTATAGGGCTTTGGGTTGAGGGCTTAGGGTCAGAGAGCTCTTTCCGCAGCGGATTAGTCTGTTCAGGGGTCTGGACGGATGCAGGGTTGGATACCGGCGGCGTAATAAATGGCAGAGAGTCACTGTTGCATGGATCACGAACCCCCTGTATCCCTAAATGCCGAGCCGGAAAGCAGTCTTCGCGGTGACAGTTAATGTTCCGACTAGCAGTCCTTTGGCGGTGTGGTATCCTGCCCGGTCCGCGTCTTATAGGGTTTATCATTTACGAATTTAAATTAAATACCGAGGTTTTCGTCCATCGGGTGGAGAAGCCAGAAAGGCAATCCTGGACCAGGTGCTCTGCCGGTCCCCGAGCCATTGGGAAATTGGGGAGGTCCTTCATCCTCGGCTGAACACCTACTACAGGGGCCTCAATAAATAGAATAGCGTTTTGGGGCCCATTTTACTATAGAATTATCATAAGGAACCCCCAAAGTGCTCTAGGATGCTCCAGGACTCTAGGTAATTATTCAAGCCCCTATAGTACTTAAAGCCGAAAGAAACGCTCAAAAGCGCCACCCGCCGCCCAAAAGGGGCCTCGCGCGAGAGCAGCCAGTCGGGATCTTGTTCTTGCCCCGGCAACAGCCGCTCCTGGTTGCTACGTGGTAGCCGCGCGTTACGACTCAAAAGCGGAAGTCACAACAAAACCGACTGCAACCATGTAACCAAAGGTATTTTGAGCAGTCTGCAACGTCGGGTCACCAGGCACCTGCCCCATGCAACGGCGCCGTGCGCACAAGGCTGTGAGCTTCCTCATCTAGTGAGGAAAGAGAGTATGTCCGGTGCTGGCCAAGGTGTCGGAGGACCCGTTTGGCAATAGAAGAGTTCAAAGGAGAGCTTTTCAGTGTCACCCCATGTTTGCCCAGTGCTAGCCACCATCAGAACTGATGGCGAAGTTCCTGCATCCGGGTGCAATCGAACCCTTATGCCTCACACTTATACCTGAACCATTAAGCTGCAAAGCTGCGCACTCCAACATGCCACTCTCAGCTGTCCGCAAAGTTCCAAACCTAGCCATGACCGCAGAACCTAAATAATTCCTGTTGGCCCCGCTTTACGTCAATCTTGCTTCAGGGCGGTTCCACTCGGGTCACCGCGGAATCTAATGACATGTGGTTATGGCTTCCTCCCAGTGGCTGTGCTCATTTCCTGAAATGCGTCATGACTTCAGTGGGGCGTGCAGATTGCTAGTTGCCAGTGCTCATGACCTTTAGCTTCCCTTTCCCTTGTAGAGTGGAACCTGAACCCTCAATCCTAAACCCCAACCCCTGAACCCTAAACCCTGAACCTTAAACCCTAAACCACTGTAGATGCCAAGGCAGGCACTAGGCAATGAGATGCGAAGGGGACCAGGGCGTTCGCCTCCTCAAGGTTCCGAAGCACGCCAACCTGAGTCGCTCTCACGACAAGAAATACCGAAATGCGCTGAAATCCTAAACCCTATATAAACCCTAAAGTACTACGTCAACTACTCTACCTACTTCAACTACCACCCCCCATTCTACACATCAAATCTCAGACATCTCTACTACTCATCTTCCACTTAAATACAGCGAACCCTAAAAGCCCTAAACCCTAAACCCTAAACCCTAAAAGCCCTAAACCCTAAACCCTAAACCCTAAAAGCCCTAAACCCAAGAGGGTTGAGGGTGTAGGAGTTTGGGGGTTTAGGGAGTTCGGTCTCGGGCCCCCTGACAGCCTAAGACATAGACGGAGCCAGCTTAGGCACGATATGGGAGTTTCCGAAAATAGGGGACCCTAATATAGTACCCTAAATAGTAGGACCCCAAAATAAGGTAATTACCCCCAATTTTCGGAAACTCCCATATGGCAAGACAATGGTGGGCCAAAGCTATGAAAGCTGGCGGTACATACTTTGCACATATGGCAACAACACTGAAGCCAAATGCTAAAGTAGCGTCATAGGTTTCGAATGTGGCAACCTGATAGCATGAAAGTACAGTTGTTTAGGGATTTTAGGGTTTAGGGTACAGGCATTAACCTGCCAATTGCTACCATCTCTACAGCTCTTCGAAAGGCAAGCGAGTTGTGCTCCGGAGGGGTGGGAGATCGGGTGGCTTAAGAAGTAGAATAGGTTTTTAGGGTATGTTATACCTATAATAGTGATAACAATATTACTTCTAATATGGAGCTCGAAGTATCATAGGGTACATTATACTAAAATCGCGATAACAATAATGATACTCATAACAAGGAATCTTGGCGAATTATTGATGTAGGCCCCCATATTACCTCCGAAACCGCTGCCAGGCTGCATAATCTCTGGAGAGCAGCCTCTGCCTGAGAACTGGGCACGCAGGAATCGTGAACGTCACGGGAGTTGGGATGAAAGGGTCGAGAGTTTTGGACACCCTTAACACTTAAACCCTTAAACCCTTGACCCTATCATCCCTTACTGGGGAGCTGCAGGATGCAATGCTCTGGGGCTGAAACTCTCTAATTAGACTTCTGTGTTCTACTAGTGTTTAGGGTTTCGGGTTTAGGGTTGAGGGATGTCTCTTCATAACATGAACCATATTCAATATAAGCCGACGTCCAAGAACACGCCAGAAGCACGAACCATAACAGTTCTGATTGTCCAAACAGAAACGAGGTCCTGTATTGCACCACCAACTGCCAGAAACACCAAAGAACGCCCCGACAACCTCACAGAACCTCACAAACATCACCCACTCACCTAAACCCTAAACCGTGAACGCCAAACCCACTGACCTGCAACTGAGCTTCTGTGAGCAGAGCACCAAAGCACCGATCCGCCCAGCAGCGCAGGCAGACGTAAGAGTGGAGTTAGTGCGGCCACGTGCCTGTTCGAAGTTTTGGGTTCAGGGTTCAGGGCCTGGGGTTCGGGATTCAGGGTTGAGCACTCTAAGAATACTATGTGGACTTGATTTAGCCTACTCCCCTTGAATCTGGCATGCTGCTACAAGCGAAGATTCTTTTGGCACTCGGTCCCTACACCGTGCCGGGGGAGGAAGAAAGAAGAAACTGGAAAGGTGTTCTTCGTGGTATCAACAACTTTTGGCCGGAATAGCGTCCTTCAACAAACCAGATCATTACAATGTTGCCTTCGTTAAAGTACACGACTTCCGGAGTCGAAAGCGCACGGAGTTCGAGCGATGCCCTACGTTAACCGTGAAGAACCTGCCTTTTTAAGGACTTCTATAAGGAAATCATAATAGGGAACCCCAAAAAAGTAGGTTCTTCAGGGTTAAGGCAAACCCTAAACCCCAAAGATGTCGCTGTGGCGTTTGTTGTGACAGCGGTCGTGCTTACCGTTGCAGCCGCGTGTGCAACAAGCTTGCCTTGGTCGTCATGGTCCTCATGGGCTTATGGTTTAAGGGTTTAGGGTTTAGGGATTTATAGGGGGTTAGGGTGTAGGGGTTTAGGGTTTAGGGATTTAGGGGGTTAGGGTGTAGAGGTTTAGGGGCTTAGAGTTTAGGGTTGGGGTTTAGGGTTTTCGTGGTGGGCGTTGTGATCGTGGTGCTCGTGGTGGGCGCGGTGGCAATTGTTGGTCATGGTGATCTTGGTTCACATGGCCCACTCTCGTGACGCTCGTGCCTTCCACTATCCTTCTGCACGAGATGTACCTTCAGGCTACATGGTTTAGAAACATGCACAAAGTGTTGCAACGCTTCCTTTCTTGCGGGCTACGAACTCGCACACTCACACAACCCTAAAACCCGGATACCCCAACCCTCAAAATCTCTAAAACCCCTAAATCCTAAACCCTAAGGCCCTAATCCCCAGAACCCTAAACTCTACACCCCAATAGCAAGGTGATTGCAGGTCTTCCAACTCGGAAAGTTGGTAAACTCTTGCCATGCACAAGTCGGCCCAATGCCAAGCTTGCATTACAGCTCCATGCTTTAGGGTTGTCCAAGTACCTAACAATCACATACCCTCCCAAATGTATTAAGGCTACAAAACTAACATCCTCCACCCAAGTACCTTGTTATGAGGTCCTTTGGACCCTTAGGGTATATAGCAGTTACCTAGGCCTCATTGTCAAAGCACCCATACACGGGAATCCAAAAATGAGGGGTGCCGTATTTTGGGGTCCATATACTAAGGATCCTACTATGTAGGGCACTATCTTAGGGTCCCCTGTTTTCGGAATACCCCACAAGGAACCCCTTTCAGGCCTCAGTAAAGGGACATGAAACCTAAGGGTTGGAGACCAAGAGCATGTCTGGAATCTCGCTTGCTTTGGGGTTTTAAAGTTTAGGGTTGCTTAATTATCAGGTTGTAGTTTTGGGGCTCTGAAAAGTATTTATGAATAGGTACCCCTCTCTGAACCATAATGGGAAATTAAAAAGTTTCCCAAAGTGCCACCTAGATATTGCAATGACCTTTCTCTGCGGCGACAGGTCTACCTCTTTAGAGGTCTGCATTAAGGGCTGCCTCAGAAGCCTCCACACCGAACTTCAACACAGTCTCTTCGAACTTTACCTTAACCCTGAAGAACCTACCGTTTTAAGGATTTATATCAGGAAACCATAATAGGAAACCCTACAAGGGTAGGTTATTCAGGGCTAGGGTTTTTTCGAGTTTAAGGTGGAAGTTGACGACGTCCGGAAGTCCGACGCTTTTAGAACACCGCAAAGGCTACTCGTATCCTCCGCTGGGCCTCGACAAGACGTCGCAGCTTCCTGCCAGGCTCCCATGCCCTGCATGCAACGAGCGGAATCAGGGCGTTTGAGGCTCAGGGCTTGTTGCGAAATTACTGGGGGCACCCTAAACCCATTGCCCTCAACCCTAAACCCTCAACCCTAACCCAGACCCCCGGGAGGATCCAGAAAGTAGATCCCCTAGTTTGTAGACTACGAAGGGTACTTAATAGGAACCCCCATTAAGGGATCTACTTTTTGGATCCTCCCGGGGGTCTGGGAAACTCTAAACAGCGCCCACGAACGTTGCATGTCAATCCCTACTTGGAGGTTCAGGGGTAGTTATAAGGTTATAAGGCCACTAATGTGGATTATAAGTATAGATACCCTACTTATAAGCCGACTTATACCTGGGCCCCAAAAATATGCAGAATAATAGCCCTATATGGGTATTGAATGGGCCATTATTTTACCTACTTTTGGGGGTCTAGGCAACTACCCATGATCCTTTAAGTAAACCCCTAAACCCTACACCCCTAAACCCCTAAACCCTAAACCCCGAAACCCCTGAACCCTAGTTGTAACCCTAGTTACTAGGTCCCATGATCCTTTACTAGGATACCCAGTAACCTAAGAATAAAAAGGCCTCTCTTCTTGGTATTGGGTAACTTTATAAGGAACCTAGGACTACAAAAAGGGAATAAGGGTTTACTACTGGGCATCCTAGCCCCTAATTTTCGGAAACCCTAAACCCTTTATAGAACCCTTATAGATCCCTTTAAAGGAACCCTTATAGATACTACTGGGCATTCTAGTTTAAGTGCTCGGTCAAGCACCGGCCTATGGCACCCGCGCTGCCGGGCGAGCGCGGCGCGGAGCTGCGGGCTGAAACCGTCGTGCCTGAGAGTCGTCAGATCAGAGGTTGGGGGATTCGGGTTTAGGGTTTAGGGGTTTAGGGTTTATAGGAGTTTAGGAGTTTAGGGTGTAGGGTTTAGGGGTGTAGGGGTTCATAGGGTTTAGGGGTTTAGGGTTTATAGGAGTTTAGGAGTTTAGGGTTTAGGGTTTAGGGGTTTAGGGGTTTATAGGGTTTAGGGGTTTAGGGGTTTATAGGGTTTAGGGGTTTAGGGGTTTAGGGGTTTAGGGTTTAGGGGTTTAGGGGTTTAGGGTTTATAGGAGTTTAGGAGTTTAGGGTTTAGGGTTTAGGGGTTTAGGGGTTTAAGGGTTTATAGGAGTTTAGGAGTTTAGGGTTTAGGGTTTAGGGGTTTAGGGGTTAGGGGTTTAGGGTTTAGGGGTTTAGGGTTTATAGGAGTTTAGGAGTTTAGGGTTTAGGGTTTAGGGTTTAGGGGTTTACGGGTTTATAGGGTTTAGGGGATTATGGGTTTGGGTTTAGGGGTTTAGGGGTTTAGGGGTTTATAGGGTTTAGGGGTTTAGGGGTTTAGGGGTTTAGGGGTTTAGGGTTTAGGGGTTTAGGGGTTTAGGGGTTTAGGGGTTTAGGGTTTATAGGAGTTTAGGAGTTTAGGGTTTAGGGTTTAGGGGTTTAGGGGTTTAGGGGTTTATAGGAGTTTAGGAGTTTAGGGTTTAGGGTTTAGGGGTTTAGGGGTTAGGGGTTTAGGGTTTAGGGGTTTAGGGTTTATAGGATTTTAGGAGTTTAGGGTTTAGGGTTTAGGGGTTTAGGGGTTTATAGGGTTTAGGGGATTAGGGGTTTGGGTTTAGGGGTTTAGGGGTTTAGGGGTTTATAGGGTTTAGGGGTTTAGGGGTTTAAGGGTTTAGGGTTTAGGGTTTAGGGTTTAGGGTTTAGGGGTTAAGGGGTTTAGGGGTTTAGGGGTTTAGGGGTTTAGGGTTTAGGGGTTTAGGGGTTTAGGGGTTTATAGGGTTTAGGGGATTAGGGTTTGGTTTACCAGGACCCCCCAAGCGCCCTTTAACCGAGGCCATTTGGCCCTTAGTAGCGGGTATTTCGGGTTTATTAGAGGGTAGTTGGGGATCTAGGTAGGGTTTAGGAGTTTAGGGTTTGGGGGTTTAGAGATTCTGGGAGCCCTCTAGGTGGGTTCACGTGTTTACGAGGAGAGAACACTATAAAGCCTGTATGACTCTGAGAAATCCGTATAGCGAGCCTTGCACTTTCGATCCTGACCGTCTAATAAGCCCCAACAGAATCCTCTTAACACCATTACTAAGACTATAATATACTACGAAACCCTAGTCTCATCCAAACATAAGGGAGCCACCCTTGAAGGAGCTTAGACGGCCACTGGAGGAACCCTGAAAGTAACTCTGCCGAAACTTCAAGGAACATTGACAGAACTCCTATGGATCCCTTAGAGGAACGCCTAGACTCCCTTAAAGGAACCCTTAAACTCTTTTAAAGAAACCCCTAGACTCCCTTAAACCTTCAAGGAACATTGACAGAACTCCTATGGATCCCTTAGAGGAACGCCTAGACTCCCTTAAAGGAACCCTTAAACTCTTTTAAAGAAACCCCTAGACTCCCTTAAAGGAACCCCTTAAAGGATCCCGGAAAAAGCCGAGACCCCTGAGAACCCTCAGCTAGGTCCCCCTCTCTCGGTGGAGAAGCTCCAGCCCCCGACGAGACCTGCACTTTGAGGTAAGAAAGTGTAGGGTTTTGGAATTTTTTGGGGGTTGTCGTTTAGGGTTTTTTTGGTGTTTAGGGGTTTAGGGGATTTGGGGTTTTGGGGTTTCGGGCTGAGGATTTTGGGGTTCGGGTCTTGGGTTTAAAAAGCGTGTAGAGGTTTTAAGAAGTTTCGAGGTTAAGGGTTACGGGTTTTGGGTTCGGGACTTTTGAATTTGCCATGTTTGAACTTCTTCCCTGCCGTCTTCGACGCAGTGGCTGATGTATTCTGCACGGCGTGGGATGGGCAGGTCTTAGCGCGGTAATTATTGGGGGCCTTAATTACTACTTCGACTACGGGTTTGGGGGGACTGCTAATCGCACTTCTTCCGACGAAAACTGTTTCAGTTCAAGAAACTTATGACATGCCCCGGAAAAACTGAACACCTCATAACCCGCATAGCCGCGACATAGCCACATCTGCGAGAAACCTAAGACGGCGTTCAGATGCACTGGATAAAACTCTCGCTCTTCAGACTTATCTACGGAATCATTCTCAGGTACAGGCACACTTAGGGCTCTCATCTCTCAAGAACATCCCATTGATTGAAAACCGGGATGCACGTGAACCGTGAGCCTAGGCTTCTTGGCCTTCCCGCCTTTCGAGACGACTCCGTGCGTGCGGGCATGCACACGGTGGGAGCTCTTGCAATGCTGCCATCCGGAACTGAAAAGCGGTCCTATGAAAGTTGGAGGTCTACGACGACATCAAATTACAATTTCGGGCTGTGGCTTTAGGGTTCAGGGCTTAGGGTTGCGGCTTCAAGGGCTTGCAGGGTTCAGGGCTTCGGGTTTAGGTGGGCTTAGGGTTTAGGGCCTTAAGTCTTGTGGCTTTGGGTGCGGGGCTCAGAGGTTCCGGTCCGGGCATTGTTTGACCAAGGCATGTACGATGCCCCATGCACAAGGCTTGTTCGTAGTGTAGGTGCCTCACAATTAGAACAGGGTTTGGGGGCCCACTATACTGTAAGAAACCCCAAAATAGTATTGGTAATTATCTAGGCCCCTCTATTACCCCGGTGCCTTTGACGGCTGGAGGTTTCCGGCTTCCGGCAGAGGAGCTGGGCGGATTATGATCGAGTTGCAGCTGGGGTTTCAGCTCGAAACATGGTACTAGTAACAGTATGTAGCTTGAGCTGAGTTCACTCGGGCGTCTTGAGCCAAAGAGCCGTTCAGATAACATGCTCCGCGGGTGCAGACACTCGGAATTCAGTTACCGAGATGCTTCAAAGGCGGATGGTGCGACGTTCTTCGGTGCATATGCGTGAATGTAAGTGAAATACAGACAACATTTACATGTGCAAACTGCCTGAGGACAAACCGACGGATGTGGGCACATGCGACCACTTCACAATGCGTGCATGTGTCCCTGCACGCAGACATGCAACCACATGTATATGGAGAGACATACGTACAGATGTGCATACATGCGACATACATACGTCCCAACATGCAACACAGACATCTGCATGCATGCAACCAGTTCGTCTCTAGACCTACACATCTTTGATACGTTGTGGACCAAAACATAGGCCTCCCAGCGGACAGATCGTAACCTCAAGTGTCTTTTGTCCACGAACGCTAGGTCTCCTGCGAAACCGGGTGCTGCATCAAGTTGTTGATGCAAAGCCGCTAGGGGTGAGAAGATGCTGGGACTGCCAACCCTACCCACAGGCTCCATAGTAGTTCCTTTTTGAGGTTCATATTGAGAACCCTATAAGGTAATCCCAAAAAGGAACTATATACTATGGAGCCTATGGGTAAACTCTAAACCCTGAACACACAAGAAATCACCTCAGAACTTGCGTGGCAGCTGGGTCATTGCCGGGCGTAAGTCACCTATGCGAGCTGAGAAGTGAAAGGCAGCCACTCAGAGGTTTAGGGCTTCGGGCTCATTTCAGAACCCTAAACCCTAAATCCTAAACCCTCTTACTTCGGGTATTTGGGGTTTGGGGGTTGGGGCCTCAGGGCTAGGAGCTTCGGGCTTTAGGGTGCTCTGAGTTTAGGCTTTAGGTCTCTCCGGCTTTAGGGTATGCACGGGGTGCTTGGTTCAGGGGTGCAGGGTTCAACATTATGAGAGCCGTGTTTCGGGAGGCATTCATGGTGACGACCTTGCGGTTATAGGCAACAGAAACGTCCCGGAGAGTATTGAGAAGACGGGGATCACGAGCCTGGGACAACTTGGCAATCAATAGCTTGGTGCGAACAGCGCGCTCCGACACCCCAAGCCCTGAACCCCCAAACAGCGCACCTAGTGATGATGGTGTCTAACTCAGTTGTCTCGTCTCTGTCATACTATTCTATAAGGACCATAACAACCATACTATTTTGAACAATCTCTTCAATTTCAAATAATGAAACCTATAGTATTCTCGACCCAGGCCCATCAAGGCTTCGCTCCAAGTTGAGCACTCAGTGGTTATTATAGGGACAGCCTTTGTAATCGTAGTCTCCATATATCAAAACAGCTTCTGAGGCACCTGGCTTATGGCCTCTGACTTGTGGGAGGTGGGCTCCTGTGTCCCACATCTGCATTACGTTACATACACACATCCATGCATGCATACCTACCTATGCCCAAACATATGTACATGCAGACCTAGGCATGTGCATGCATGCGTGTGTAGATATGTATATATATATATACACACACACATGTAATTGTTCAAGCAACGTCGACTGGGTGCCCGACCGAGCATGGCGCGCTCATACAGGGTGATGAGCTTTTGATAACGTGAAACCTGGCCAGCTAGGCTTGCATCCTAATCCCTACCATGGAAACCCAGAACCCCCCATGTCTGTAAGAAGATAGTTGGGTGTAACAAGATAGTTGGGAGTTTCCGAATATGGGGGACCCTAGCGTTACCCTAAGTATATTTAGGTTATAATAGGATCCTGAATATAAGGACTCCAAAATCAGGTACCCCTAATTTATGGAAACTCCCAGTTAAAGCCCCGTAAAAACTTTGTGCAAATCCCAGCTAGATAGAACCCAGGCCGAAGGATGGTCTCGGGCTGCTAGGCTCAGTAGGTGAATCCGCAAGCCACAGCGTTGGAGGGTTGAATTGCCCATAGGCCCCAAAGTAGTTCCTTTATAGGATTCTATACATATGAGCCCCAAAAGGGAACTACCTTGGGGCCTTTGGGTAGTTCATCAAACTTGGGTCACCAGTTGGGAGTCAGATTCCTCTCTCCAGCCAGTGTTGTGCTAACGCCGGTCATTGATGAATCGGAACCTCCATACAGAACAGAAACCATAAGCATTGCGCAGTGCTGCCCGAGCAAGGCTGCTCATGTCATTCCCGTCAGAATAAAGTGGAATGCTCAAGGTGTGCAGGCTATACAATACTTTACTACTAATACCACTAGTTACTATACTACACTATACTATATTATGCTACCAGTTACTACAGTATGATACAATCACACGATGCCTCACAACCTGAAGGAATTCGGAATTCAAACCGAGTCCCCCAAACCATATACTCCCAACCCGAAACCTTGATGCCACGAAGACACCGCTGAAAATCAGAGTCCCAAGCCCTCAACCCCAAAAACCCTAAACCCTTAAACCCTAAACCCCTAAACCCTAAACCCTACACCCCAAGGGCCTTAGGTCCCTACAGCCTAAAGATTCTAAACCGTCTCCGAAGATCGGCGGCCTTGGGCGGAGGCCTCGCGCTCAAGGGCTTCGAGGCTTCTTCGATGTTGAAGTTCAGGGATTCAAGGTTTTTGATACAAGTATTGGAGCTCAGGGGCTTAAGGCTTCTGTGCTGGAAGTATTAAGGCTCCCGGCTTTAGGGTTCAGACTTCAGGGTATGAGCTGCTAGACGCATGAGTGAAGTTGAGCGGTGAAAAGGAAGGACGGACTTGAGGCGCGACATTGGAGGGGTGATTAACCCTCAGCCCTACCTTAACCCTGAAGAACCTACCTTTTTAGGGTTCCCTATTATGATTTCCTTATATAAGTCCTTAAAAAAGTAGGTTCTTCAGGCTTAAGGTGTGCCCTGAGCCCCTGTTCCCGAAGAGGACTGGCACGACGCATGGACAGGGCTGTGGCTGGTCTATACCCAAAGGCCCCAAAGTAGTTCCTCTTTGGGGTTCATATATAGAATCCTATAAGGTAATCCCCAAAAGGAGCTACCTACCTTGGGGCCTATGGGTAGTCGGACGGGTGGTGGGACGATACCATGCTGACTGGGCAGCACGCGATGCAGCTGGCAGGTGCTACAACTCCGGCCACTGCTAGTGTTGCCAGGACCTTGGCCTAAGCACACCTAAGCACCTAAAGCATAGGTACATGAGGGAAGAACGTAAGGGAACATACTTCGGGGGTCGTTTACACCAGAGACAGCTCCTGTTTAGGGTCGAGGGTTTAGGGATTAGGGTTTAGGATCCAAGCTCTATAAGACTTTCGGGCAGAGGTCCCTGGCCTGGCATAGGCGTTTAAACTGTCTGCGGATAGGTCGTACGGCTGATGGACAAAATCCTGCATGACCCTAAGGACTCTAAACTATGGGAACTATGGTATATTGCAGGATTTTGTCCATCAGCAGTACGACTGACGATATAAATCTGCAGTACCCATAACAAGGAGTATACCATAATTTCCACAGTCCAGGGTCATCAAAGCAATGCAGGATGTATATCATCAACCGTAGGGGCCGACTGAGCCCACCAAATTTCACAAGGGCCTTCGAGAGCTCCGATCGGGCCTGGATTCGGATGGGACTTCTCCTTTGGAAGCCACGGTGCCTGCCCAAGATGGTGCTGGGAATCGCGGGGATTCCTAGACTAGGGCTTTGGGGTTTAGGGATTAGGGTTTAGGGCATTTAAGGTTTGGGGTTTAGGGCAGTTAGGGAGTTTAGGATCTAGGGCTTTGGGGTGCAAGGGCTTGGCGGAGCTTTGGGTTTCGGCTGCGTGGTGTAGAGTTGGGCACGTCTGGTTCCGGAAGTCTGGGCTCGGATATGCCAAGGAGCCGACATGTAGCAGACCAAACATGCAATCAGCCCCTTGGTTCCCAAACCTTAAACCCTTGAGCCACAGCGTCTGCATACTCTGATGCCTGATGGTTCCAACCTGGAACCCTAAACCCTCAACCCCACTGCACAATGGACTCCGAAGCTTGAGCCCTAAACCCTAGACCCTCCGAAACCCTACTGTACACCATACGCCCTACAGCCTAATCTTTGGGCCTAAATCCGACAGCCCACCGAATCCGAACTCAGGTTTATGATTCATTAGAAATACAGCGGATCCCACTACAGGGCACTGCTTAGGCAGCCGGATAGGGGGCTGAAATAACTATTAGAATGGGGCTCGTTAGGGGTTCTATATACATGTGTGTATATATGTAATATATGTAATATATATATATATATATACATATCTCGCATTTCTCGCATTTCGGGCAGAGAGTCACGGTCGGACGCAGCCCATGTTGGGTGCACCTAATTAAACTGTTCGCCAACAATAGCCTGTGCACGAAGGAAATCGACTCAGAATATCCCCGGACACAAACCTGAAGGCAGGAGCAAGTGCAGGCAACTAGAGATGTAACCGGCAACAAGGAAAAGCCGTCTCTAGGAGCCCTTCACCCCGTTGTGCTAGGTAACGGCTCCATGATCTACCACGAAAGCCGTCCCGTGGACAAAACTTTCAGCCTGCCGGGCAGGGTAGTGACTTGTTAAACGGCAGTGAAACGTGCCTGGCGCAGAAATCCAAAGTGGTATGCACTCAGACAAACACATGAGTGCCTCAACTCATGCGTTTTGCGTTGCTTTCACACTCCATCTAGGCAAGCCAGCCGTACTCCAAGCTCGTGAGAGCCAATGGAAGGCTGACCCTCGATTCCCCATTGCCGCCAGGGTCGAAGATGAAGTCGTCAGCCCAGTCACGGTCGGTCCGCATGCACTTCGAGACGTGGCGGGAATGGATCTCAGTCATCTTACTGCGCATGGTAACGTCCTTGTGGGCCTCTTGCTCGAGGAACTTGCCGGTGTGCACGTAAAAGGCCTTGTATTCGTCCTGTCTGAGAGTGACCGTTGTGGACATCCAAGGGCTCTTCTTCACCAGACACTTCCGGATGAACCGAAGCATCCGGTTCCGCATAACAGGCTCCCGAGAGACTTTGGGAGGCAAAGGATTCGAGCCCACCAAAGTTTCTACCAGGTGCAGCCACTCAGATGTCGGTTCAACGCAATGATGCATACAAGACACTCCGCGTGCATGCAACTCACTGGGCGTGTCAATCCCACCGCTCTTCGGATTCTGGTCAAGCAACTCCCAAGTTCCAATCCAAGCCCTAGTCATACATATGTCATCATGCATCTGCGTATACAGTTGCCTGCCACGTCCGTGGCTCAGCGGAGCATCACAAATCGCACATTGATCCTGGAGAGCTGGCCCTTCTTCACCACATGCCAACGACTCCAAGTTGTTGCTAGCTGGCAGGACCTTGGCTCCTGCCGGCCTCTGCACCACATCTGCTTCCATGTCACCGTCGCACTGAAAAAGCAGAGGGTTTTGAACTGCATCTAGGCCAACACTGCAGCTTGCTGTATCAGCAGTGCTCGAAACATTCCCAGTAACGCAACACGTGCTTCCCCATGGGCGATCACGGCTCATTTCAGTTACACCCACACCCGAGCAGAGCACGTCACCCACGACAAATGCGTCCAGCACTCCGCAGATGCAGAAGTCGTCATAAGAGGGCCACTCTAAAGGATCATTAACAGGCGAGTCTTACTTCGGCCATGGCACGCCTCCACAAGTCTGACAATACTTCCGCATGGGGCCTCTGCACCAGTTTGATTTCTTGGCTCGGTCTTACCACTTCCTACTTCCCATTGCGAGATTGTGGTACTGGGGCTTCAGCAATCGGCGCGTGTCTGGTCCACTACGCCTCGATCCGAAACCCTATATATATATATATATATATACATATATATATATGTATATATATATATATATACACGCATGTATCAGGGTTGTACAGGGTAAACTTCTTCTAAACTCCGATACTGAACCTGTGAATCAGCAGGGCGAAGCGGCAAACTCCGGTCACCCATGTTTGGGGCTCTATTAGGCTGACCCGGACCATGCAGAACCCTCCTTTTTACTTTTCGGGCTCACTCTTATGACTTCCAGTATAAAAATCATTAACACCCCCGACACCCCCAGCTCCCCTGAACCCTGAACTCTAAACCCCTAAACCCTAAACCCCTAAACCCTAAAGCCTAAAGCCTAAACCTTAGACCCTAAACGCCAAACCCCAAAACCCTAAACCCTAAAGCCTAAACCCTGGACCCTAAACGCCAAACCCCTAATCCCTAAACCCCTAAACCCTAAACCCCTAAACCCTAAACACCAACCCCTGAGCTCTGGCCTGGACGTGAGGGAGTTTGCAGGCGGCTTGCGGGCTTTGGCGTGGAAGCAGGCCTCTGTGCGGCGCTTAGGGTTTTGGGCTAAGGGTTTAGGGGTTTAGGGGTTTAGGGTTTACGGTTTACGGTTTAGGGTTTGGGGTCTAGGGGTTTAGGGTTTAGGGGTTTAGGGTTTAGGGTCTAGGGGTTTGGGGCTTAGGAATTGTACAAGGACTTGCTGCATTTGGGGCCTAGGGGCTGGAGTTCAGTCCTTAGGGTGCAGGGCTTGGGGTGTAGGGCCTAGGGACGTGTTCAGGTCCTACTTCAGAGTCTGCGGTTTAGCCTTCGTAGCCTATGTTGCTATTCGGGGTATGGGTTTATGGAGAACGTGATGCGTCCTGGGGGACCTGACACACAACCTAGCAGGCTGCATGGCCGTCGTGTCAACACTTCGGCAAGGAAGAAGGAATTGCGCAAGGACTCTGTGGGCTCTGCGCATACATGCGATTTCAGTCGTCAAAATTCCCCATTTTCGATGGCTGTGTTTAAGTTCAAGCGAGCCTTCCGACCAAAAAGGGTTTGATTTAAGACCAGCTGCAGCAGAACCTTGGACCCTCCTAAGGCCGTAAACCCCAAATGCTAAACCCAAAAAAAAGCATCAGCACAAAATCGCCCGACAGTGGCCTCAGCTCACCCGCACTGCGCACTTTGCGCATGGGATACTCCGGCACCTGTGACTCGGGCGTACCATGCGAGCCTTCACAGTTAGAACCGGGTTTGGGGGATATATTAGAGGCGTAAGTTGTAAGTAAGGGTAACGGTCCAGGCCTGTAGATCAGGGTCTTTGAGCCTTTTGGCCTCACAGGGCTTCTAGGTTCGGTTTCGGCTTAAGGGCTTAGGGATGCGGTCTCTCGGACCATCTCGAATCAACCGTTTGGGTTTAGACATGGATGTGGGAGTTTACGAAAATAAGGGACCCAAATACAGTACCCCAAATAGTAGGATCCTTATTATAAAAGGACCCCAAAATAAGAGACCCATATTTTCGGAAACTCCCATGTGTGTTGAGAGCCGATTCGGCTTTCAGGGTGCTGCTCTCTACTTACCCTAAGGCTCCATGTACCCTTATAGTATATATACTTAGGCCTTAAAGTACCTATATACGGACCCCTTTAAGGCATAAGTACCTACTCTAATGGTACATGGAGCCTTTGGGTTAGGGCTCCTCTGCAGGCGCCGCATACACGGGGCTGCTTGATAGCCTAGTGGTAAGTAGCCAGGAAGTAGAGATTCGGTTTAGGGTTTAGGGTTGTTCGGGAGATGAGTTCAAATGACTTCAATTAAGGTACTTAGGTATGCAATCATCTCTAGACTTTGCCAGTCGTTGCAAACTCTCTGGGTGTGTACCATCCTGTTGAATGAGACCCTAAACCCTCAACCCCAATACCTGAAACGAGCCAATCCCGCTGCTCTAATTCTGACAGTTCCTTACCCAAAGCTGGGAAAATGCGAAGCAGGTGCCGTTTGTGGTTGAGGTACGTACTCAGACAGCCCATAAGCCTTAGTGCAAGAACATGCCGGAAATTATGGAGGGATCTTTACGATGCTTCAGGGTATAGGTACCCAAAGGCACCAACGTAGTTCCTTTTGGGGGTTCATATATAGAATCCTATAAGGAAATCCCAAAAAGGAACTACCTTGGGGCCTATGGGTAATGCTCTTTTGGTACTTATGCATCTTCCGGCTGAACTCAGCAGGAAAGTTGATCATCAAGGCGAACCCGGAACCGTGAAAGCCTAAACCCAAACCCTATAATCCCTGAACCTTAAAATCCTAAAAGCCCTTACCCTAAAACCCTGAACCTTACATCCTAAAAGCCCTTGAACCCCTGACCCCTACACCCTAATCACCTTAAACCCTTATAAAGCATTACACATCAAGCAACGCCTCGGGGAGGAGCAGCGGGCGGTTGCACCTAGGAGTTCTCCACTCCGCGGGCCATTCCGGGTTCTGGTCAAGTTACTACAAACATGAAGCTTGCAAGGATTCTGTTGTATTTCTGTAAACCAAATAGGGTTTAGGCTTCGGGTTAGGGTTTAGGGTGTAGGACAAAACCTAAACCCTCAGGCCATCCCCCAGTGTGGAACTTAATGAAATTCGGTGGATTGATTGGAGAATGGTTTCAGGAACCGGTGGCACTGGGTTTATGGTACATGTGGGCTCGAGCTACGTAGCCCAACAACCTCATAAAGCATGGTCCCTGGGTTTAGGGTTTAGGGGAGTCCTGCGAGGCGTTGGGGAAATGGATCGACTCTAAAGTGGGCATTTCCGCCTTTGCAGTGGAGAGCTCAGCTGGGACTTAGGGCTCAGGCGGGTTTGGGCGGAGGCTTAATCACTATGATTTGGGATTTGATTCTAGTTTAGGCTTCACGGTCGAGGATTCAAGTAAACCCTAAACCCGAAAGCCCATGTACACCCTAAACATCCCTATAAACCCTAAGGCACAAAATGCCCCAGAATCCACACGAGTCCCTCCAAAGACCCGACCCACAGGAGCCGAACTGCAAAACCTTAAGAGCCTACAATCTTCAGGCAGGCCTCAAACAAAGTTCATACACCTTGTTTAAACCATCTCATTCTGAGTTAGTTCAATGCACTAGCCCACTCCTCAACTACCCCAAAATCCCGTCTCTTCCTTCGGGGCCCGACGCTCGGGTAACGAATCTGAGCGCAGGGTCCTCTGTGGGCGGCTCCTGGCTGATGGTTTTTTCTATATATGATGTGGGCTTTCTATATGGGTTCTACAAACAGACATCAGGCTCTAGAACACGTTGTAAGACGTGTTTCGCAAGTCTTCCTTAACACTTGCTATCAGGGTGCTACACGGGTTTACGCTCAACCCACAACCCACGACCCCAAGCACTGTAATCTAAACTCCTAAACCCTAAATCCCAAACCATAAACCAGCTTAGGGTGGGCCGCCTTGAGCCTAGGGCTTTGAGCTTTTATCCGCTGCAGTACACCCTAGACCCTGACTAGGGCTTAAGGTTTAGGCCTCAGGGACCTTTTGAGGATTTGGGATGGAGCCCCAAACCCGAACCCTTCTAGGATTTGGGATGAAGCCCTAAACCCAAACCCTTTTAGGATATGGGATGAAGCCCTAAACCCTGGCCCTTTGGGAGATGGGATGTGGCGACTTCGATATTCTTGAGCTTGGCACGGCCGGGTCTTTTAAGGGTTGATGAGCGTGTAGGGAACTAGAGAGGCAACCTGGTATGTCACTAAGTTGAAGTGTGAGGCTACCATAAGCTACTCCGCGGTGTTTATAGGTTTTACAGAAATCGTCAGGATTAAATTGAAGGTTGTTTTAGTTTTATTGTACAGGCTTCTTGGGTTCAAGGCTTTGGGCTTTGGGGCTGCTAGGGTTGAGGAGTTGAGGAATACGGTTAGGGGGGAAGCTGTTGGGGTTCAGGGTAGCCATTCTTCTGGAGGGGTCTATAAGGCTTGAGTCAGGATTGAGCAAAACGATAGGCACAAGCGAGATCTAGCTACTGCCTCGTGTATGCGGTGTACTACAGACGAAATTCTTGGTACGGTTCAAGGTGTCCTCAGTCCGTGAAAGCTCGTGTTCAATCCAGCACATAGGGTTTACGGCTTGGGGTCTTACTTGGAGGCCCAGAGGACTTCGTAAGTCGGTTATAAGTAGGGTTATAACTGGGGTAATTAACTCCATTTAGTGGACTTAGAACTCTACTTATAACCGACTTACTAAGTCCGCCTCTAAGTACAGGCTCTGAGGGTTTGGTGAAGCTAAGGGTCGAAAGGCTTCGAGCTTAGAGCGCAAGTGCTTGGAGGTTCAAGGGTAGTTACAAGTCGGCTTATAAGGCCCCTGATATGGATTATAAGCATAGTTACCCTACTTATAAGCCTACTTATACCTACCCATGATCCTTTAAGTATAAGGTTGGAGAGGTTTTTGAGGGATCTCAGGGCTCGAGGGCTTTAAGGCATGCAGTGGAACAATCGTCCTGACATGTGGGTGGTTGTCAAAAGCTATGGTCCCTGTTTTGGGTCCTTGATATAATTTCGGCACCTTATATTTAAGGTACCCCACAAAGGGACCCCAATTTTGACAACTACCAATGTGTACTCAAGATTTCGGGATTGAAGTTGTTTGGATTTGGTAACAAATTATTCGTACGTTTCGAGTTTGGGATGAGGCTTTCGGCGGGCTCGGGAACCTCCCAAAGCACCTTGGGGGGCAGGGCTCCAAGAGGCCCGAAGTGCGTACCTGGCACGTCCGGCCAGGCTCAGGGGTGGTTTAGGCTTTAAGGTTCAGGTGTTTGCAGATAATGAGCTTATGTGTATATGGGTTGGGATATGAGGTCTCTTGGTGCGGGATACGGTCAAAACAAAACACAGAAGCAATCCGGAAACCCTAAACCCTCGGTACTACCCCCATACAGTAACAGTCTATCAGAGGGCTACTAGTAAGGGCCTTTATAGTTCTATTACAAGTTACTGTTACTGAGTGGGGCCAGTTTGCAACCCTAAACCCCACACCCTAAACCCTTGACAAGTCTTTCAGTGGAGCTGCCGGCGGGAGCCGCAGGAATGAGGGTTCTACGGGGTGTCGAAAAAGGTCTTGCAAGAGTTGGAATCGGTTTTTCAGGGTGCTGAAGTCAATTGGGTTGGAACCCCATTATCGGATCCTACAATGACTAGGATACCCAGTAACCTAAGAATAAAAAGGCCTCTCTTTTTGGTATTGGGTAACTTTATAAGGAACCTAGGACTACAAAAAAGGAATAAGGGTACTACTGGGCATCCTAGATGAGTGACAAAAACTATACGAAATCAACGACTCAGGGTTCAGGGTTAGGGCTTCGTGACACCTGAAGCAAGAGCACTCGAACAAGAGCGTAGCTAGCTGTGTCGCTATGCCGAATAGAATAAGCGAACCCTTCTGCAAAATATCGTAATCACGGCAACTTCACACTGTAAATCCGAGGCCCTAAAAACCAAATCAAAAGCCTTGTAAACAAACTGCCAAACCCTACACTCCAAACTCAGATCCTTGACTATTTGACCCTGAGAACAGAAACCCAGCTGCACCAAAACCCTGACACCTAAACCAAAAGCACTGAAACCCTAAACCCTAAACCGTTGAAGCTCCGAATTGGAACTCCGAAGTGTTCGGCGCCTACCTTTCGAGGAAATGCAGCGAATGAATAGTCGCAGAGTCCCCCTGACAATCCCTGACTAGGCTATGATACATTAGTATACCCCAACACTCAGTTCTAGTTGTGAACGCACCCTGTGAAACAATGGAAAAGACAATGAAACCTCTGAAAACCAATAAAACTCAACTATGATTGTTGAGACCCCTATAGTGGGCAGGATAAGACATGTTGGGAGGACGGGACTTCGCCTGGGCTGTGGTGGAAAGCACACATAGGAAGTATCTAAATGGGTAGTTGTCAAATTATGGCCCCTTCTAATTATTAGGTGCCGTATTATAATAAGGATCCAAAAGGGGACCATAATTTTGACAACCACCCAAATGCAGGTTTAGATTTTGAGTCCGGGGTTGGGTCTTTGGCTGCGCGAGATTTAAGGGTCTGGGGTTTAGGGATGGGAGCGCTGAGCACCTCACGACAAAGTGTGGGATGGCAGGTTTGCTCAAGAGGTCATTGGTCTTTGAAGTGCCGCCGCTACACCAGCCATGCGATATCGCTTCGAGGATGTGCAGCTTGAACACTTTGGAGCCCTGCCACTTGAGACCACTGGCATGAAGCACGCGAGTACCCCGAAAGTTTGGAAGCAACTGAACTCGAAGGCATGTGTTTCATGAAGGCATCGAGGGTTACCCTCACCAACAGAAGCTACGTATTCTTCGGTCGTTAGCTCTATCACTACTACTGCTATTACTATTACTAGTATCAAAAAGATTCTTGCCAACACTTTTTGTTGCAGAAATGCCACTGCAGCCCGCTGATTGACCAAACCCCTATTCTTTCAAGGCTATAGCTGTCCATGACAATAAACTGCTGCTGCAATGCCAACGCTAAATGGGAGTTTCCGAAAATAGGGGAACCTGACACAGTACCCTACACGTGTAGGATCCTTATTATAAGGACCCCAAAATAAGGAACCCCGAATTTTCGGAAACTCCCAAATCGCAATGACAGACGGCCGGACAAAGAAAACACCACTCCGGTCCAGATCCTAAACCTGCTGAGCAATCTCATGCAACCCTAAACCCTAAACCCTAAACCCCTAAACCCTAAACCCTAAACCCTAATTTCCCTAGCGGTTACCGATTTCGGGTCCATTTCGGGTTTGGGGCTTCTAGAACCAACAAAACCCGACCATCCGAAATGTGAGTTTTTGCGGCGTGTGGACTGCCTTAACCCTGAAGAACCTACTTTTTAAGGGCTTATATAAGGAAATCATAATAGGGAACCCTAAAAGGGTAGGTTCTTCAGGGTTAAAGTGATTACCATATTTGCTATAAGAGTGGCCAAGTGCTCCTGCAGGCGGTTTTCACCTCGGCCTAGACTGTGACCAAGCCCAAAAGCCCAATCCCAGACCCCGAAGTGATCCCTAAAGCCCTCAACTCTGAACCCTACACCCTAACCCTAACCCCCTATAAGGAACTCCAGAAAGTTGGAATATGGTTTCATGGTAGGATACCCTATAATTTACCATAGAAGGGTTAGGATAATCATATTCCAACTTTCTGGCTTCTACCTTAAGCCCTACTGTAAACCCCACGGCCCGATTCCTAGCAGCCACAGCGCCAGCTTCGACAGATCGAACTGCCTCGATCTCCAAGCAAGCTCGGCCTGCTCAAAGATGGGGTCCCCATACCTTCCAACATCCTTTCATTATATAAGGAATACACCTATAGTGGGATCTCGAATATGATTCAAAGTATATTACTTAGTTAAGGGATGTTGGAAGGTTTGGGTTTAAGCTGGGATTGAAGGGCCTGTTGATTCGGCCAGGGTCGAAGGTTTCCTTGCAGGGTTCGTTACAGCTTTCCATAGGTGTAACTACAGGGCGATAGTCTTAGGGTTCTGATAGTGCTGCATGGCAAAATCCCTTTGTAATCGCCACTTCACGCTTGCTGCGACGAAGCTTATGCCGGTGATCTCCATCAGTCTCAACCTCCTCGTCATCATCACCAACATCATCATCGCCATCATCATCAACATCATCATTCGGGGATTGAAAATAAGATGAACGGGCGGTCGTGATGATGCTCATGGAGATGAGGGCGATGGTGGTGGTGGTGGTGGTGGCCTCTGAGAGTCTATAGTTGATTAAAGCTGCTGCGTAAGTTAACAATAATACTATTCCTTGCGGTTCCTTATTCTACTTCAACCTTAACATACCCCAAAGTTTGATTTAATTGTCACAACCCCTAAACAGTGAACAAAAGGTATCTGTCGGTGTGTCGAGCTCTATGCCCGAAGCCCCGAGCATACCTTCGAAACCTTCAACAATGGGGGACCCTAAACCGTTATGGCAAAAAAACGCAATTACTCAACCGTAAACCCCAACATCCGAAGCACCACCATACAGAATCAAAACACTAAAACCTAAACCCCGAAGCCCGAAATTGAAATCCTAAACCCTGAATCCTAAGCCGCTAATTTCAAACCCTAAACCCCAAAGCCCAAATTTCAACCCCTAACCCTTAAACCCCAAATTTGTAAAATCCGAACCTTAAAACCTGAGCCTTGAGATTTCAGAAGACGGGCCTCCTTCTCGATGAGATCTGCCGTGCTCACCATGAGTTCCCAGTCCTCGGTAAGGGTTTAAGGGTTTAGGGCTTTGGTGGTTTAGGGTTTTATGGGCTTAGGGTTCAGGGCTTTAGGGGTTTAGGAGTTTCAGGTTTCGGGTTGTTTAGGGCCAGTGGTTTAGTGTTCGTAGAAGTTCGGGGTCCAGGGGTTAGCGTTTAGCTTCGGGGTTGGGCGTTGAGAGTCTGCTGGCAGGTGAGCGCTTGATAGGTGACAATTGTAAGGGCTTGTCGGGGTGGAGCCAGTTAGGTTGTCAGACTCAGCATCCTAAACCCTAAACCGCCTAAACCCTAACCCCAAGCCCCTCCGAAAAGGAAAAGCATACACATGGCAGCACTGAACTGGCACACCCTGGGCCTGAAAAACTGCCACCGGGGGCTTCAAAGCAGGAATATGACAAGGGTCGCCAGGCAATTATGGGTTTCGGGTTTCGGGTGTTTAGGGTCTAAGTCTAAGCTTATCCTATCGCCGTCCCTGAACCCTAAACCCTGGCGGCCGGCTTCGTCCAAGGCTGCAACCCTCCCCGAGGCCGCCGTTGCAGCTCAAGCGGGCGAGGACGTCAAAGCCTTTAATCCTACAGCTGTAAATTCCAAACCCTCTCAACGTATATGTATACATATACATATATATATATAGGGCCTTGATATGGCGAATAGGAGTCAGGGAAAATATTCACAGCTTTACTGCAGTAAGTTTTACTTTTGTATACGGGTGCCCTGTGAAGGTTGGCTAGGTTTTGAAAACGGAACCCTTGAATTCCTGTACAAGTACTATAGGGGCCTTAATAGTTAGAATAGGGTTATAACTTTAAAAAGGAACCATCCCCAAAGTAATGTAGGTAACTATTGAGGCCCCTATATTCGTAGCTCATGTTGGCTGCTCCTCATGTTGAACCTTCCGATGCGACTCCTGCTGCCTGTGTTATGAGGTTCCCTTCTCTTCTAGAACTTTCCTGGAAGGTCGAGCGAGCAGGGCAACGGCAAAACGGGTTTAGGGGTTGGTTTAGAGTTTAGGGTTTCAGGTCCAGGGTTCAGGGCGCAGGGATTGCGGGCTGTAGTATAGGGCCCAAACAATTACCAATACCATTTTGGGGGTTCCTTATTGTAGATATAGTATGATGGGCCCCAAAAGTCTCTTCTAATTCTTAAGGCCCCTAATATTCGGGATTGGGGGTGATCTTACAGCTTCCTGGGACCTTGCCTGGCCGCTGGTCTCGGTGGCGGAGCCTCTTATCTTCGACGCTTTCACGGGTTCCGTTTAGGGGTTTAGGGCTTAGGGGTTTAGGGTTAAGGGGTTTAGGGGTTTAGGGTTAAGGGGTTTAGGGGTTTAGGGGTTTAGGGCGTATAGGGGTTTAGGGTTTGGGGTTTAGGGTTTAGGTTCCTAAGCAGCCCCTTTAAGTGGAATACTGCGTCCTGCACGGTGTCCAGAAGCGAGAAACCCACAGACTGAGCTATAAGTCTGAGGCCCAGGGACTCCAATATCCCTTAAGGAATATTCCTGAAATCATGTTAGGGATCCTAACCTACTATAATTTCTAAAATTAGGTATATAACTATATATATATACACACCATATACATATATTGTAGTCTTAAAAGGTTTTAGCAGCATCTGACTCTATCAGGTCTCATTCATGCGCAGCCATCACATGAGTGCACGCAAGCTGCGCCCCAAGGCCCGAAACATGGGGCTCTCATGATTTAGAAACGGACATAGGCATAAGCTTTTTTTACAAGGATATCCCTACCTTGCTGGGCTTCATTAGAGGGGGAATCAGAAAAAGTGATATTCCGACGAAGAGTCCCCTCGACAACAACACGAAGAAGCAGGGGTCTATAATGGTTACTATAAGGGGTCAATAAGGGTACTATAAGGGATCTAAAAGGGTACTATAAGAATGCTTATCCTGTCAAGCAAACACATGTCTGGCCAGTTTGTGCTTAAACATAAATCCTTTCTTCTGAACCCTAAGCCGCAAACCCGAAACGCCACAAAGACAAGAATATCCCCATGGATCCCGAGGTGTGAACAATAAATCCGGAACTCCAAACCCTTGCAACACTTGCTGCTGAAACCCTAAACCACGAAACCTAACCCCAAAACGATTCTTCTGAAACCCCAAATCCTGAAGCCCTGAAACCTAACCCCTAAACCTTTCTTCTGGAACCCCAAACCCTGATCCTTAACCCCCAAACCTTTCTTCTGGACCCCTAAACCCCGAACCCTAACTCAACCCCAAACCTTTCTTCTGGAACCCTAAACCCTACACCTTTTTTCTGGAACCCTAAACTCTACACCGTTTTTCTGGAACCCTAAACCCTACACCTTTTTTCTGGAACCCTAAACCCTACACCTACACCCTTCTTCTGGAACCCTAAACCCTGAACCTTTCTCTGATGTTCGGCCCTAGAGCAGGACTGTTTTGTCAAACCGCACTGCTCTGCGCGCGTGGCAACGAGCTGTTGGTGCAAGGTTTAGGGATTAGATGTTCTTTTTTTTTTTTTTGATGTTCAGGGGTTAGGATTTAGATTCGGGCTTGAGGTTTAAGGGTTTTGGCAGGGTTTAAGGTTTTTATTTGGGGGTTTAGGGTTTAAGAGTGTCGGGGGGTTTAGGTCCTGGAGGTTCTGGTGCGGATGATAAGCCGCCTGAGCAGGTCTTGGTACAATCCAATTTAAGGTATGTTTTGGGTACTGTCCCCACCCAGTACCTTAACCCCACGTAACCTACCTTTTTAAGGACTTATATAATGAAATCATATTAGGGAACCCTAAAAAGGTAGGTTCCTTAGGGTCCAGGTAACAGTTGGATAATATCCATAATCTAGATATATTAGGACTTGCATACTGGCCCTATTATAGACTGTTACTGTACGGGGGCAATACCCTCGGCCCCATGTAGCTCCTTTTTGGGATTACCTTGTAGGATTCTACATATGAACCCCAAAGAGGGACTACCCAGAGTCCAGTCCGCAGGAAGAGCACATTCTACTACGGGCCAGAAACAAGTGTCGCCCCTTATCCCTGCTACATCCCTGCTTGCTCCCGAAACGCGACAACCTGGTAGCGCCCAAGCTTTTGACATGGTCCTCTTATGCTCTGACTATGCCTATGACACCTCAGCAAAAGCTCCTATATGTAATTCGGGAGCGGTGAACTCACGAGCGCACATACAGGAATCAGAATGTTGCCGTGTGTGCTATATACTAGTCTCTTGGGGTTATCGGGAAACTGTACTACTGCAGGCCCGCAGGCTTCATGCTTCTCCACTGCTTCTACAGGCTGCGAACAAGTCCGCGAACACGCTTTTAGTGATTTGCAAGCACAAGCCGCAACTCTAAAACCTGCACCCCAGATCCAGCAAAGCCGCAGGCCTTGACAACTGCGCCCAAAAGGCCATGATCCGGGCACTGAGCATCTGGATCTGAAAGCTCTAAAGCCTAAACCCTATGCAAAATAGCAGCTCACGATGAGTCTGCCCAGCGTGGCTGTGATCAATGCACTGAGCATCAGGATCAGGAGCCGGTCCTTCCAGGAACGGTGTTTCGGGCTTGAGAGCCTTTAGGGGGCAGGGTTGAGGCTTTAGCACCAAAGACTTATCGAGCGAAGAAGTTGTTGACACCTGCCTTAAGGCTTACAGAGTGTGAGGTGTAGGGTTTAGGGTTTTAGTTTTCGGGTTTGGGATTTGCTGGTCACGGTCTAAGGGTCTAAGGTGTAGGGTTTAGGGTCTTAGGGTTTAGGTTATAGGGCTAGGGGTTTATGAGCTTAGGGATGCGGGATAATTCTTGAAAGTCTTTTGTACTTGCAGGAAGGCAGGAGAACTCTCTGTTTCGCTCTCTCTCTCTCTCTCTCTCTCTCTCTCTCTCTCTCTCTCTCTGTCTCTCTATGCATACATACATACATACATACGTACGTACATACTTACATACTTACTTACGTACTAACTTACTTACTTGCATACACATGTATGTCTATCTATTATATATGACACATAGGGCTATAGGGTCAGTCAGTCGGTCAGCCAGCCAGCCAGCCAGGCAAGCAGGCAGCCAGCCAGCCAGAAGGCCAGCCAACCAGGCAGGCAGGCAGCCAGCCAGTCAGTCAGTCAGGAGAGTGAGTTAGTTGGTTAGTCGGTCAGTTGGTTTCATGCAACCGACAGTGCTGAGCATACACTTCGAAGCATCCCGAAACGGATCCCGTTGTCCAACCTCACCGTGACGACGATGCCCAGAATGGCAAAGGCAGCACCAGCCACAGCCTTCCACACGAGGTTCAATCAGGGACAGTAATAACCCTGAGCTCCTGAATCCTAAAACCCTAAATCGCAAAACCCTACATCCCCTAATCCCAAACTCGTGCACTTTCTTTGGAAGGATCATGAGTGCATGATTCGACGACGAGAAATAGAAGGATCCGAATAGCCACAATTCCCCAGATCATATAGGGCCCTTAAAAACTAGACTAGAATAGGGTTTGGGGGCCCATTATACCATAATTATAGTACGGAACCCCAAAAATAGTATAGGTAGTTCGCAGGGCCCCTATGTCATAGTACCCTTATAATAGTACCTTATCGACCCCTGTAAGGAACCCTTCAAACGAACCCCCAAACAGGTATAGGTATAATTGTTAAGGCCCCTATATTAGCACAAAAATCGACCACACGCCTTTCTTTTCCAAGAAACCTCCAGACCCCTAAAAAAATACAGTTTTAGGGTTCAGGGTTTGCGGTTCAGGGTTTAGGGAGGGTTTGCGGTTTAGGGTTTAGGGTTTATAGAATTTGTATAGGGTTTGGGTCCCGAGTTTCAAGCGAAAGGTTCGCATTTTCACGGTTGCTCTCGCATTCTGGCTTGGCTGGGCTGGGTTGAGGGGGCTGTGGGCTGGGCTTTGGGGGCTGGGCTGCTGGGCTGGGCTGCTGGGCTGAACTGGCTGGCTGCGCCGTGGCTTGGGCTGGGCTAGGCCGGCTAGGCTGGGCTTGTAGGGAGAGACTGGCGCGGCTTGGAAATGGGTCATCGCACGAACTAAGGACCATTTCAAACCAATGAAGAATGCAGTTCAAATTCGAAATTCATACAAATTCTACATAATAGTACCCACTCGCCTGCTGACATATACCCTGCAAACCGATAAGGCGCGGGCATGGGGTTGGCGTCCGAAAAACCGTTTTGGGACGAGGCTGGGGCCGTCTGATAATACAGGGCATCTTGTCTTGGTGTGGGTTTGAAATCTTTGGTAGTAAATAAGATCCTCTTAAGCCCAATGAAGGGAAATGTAAAACGTCCGAAAGCCCTAAACTGGGCATCCTAAACCCCTAAACCCTCAACCCCTTATTCTAAAGACTTCACAAGCTATATAGGGTCTATGATACTGAAGTCTCTTCCGAGAATCGGTTTAACTCAGGCTACTTGTGATGAGGGTCTTCGGCTTGTAGTTTTGGTTATGTAGTCGGGCTGTGAACTCATGATGACTGATCTGTAAAGTTCTAGGTTACATCCTGAAATTGGGCGATTGCAAAACTTGTGCCGGCCTTCCAAAACCTAATCAGGGGGTCTTCCGCTTCACTAATATTAAGATGCTCCTTTAACCTTTTAGTCCCCTAACCTTTCTGTCCCATACATCACTCTGTGTCTCACTAGTCGCCCGAAATATCCTGTAGCACTACAAGGTAAGCCCGAAAACTCACGAGCCCACCCCCTTGGTAATTTGGTGAAACTGGGGCTATTTCTTAGGGTTTTTATTTCTAAGGCTCAGAGGGGAAACTCTGATATCAGCAGAAGGCACCGAGAGCACGCACAGCACCCTCCAGGTCTTGCTTTGGCTCTGCCTGGCAGGCTGTTCGTCAAACTAGACGAGACCCAAAACCAGACCGCAAAAACAACGAAACACTAAACCCTGAACCAGCCAGACCCTAAACCCCGAAGTCATAATCCCGGAACCTCAAACCCTTAAATCGTGGCCCGAAACGGTCTTGGGCTTATGGGGGATCGATGTCATGTCTAGTGTCCGTGTTGTTGAGAACTTGGATCAAAACCCGTCGCAAACCGTACCATGATCACATCGCCTGTCTTGAATCTACGCGAGTCAAGAAAACCGAAGACTCCTCACCAGAGAACCATGAACCCATTCAGCCACTTGCGATCTGCAGCACGACTGGAGAGCGTGTAACTAATAGTTCCTCGAGGCTTTCAGAAGAATTCCAAACCCTAAACCCACAATTTTACAAAGTGCCGTGAAACTCTTAAACCCCAAGAGATCCTGAGATAATCCTAGATCCATTGAGCTCCCAAGACGGCTTTACCAACTGACCTTCTGTTGGCCTCCAGAACAGGGAAGTACTGCCCATCCCAGTCCCAGCCGCACAGTGAGATCATTCAGGTCTAAGACAGGTAGCTACTTGCCCCAAACCCCATCTAGACCCAAGATTAACCTAGGAATAGAAAGGGAGCCCTTTTTGGTTAAAAAGGGCGCATAAGGGAACCTGAACCCTTAAAAAGGGAATAAGGGCCTACTCCAGGTCCTAGCCATACAGGGCAAACTCTCCTAGAGGTTGGTGTTACCGATGCTGGCATTGGTGTGCTTCCTTCCCAAGAACGCACTCCCATGCGGCCTTGGCAAACGGAGATACATAATCGCCGGGGCGATGAAACAAGTGGGGGTTGCAAACACCTGCCATGTGGGAGTTTCCGAAAATAGGGGACCCCAATCTAGTACCCCAAACAGTAGGATCCTGATTTTAAGGACACCAAAATAAGGTATCCTTATTTTTGGAAACTCCCATGTGACGCTGGCCATGTGTCAGGGGCGAAGGCAGGGGTTGAGGCAAGGGTCGCGAGGGATTTGGAGCGTCTTGGTGATCAGCGGAACTTGTACCCTAATCCCTAACACCCCAAATCTTAAACTAACCCCGAAACCGCAGTGGTTCTAGCCTCTGTGAACCTGGTCGCAGCCACAGCCAATGCTGGTCGTGGACACACTGGGTCTTCGGCTTCGGGCGCCAATCCAATCCTCAAACCCTCACCCTAAACCCTTAACCCTGATGAAACCCTAAACCGTAATCGGGTGCCGAGTTCCTTACCACCGAGGCCCTAGGATCTTCTAGACGGCATCTTCGGGGCGGCCGCAGGGATTGGAAACTACGCGTGATTTTCGGAGTTTGGGGACAAATCAAGAGCTACTACGACTCCCTACTGGTCGTAGCAGTGCCCGAAAGACAGACAGAGGGTCCCAGTTTTTTCTCTTCGGCGATACCAGCATGTTCTTCGGGATCGGGCGTGCCAAGCGTCTCACAAGAGAGCAAGGGTCCGAAAAGTCTGGGCTTTTAGTACGTTGGGTTGTCTATATTGAACTTAGAACCCTAGCAAACATTATAAGTTTAGCTGTTTCTTAGGGATTATAATAACCAAAGATTAAAAGTTATTTCTAAGTACCCCTAAGTTGTGGTGAAGCAACTTAACCTAAGTTACCATAGTAAAGGGGATCGATAGTAAATAACAGGGTTTCCGTATTATGGTAGCTTAAATCCAGTAGGAGACCTTCCCCAACACGAAAGTCATAAATCATCCCAGTTTGATGCCGCAGTCAGCCCTTGCCTTTCCTTAAGGGTCGGTCGCTGCGAGTGTCTGACGGATGTGCTTCGGCTGAGGCACTCCAAGAGCTAGCAATCAATGAGTTGGGCGTCAATGGAAAACAAGTACATTTTATTTTTGAACGCCTTTTTCCTCAAATTTATGTCTCAGGGTTCAGGGCTTCCGGGTTTGAGGCTTAGGCATTCCGGACGTCAGGCTTGCAGGCTTAGACGTGCAGGCTTTGCGCGTAGGCAAGCTACCCGGTAGTGGAGATTGCAAGCCAAGCCGTTGTGTAAGAACAACGGCTTGTTGGACCATTGCTCACACAAGTTCAGACACATTCATCCGGAGTGCAGCGGCGGAGTCTGTCCAACGAGGCCGATCATTATGATGTTATCTATGCATGGTTGCTTGGGCAGTGGAGGTTTGTTCACTGCTTAGCTACGAGCTTGCTTCTCAGTGCCACTGATATCACGACTCCATTCTTGCTTGAACAAAACTATACCGCGAATGTTCCTTGCTCAATATCACCCGGAATTAGAAACCCCAAAACCATTGAACCCCAAACCCAATCCTAGCCTTAACCCCTACGACCGTTGATGCACCTGGCAAGCCGGGAGAATGATGAAGACGAGTGTGACGGAGTTTTAGGCTGATGGTGGAGCATTTTTGGTTTAGGTCTTAAGGCTTCAGGCTCAAGGCTTCGGGGTGCGACTACGAAGTTTCCAATCATAGCATCATGAAGACCACGCCCCCCGCGACTCATTCTGCGATTTCTGCAACCACATACGTCACAGAGTGAGCTTGCTCCGAGCAGACACTTCAGCAAGTTGCAAAGAGGGAGGGCAAGGCAGTCCGAAGATGTTGTTGGTGGCTGTGCAGGATGCTACAAGCTTGATAGTGCTCCATTACAGTTGGTGGTTTTTTAAGTTCTACAGGGTTCATCGTGTTCCTATAATGGTCTCCTTTATTGGGTTCCTACGGGGCATCTAGGGAACTTAAGCGCGTGGGCAGGGTCATAGGGTCCCTAACACTCTACAGGGGCCTTATTGATTAGAATACGGGTTTGGTGTATGTTTTACACTGATATGTATATATAGGTGCTACCAGAGAATACGATGATTGACAATTCCGAGCCCCTACACTTTTCCAGGGCCCAATTCTCAAGGCCTTCCACCCTGGAACACAAGGCCTGAAAGCACTGTGGGCATGAGGGGTTTAGGGCTTAGGGCTTACCTTAAGCCGGAACAGCCTGCATTTGTAGGGTTCCGGTTATGATTTCCTTATATACGTCCTTAAAATGGGTAGGTCAATCCGGCTTAAAGTTGGGCTTAGGATTCAGTGTTCAGGGTTTAGGGCCCTATGAACAAAACAAAACTTGCCGAGAAGCTAAAGCCCGAGGTGAGCCTCGTAAACCCCCCTGCTTATGAACCCCTTATACCAAAAGCCTTAACTCTAAGAAGTCTTGAGGAGTATTGTAGTCGTTGTATAAGGAGTCCTAAAGACCAGTATGTAATTGTTGGCTACTGCTTGGGTACTGCCCCCACCATGTAACGGTCTATATGGGGATCATATCAAGGGCTGAGCATACATAACTGTATTACCCAAGCTATTGGTAATCATTCCCACCTCTATATATGGGAGTTTCCGAAAATTTAGGGGTACCTTATTTGGGGTCCTTATAATAAGGATCCGACCATTTAGGTTACTATAGTAGGGTCCCCTCTTTTCGGAAACCCACATATCGGAGCCCATCGGGTCGCCTCGTCACCTCCCGCAGTCAGCTTCCATCACGAAGCTGCGCAGCGATCGAGCTGTGCACCCCGCATTTTGGATTGGGGTTTAGGGTTTAGGGTTTAGGGTTTAGGGCTTAGGGTTTAGGGTTTAGGTCCTAAACCCTAAACCCGGATTTAGATTAAGGCTTGGGCGAGTTTGGGCTTTTTCAGCTTGAGGTCAAATGTGGGAACCTGATTAAGAAACGCTGGCCCTATAGCCCCAATATGTTAGGATTCATAAAGGTACCCTGCCAAAGAGCCAGGGTTTCCTAATCAAGTTCTGATCTCTAGAATCCTGAGTCGCCTCTTCATAATGACGGTACCCTTTTTCTCCGACTATTTGATTTCGATAAGGGAACCCCGAAAAGAAAGAAGGGCAAAAGGATACCAGTCAGGAACCTAGATTAGATGATTTGAAGCTGCGGTGGCTCACAAGACTCAACGGCAAGGAAAGCCGGTTTGGGGCTTTAGGGGTTTTAGGGTCTAGGGGCTCAGGGCTTTAAGGTACATGTGAGGCTTAGGATTCCGGGGTTCAGGGTTTAGGGTGTTGGCTAGCTTACGACACGGTCATCGCACACAAGCGCAGAAACAAACGGTGGGTTTCTGCCGGTGCAGGCTTGTTACGGCTTCGGGATGTAGGCTTAAGGCTTCAGGGTTCAGGGTCTACTAGTGTTCCCCAAACCCAGTCATACACTGACCAACGACCAATGAATGAGAACGAGCGAAGGTAGAAAGATGTAAGAAAAATGAAGACCGGCGATAGCACCACAGCCATATACGTGTGTATGTCCATCCCGAAAGACTTTGTGGGCAACTATTTCTTTCAGCCAGCGACACCGACATGGGGTTGCTGGGGCAAGCGCTTACCGGAAAGCTGGATGCAGAGCTACGGCGGAACAGAATATGTATCCTCCGGTTGACAGTGTCCGCGATGGGCGTACATTAAAACCTTTCGGCATGTCGAAACTTCGATTTGCCATCCATAGACACCATCCAGATCCTCCAGTCTTAGATAGTTCGGCCCTTGGGTCCAGAGCGGTTTAGGGGTTAGGGTCTTGGGCAAAGGGTTTAGGTATTAGGGTTAACGGGCTGTGCGTGGAAGACAGTATTTAGGGCATGCCGGATTGTTAAAACTCATGCATTGGTCATTGAACTATACTTGGACCAGGACCTCTTGATCCCAATCCACAGCGCCGACAACGCATCATTGCTTTAGGACGACCCTGAACCCTAAACCGTAATCTTGAGCTGGAGGGTGTACATAGGATCTTCTTTCAAGTGGCCATAATTTTTGTTGCTGGCAGGGGCAGCCCGTGCCATGTACGGGACACCATCACAACCAGAGCCACTCGCTGCACAGCACGACTTGCGACATGGGAACGAGCACCACTGCGAGCTGCAGAAGCAGTTGGGCGTCTAGGGTTTAGGGTCTGGGGTTTAGGGTTAGGGTTCAGGGTTTAGGGTTAGGGTTTAGGGTTTAGGGTTGTCCCAGAGGTTTAGAGTTTAGAGTCAAGCGGTCGCATCGTGAATTTGGGGCTCAGGGGTTGGAGCTTTACGGCTTTCAGCTCTCAGGGACGAAGGGAGCCAGTTCCCCCAAACATTCACCAAACCTTCGAAGCCTTAGTGAGGCTACCTCATAACCCTTTTGATGTTCTTCCAGCTTTGTTCTCGGGACGAAGGTCTTCGGGGGTTGAAGGACAGTCAGGGCAAGCCTGAGCCTGAAATAGCTCGAATCCTACACCTTCAACCCCTGAAACCCTAAACCCTAAACCTCTACTAAAACCCCTAAACCACTAGGCCTCTAAACCCCTAAAACCCTAACCCCTAAACCCTCAACCCCCTACATCCCCTAAAGGGAGCCTCATGAAACAATAAACCCCAGAGAGGGGCCGCAGACCACCCAAATCTCCAAGAAGCTTTGGGGTTCAGGGGGTTAGTGGTTTACGGGTTTAGGGGTTTAGGGGTTGACGGGTTTAGGGTTTATCGGTTTAGGGGTTGAGGGGTTTAGGGGTTTTAGGGTTTAGGGGTTGAGGGGTTTAGGGGTTTTAGGGTTTAGGGCTTTAGGGGTTTATGGTTTAGGGTTCGAAATTGGGATTTCCGGATGAAGGGTTGCGGATTTACGCATAAGGGCTCGTGGGCGTTTAGGGTTCAGGGCTGTGGATCTGGGATGTAGGGGCTTTTAAGGTACTTGTGGTTAGGCTCAGTTGGCGTGGTTCTTATACTTAGCTCTTGTACTTAATTCTCATACTTATAACTCTTGTTCCTAATTTCCATACTTCATTCTGGTAGGCTGGAATTGGGAGTCGAAGATGCAATAAGCTCAGCCATTCCATCGTTTTTCAATACCTCGTCTATGACTGCACTTCACCCTAGGCCCTAAACCCGACCCTGACCCTGAGCCATGCCCTGGCTGGGACTGGGCCGTTGCTTTCTCTGTTCCTTACGAGGAATCCCAGCACATGTCTAATATGGGGGCCATAATAATTGGAATTGGGCCCCTTTAAAGGGGTCTGTAATCGTCACTATAAAGGATCTATACGGGTACGATAATATAGGGGCTTCAATGATTGGAATAGGGTTTTGGGACCCATAATACTATAATAGGGAACCCCCCCCCAAAAAAAAATAGTGCAGGTAATTATTTAGGCCCCTATAGTAGACTCTGTATCAAGGCCCAGAATGGGGAAGAGGATGTAGCTACGACGAGCTACATTCTCCTGAGCACTTTCGTCTCTATAGATCTGTACGCGTATATATACGTACATATGTATACACATGTACATATGTAGCTATAGATATATACTCATATGTCTAGAAATATATATGTATATGTATATGTATATATATACACATCGATACCTGCATCTGTATCTGTATTAATATAAACAGTTTGTAGCAGATAGTTGTATACATACATACGTAGATACATACCTACACACACACATGCATACATAGATGCATACATAGATGCATACATACATACATACATACAGATGAAAGAACGCTCCTCTGCAGTTCGGCTCGGCAAGTGCTCTCCTTCACCTGCTCACCGGGGTAGAGGGAGACGAAGAGGAAACGTGAGTCCTCTAAGCAAGAATGGATCCTAAACAGATAGAAGCGATCTTGAAAGCGAGGAGACCTACTCCATGAACTGGGGTAAGTTTCATACAAGTATCACCATGAACCCTGAGGAATCGTCTAGTTCAGGCCATTTCCGGCTTCTATACGACCCATACCATCTTCAACTCAAGCCCCGTGTACCTGAGCTTGGTGAACGGTGAATGTCGAATTCGGAGAAAGCAATCAATCCACGGAGGCCTTCGACATACCTGCAGGTCGACTCCTGATATAGGGGCCTTCACAATTAGAGTAGGGTTTGGGGTATTTTATTCTTAATAAGGAAACCTCAAAAAGTTAATATTAAGGCCCCTACACTACCCCCTTTCGCTGAGACCGCCCCTGCTGATTAGCACCGTCTCTTACCGCTTGTTCAGTGTCTGGGTTTCACGAAGATCAACATGAGCCGTAAACCCTAAACCTACCAGTTACACCCTAAACCCACATAGTCTGCTACCTGTACCCAAAGAAGGCCCCAAAGTAGTTCATTTTGAGGGTTCACATATAGAATCCTATAAGGTAGTCCCACAAAGGAACTACATTGGGGCCTATGGGTAGAGGCAAGCAACCAGAGGCTACGTTCACCATAAAGTCGGAACGGATCAAACCCCGAGTCCTCAAACTGCAGACGCTAAGCCGTAACCCCAAGGTCTAAAGGACCCATACTTAGGTACTCGGTTTCAGGATAGTAGTTATGTAGGTTAGGATTTTGGAGAGTATATGACTATTGGGTACTCGGACCCTTGGGGTAAACCTTAATCAGGATTGTAGTTTTGGGGCTATTAAAAATCTTTATGCCGGGCAACTCTATAGGAACCATAAGGCCATACAAGAAGTACGAAGGGATCCATGGATCTGTTCAACATTGCAGTAAGTATAACTATGGCTCCAGCCGCGAAATTTTCGGCCATGGAACTATTCATTGCGGTCTGTGACCGTTAGGGCGTGCAAGGCGCCGGCTGTGTCACGAAGTCGGCCGTTGCACACTCCAGTGGCTATTGACACTGGAAGCTTAGGGGTTTAGGGTTTAGGAAGGTTTGGGGGTTCGGGGCTTCAGGCGTTCAAGGGTTCAGGGGTTTAGGGTTTAGAGTAGAGGTTGTGACCCTGCACCATGCGCGTGCTTGGTGACACCTCCAGGCCTGTGCTCTTAGAGTCCTGCATCGAAAACGTACGTTTCCGCCGAGCATCCAACAGCCGCGACCGCTTTTTTATCTCAGGAGGCGCAAGCGTACCTGCACAGCACGTGCGCCATCGTTTCGGGCAATGCAAGCACCATGGCTGTCACCAGTGACCTTGTTTGTGCTGATATACGATGGCCTGCGATAGACAAGCGGCCGCTGTCAGAAAGGTCGTTGCAAGCGAATATGCAAAAAACGAATACGCTGCGGATGAGCTTCTCGAATTCAGTTGGGCTTCACCCTGCTAGCCCCAGGGATCAAGCACCAAAAGGAACTTCTTCAACATGTTCTCTGTTTGTGTATGTATGATACACCGACATGCTTCTGCTCTTTCGAGCCTGATACCACTCATTCCGGCAGTCAGACGTCCGTTTCAACTTGTTGGTTGAAGTTGAGGTGCTCGAACGGCGGAAGTGTGGCTGACCTGGACTATCACTGCGAACAGGGCACTTCCTCATGCACTGGCTTCCGGGACAGGTCTCGGGCTTAGCGATATGTTGCTGGTGCCTGAGCCCTCAGGGCTGAGATAGACAGCTCCTTGAGAGCGTTGGGAGACCCTGCCGTCAGCATTCCGCCGACTTGCAGACATAGATACAACCTGGCACGTGGGCGTGCGAATTTCCGGCCTGCACATGCATGGCTAGACAGCCTCAAAGCAACAACAAAAAACGAGGGGCAAAAAACAAGGGTGCCACCAGCACCGTTCCAGTTCGAATCCGTGCTAAGGGCTGCTGAGCGGGCTTTGAGAAGCAGAGATGAGGATCCTCCTCGGTCTACCTTGGGTGGGATCCCTACTTCCTTAATTACCAATACTACTTTGGGGGTTCCTCTCAAGGGTTCCGTAAAGGGGTCTGTAAGGGTACGATAGCCTTCATAAGTTCCAATACTATTTTAGAGGGCTCCTTCTTACAATTATAGCAAAATGGCCCCAAAACTCTAGCCTAATTTAGTTCCTACATAGCTGTACTCCTATTTTTCGTGCCATCAGCCTGTTGAGCACACAGAACATTGCAGCACGCCTCTTCTCAGCTTCAGCAATGCCCACATTTTTGAGAGCGAGCAGTATCTCACATGACCGCCGAAGCTGGATCCATGACAGTTGCTATTGAGACCATGAGCTCTGCAGAAGAGAAATGGCTTGCATCATATATACAGATGTTCAGATGCCTATCTAAACACGCAGGGTCTGGCTGTTGGGACCGAAGGATGCATTGATTGTAAACTAACCTTGAGGCCAACCCTTCAAATACAACAAGACCACATACCACATTGTCTGACATCGCATGACCAGCAAGAGCATGAAGCATAATCTTGAATATCGACGTCGACGGCATCCAGGTCCTCCCTTCCCCCCTCATCTTCCTCCTCGTCCTCATCATGAACATGACCATGGCCGTCATGACCATGTTGCCTGGAACTTGCATCGGAATGTCACGAACCACTGTCATTAGTCATCACCAGCATAGTCAGCACCATCAGCATTATTAACATGACGGATATCATCGCATTGCTGAAAGTGCGAACCTTAGCGGGGAAAACGAACATCAATGCACTACACGGCGCGTGGTGAGACAACCTATCGACCAAACCCTCAGCGAAGCCCCTAACCACGAAACACCGAAACCCAAACCCCTGAATCCTTAAACCCAATATACAACCCTAAACCCTAAACCCTAAACCCTAAACCCTAAACCCTAAACCCTAAACCGTAACTGAAGATTCGATAGTCGGAGGTCACGCAAGCTACCATTCTTGGTCCCCAGGGGGCCAAAGTCGCTTTGGCACCAGTGCTTGCGGTATACGGTTTAGGGCGCAACCCTAAACCCTTAAACCCTGAAACCCTAAACCCTTAAACCCTGAAACCCTAAACTCTTAAACCCTTAAACCCCAAACTCTAACCCTTAAACCCTTAAACCCTAAACTCTAACCCTTAAACCCCAAACCCCATTTCGGGTTCAGGGCCTAGGCTCTGCGTTTCAGATTTCGGGAAGGCCTAAGGATTCAGATTGAGGAGCCTAAAGAAAATCCCAATGCTGTGCCTCAGGGTCCCTTACTATTTGGGGAGTTCTCTAAATTCGGGTCCCTATGTAGATCCTCAAAATAGTACGGCACCCTTGATAAGAAGGACCCTGAAAAGGGACCCTAATTTAGAACACTATCCGTTCAATCAGGCCAAGATAGTCCAGATCACTGAACCAATCAACATGAACACCCAACGTCTGCTTACATTCCGATTCTCCATTACGGGCTCGAAGACACTTTGACCCCAAAGACCATCGTCCAGGAAGACCGTGGAGAAGAAAGCAGATTAGGCTCACGGGCAGAACTTGAGCTAGAATGGTCGTGAGTCTGTGACTTTGGGTAGTGGGCCGGCCAACCCATTTATAAATTACCAGGTGAGATTATGACTGCTGCCAGCAATACATGATCAAGAGGAAAACCTGTGTCGTCCATACCACACGTCACTCAGCTAGCTTGCCTGTTTGCCCACACATCTCTCTGCCCTCCACCCAACAGTCTTTCAAGGACTTCCGCGAGAGTTCCAACGAAGTTTGCCGCGGCAACTCAACGACGATTCAGGTCATCTGTCCGAATCAGGCCTGGGCAACTTGAGCGCCGGGCATGAAAGGGCTGAGGGTCCTTTCACGACCCTAAACCCTGAAACCCAAACCCCAGACCCTAAATCAACTTTAAACTCCGAAACCCTAAACCCCAAAACCCTAAATCCCAAAACCCTGAACCCTCAATTAGGGTGTCGGGCTGCCGATCACAATGAATAAGCCTCGCCAGTTCGGCTTCGTGGCTCCACATATTGCTTCGTTGATTTCGGGGCGCAGTGCTGCAACGCCGGTACCACTATTTGGGGTTTAGAGGGTTGGGGTTCAGGGTTTAGGCCTTGGTTCAAATTTTTGTGGTGCTCTCTTTTTTCTGACTGCACACAGGTCACTACAACTATCCGAATCGGAGTTCTGAGAGTCGGGTTCAGGGGAGGAGCTGCCCTACTTTCCGGCCTACCCTCAACTCCAACCCGAACCCCGAGCCCTAAACCCTAAACCCCTAAACCCTAAATCCCTAAGCCTTACACTCCAGAACCTTAAATCCCTAAACCCTAAATCCCTAAACCCCTAAATCCCTAAACCCTATACCCCAAACCCCGAACCCCCAAAAACACAAGGGACTTCGTCAACCCAAGGAACTGCTTAGAGACTTGGAGTTGGGGTTGGGGTTGAGTTGGGGTTGAGGTCTTCGGCTTTGGGAAGGGTTTAAGGGTTTAGGGCTTAAGGGTTTAGGGTTTAAGGGTTTAGGGTTAAGGGTTTAGGGTTTAAGGGTTTAGGGTTAAGGGTTTAAGGGTTTAGGGCTTAAGGGTTTAGGGTTTAAGGGTCTAGGGTTAAGGGTTTAAGGGTTTAGGGTCAAGGGTTTAGTGGTTTAGGGTTAAGGTTTAGGGTTTAGGGTGGTCTGCGATGCATCGCGAAGACTCGACTACTCATATCCCACACATTGCCGATCGGAAGCCTGCTACCAGAGCGAACCGGATTTTGCACTTCGATCCCCATGGAGGTGATAGCTGCCTATAAACCCTGAACGCTAAATCCTACTAAAAGCTCCAAGAGGTCACGCTACTGGCGACAAAGGCTGCCGCAACTCTAGCATGGCTTAGCCTACGAAGATTGCGATTCTTCTGGTTTTGACCGCTGTCACTGCCAGTAAATACTTCATGGCCCATGCCGCCGGTTTGTCGTAGTCTTCGTTGCCATGTCCAACACCCAGCTAGCAATCGCAACACTGAATTAATAGCCGAAAATATCTTACCAACATGCTGCCGTGCGGTCATAGCTTAACCCGATTTGCTGAGCAGTCATACAAAAGACGTTGAACCTTCTGAGCAAAGCTCCCTCCCGAGCACTGCTCCCCCACATGCTGACTTCTCGCGCCTCGCGGCCGTGAGGCATCGGGGGCGGACTTTGGAAAGACTGCCGGCTCCATGTTGACCTCAGGCTTTGAGTAAGTCTGCTGCCGTCGCTGTAGGTTATGGTCATGGGCGTAATTGACCTCAGGATTTTCAGCAGATCCGAGAGTGCTTGAGGTCTGAACCCAATATGGGGCCTAAATGATTTACAATAGCTATTGTTGGGGCTCCTTATTAAAATTAGAGCATAATGGGCCTCAAAACCAGAGGTAAGGTTAGGCTGAAGGCTCCTAGCATTGTTGCGGTTCTGTCCTCCCTCCTCCGAGAAAGAACCCAAATCTCGACTTTCCCTGGGCTGTGGCAAGCGGCTTCGCAGACCCCCGGGAGGATCCAAAAAGTAGATCCCTTAATGGGGGTTCCTGTAAAGTACCCTTAGTAGTATAGGGCCCCGAATTAGGGGATCTACTTTCTAGATCATCCCAGGGGTCTGGGTTGTGAGATTAAGACGTTAGACATGGTTCAAGGTCATCGAACCAGCCGAGTGACAGCAGGCATCATGGCTCCTTGGTGATGCTTGGTCAGCTTCTTCGAGGAAAAAGCACTAGTTCTAGGTCACTAGCTTTGAGGGCGTCAAGGTTTGTTGGGGTTCAGGGTTCACCGCCTCGGATTCAGGGTTTATGGAAGAGTCATTTCATCTCGGTGGTCATATCAAAGCGAAAACATACTGAAGAGCATCCATGGCGCTGGCCTTCTGCAGCGCAATAGCACCGGCACGCATGGCTTGCATCACTTGCCTTTCAAGCGGAACGAGACGGCGATGTTTTAACTGCAGTCTCAATGTAGGGGAAGATGAACGGTGCCCAATCCCTGCCACTAGAAAGAAGGTTGGAAACACAAGTGAGCAAGATCACCTCAACTGAAGCTTTCAGAGTACGGCAGGGTCGCTCTTTCTGCAGCGGCGGTGAACATCCGTGGAATGTCTTTAGTCTCTCCTTCTTCACGATTCGTGGCGGTTTGTTGACTCCGTCTCCTGTTTGAGAATGAGCTCTGCCCGAACCCACCCCCCACACACACACAAACGTAGCGAATCCCCGGCATACATGGGCCTTGATTAGAACCGTGGCTCGGGGAACATTATGCTTCAACTATAATAAGGAACCCCAAAGTAAGTATTTGTAGTGATGTGACCCCTATAAGGGAATAACATACTATAAATAAATAAGGAACCCCAAAGACGTAGCAGTGGTAATTCAGTGGACCCTATAATATAGGGGCCTTTATAATTGGAATAGGGCTTTGGGGCCCATTATACTCTGATTATAATAATAAGGAAGCCCCAAAATAGGATAGGTATTCATAAAGGCCCCCATCCTAAACCCTAAACCCTATAGATCCCTTTAGAACAACCCTTAAGGATCCCTTTAAAGGAACCCTTAAAATGAGCGGGCACGCCTTCGCAAGAGCCTCTGCTGGTTGTTAAGGCCCCTACAGTAACGGTTGATGATATAAATCCTACATGACCCATAACAAGGAATCTACCATAATTCCGGTAGTTTAGGGTCCTTAAGGTAATGCAGGATTTATATCACCCTGGGCATCAAAATAGCCCAAAAGCCTTGTATAATATGGTCTTTGGGCCCAAAAACCTTAATATATGAGTCCTTAGATGCCTAGGGTCATGAACAGAATCAATCTCTAATCTCTTTCCCAAGCGACTTCGTCGACGAATCGGAGGTGGGGCTGCAGGCGACAAGGTCCTTTCAGGGTGACGACTAGGGGTGTAACTGAGGGTCCCCTAATATACTTAACGGGATTCTTAAGGGGTTACTATAAGGGTACTATAATATAGGGGCCCCTTCATACTTGCAATAGGGTTGTGGAATCCCCTTATACTATAGTTACAATGAAGAACCCCCAAAATAGTATAGGTAAGTATTTAAGCCCTATAGTAGGGGTGTACTGTCTGCAAGGATCAGTTATGGTCCGTTTAAGGCTGACGACCCGGGTGTGGGATTTCAGGGTTTAGGACTTAGAGCTCCGTGGTACTGTTGATGATTTGCTTTACGGGAGTTCTGTAAGTTGTCTTTGGGGCTTGCTTAAGGATTTATGGTGCTATAGGGATTTTAACGGGTTCCTAGAGGCTGCAGGGTCGAAGGCTCAGCACAGACCATTCATTGAGGACTTCTTGCGGCGGCGGGTGCCTTATTTCGTGATCCTTCCATCTTTCCATTCAATCTTTGGGGTTTAGAGTTTAGCGTTGGGGTTCAGGAATCAGGATTTTGCCCATCTTAATGTGGGCCCTCCCTCAACGCCCCTCCCAGTGGCATCCCGGCCCTCAAAGTGTTTCTGTTTTCGGGAGCTCTCACAACCCCTAACCCCGTAAACTCTGAACCTCTAATCGCTGATCCCTAAACCCCCTATCCCTAAAATTTATCTTCAACTAGCATGATATCCGGAGCCCCTACAAACCCAAATCTTGATCTCTCTAGACTCAATCTGCCTCCTTTTCAAAGGTCTGGTACCAAGGGACCTGATGTAAACACCATTCTATGTACAGGTCTCTTCCTTATTGGTGTTGAGGGGTTGAGGCGTAGGGCTTCTGAAACTCCCAGACATGTTGATCCAAGGAACCACGGCACCCGGCAAGGATTGGCCACCGGCGGTCGGAGTCCGATCCATTGATTGTTCCGGCAGCATCGCCTGGGAGCTCGAGGGAGCGCTTTCACCCGGCTTTCTGCAGTGATTACTTAGTGTAGAGCTCAGGACTTTGGGGTCAGGGTCTAGGTCCAACCCCAAAGTATGCGGCAACCCATGCTGCAGACGACACCGCTCACCTTACACCGCGCCTTTACATCTAAAGTACGGTGCGGTGCTCTGGAAATGGCCAATAAGTTGGGTACTACCCCGATACAGCAACAGTCCATAAAAGGGCTCCTATTAAGGGCCTTATGTATCCATTCAACTGTTGGGCCAACCGGAAAACCTAAACCCCTGAAACTTCCAAAACATGCTGTTCCTTGACCCCGATTTACAATTTAGGGTTTAAGGTCCAGGGTTTAGGGTTTTATAGAGCCCCCATGGAAGCCCCATATTTGCAATAGGCTTCACGCAGCCATAGAAGCCCTATCACTACATGTAAGCCCTTGTAGCAAGTATAGTAGCCGTCATGGAACCCCTATCATTGAATGTAAGCTGTTGTAGTACCCTCTAACTATGTGTGTTGGTCCCTGCAACTCAAAAACCGTAAGACACACAGCCTTCTTTCTGCACTTTGAGGTGTTAGGGCTTAGGGCTCTGAGGCTTTGGGTTCAGAAGGGTTAGACTTGGCTGATGGAGGGGCTTTAATAATTACCCATACTATTCTGGGGGGTTCCTTATTATGATTCTAGTATACCACACATGTCTAACATCTAGGAAACTCAGAGATCAACGTAAATAATCCCAGGGTTTGCAGCCTTCCTACCCCAAGCCCTATTGTAATTACTACTTGGAGGGTCATGGGACTTAGTAAGTAAGGTTATAAGTACCTTAATTGGGGTTATAAGTATAGTTACCCTAATTATAGCCCTAGTTACTAAGTCCCATGATCCTGTATGTAAGGCCCCCTAGATTAGACCACACCGCACTCTTCGAAGCCTCGCAGTCTCCCGATCCTCTCTAAACGCAATGAGACCCTTAAGGGGGGGTAGGTCCTTATTATGGGCATTAAGGCCCCCTACCCCTACCCCCCCCCCCGTTTTAAGGGTCCCTATGATAAACCGTCAAAGGCAAACCAGGCCTCCACGACGTGCGGCGCGAGGAAAGGCTTGAGATCAGGATTTCGAATGCGGCGCCTGGGCGTTCGATTCTTCGTTGCCTGGGGTTTGAGGGAAGCCCAGAGCTCCTGATGCCACTTCAGTATAGGGGCCCCAATGATTAGAACCAGGGTTCTCTCTGAAATAGTATTGGTAGTTATTTAGGCCCCTATACTCACCCGGTTCAGTGCTCAGGGATGCAAGGCTTTTGGGGCACGTTGGGCATTTGGGCTTCGGATTTAGGGTCGAGCGCGCCCGTGTGCGGATTCCATCATACAAAACACACCGCTGCAGCACAGGGGGAGCACAGTAAAGTATGGTGTAGTGGCGTGCTGCTGGTGCTTGAAGATTTCAGTGTATTTGATTCAGATATGCCTGTTGACCCTTGCAGTCGCGTCCAGCAAGAAGAGTGCTTCCTGAGGTATGCAGGCAAAGGCACATGCGAGGTCCGCACCACTTCTTCATGTTCTCCTGCAGGCCCTGTACAGCATGGTAATTACCCGAGATTGGGCTTTCTCTCCGCGAGAGTCACTAAACTGCCATCCCAAAACGCCTACTAAAAGGATTCCAGAAGGTTCCTGTAAGGGTACTATGCTACGGTAGCCCAAACCAGGATACTTTCCGGGCACAGTAGCACGAACAAAGGCTCTTGACTGTCACCGCGCAAAACCGACGGTGAGGGCATGGGGTCTTGAAAGCCCTCTCTTGTCTTACGCTCTTTGACGGCAATCCAAAACCCGACCTACCATGAGCACGAGTCCAGGAGACCATAGTCAAAGGTCAGGCTCTAAACCCTGAAAACCCTAAACAAAAAAACAAAAAAAAACCCTGAAGTAGCTTCATGTTCGGATTTAAGGCCCGGGTCTAGACTTTAGGAGTTTGAAGTCGTAGGGTTCAGAGCTTCCTGTCATTCTCCTTAGTCTGCGCAGAGGACACCCCAAACCCGAAACGATCTTCATCACATGCATTTAAACCTTTATTCATTCGTTGAATATGGTTTGTCCCGGTGTTTTTCATCAAACTCGACGAGGAAAACATATTCAACGAAGAAACAGTCATATTCACCGAAGAAAAATTCAAATTCAACGACGGAAGGCCCATCGGTTGAATATGACGGTTTTCTTCGCCAAGTTAAACGAATAGAAACCAAATTCAACGAAGGCCTGCCCAGCCGTTGAATATGATGGTTCTTCGTTGACTGTGACGTTTTGCTTCGCCAAATTCAACGAAGAAATCACCAAATGTTCACGAAGGCAACACCATATGCAACGAAGGCAGGCCCTTTGAATATGTTTCTTTAAAATTCTTCGTTCCCAGCACCCGGGGTTCAAGGTCTAGGGTTCAGGGCTCAAGGTTTAAGCTTTAGGGCCTCGGTTCGATTCAGGGCTTAGCGTTCAGGGTGTAAGGCTAGTGTAAGGTTCAGAGTTTAGGGTTCCACGCCCAGGATCCCCTGTCCATCGGGTTTAAAGGATGTTCTGGGGTCGTATCATAGGGTTAAAGCGCTGCGACAGTCCGCCTTTTAGGTTTAAAGTTTAAGCTCACGGGTTCAGGATGTAGTTTTTAGGGTGTAAGATCTAAGCTCTAGGATCAATAAAGAAAAGGTGAGGGTTCCCGGGTGGACAGGTAGTTTTTCTAGGATCCAAACAGCGAGCTCGACTAGAGACGCTCGATCCGGAGCTGCTGAACCCTTAACCCTAGACCCCTAAACCCCCATATAGACCTGAACCCTAAACCCCTAAACCCTTAAACCCAAACCCCTAAACCCCTAAACCTAAACAACTAAACCCCTAAACCTAAACCCTAACCCCCTAAAGCCCCTAAACCTAAACCCTAAACCCATGATCAGGGAACCCGCCTGCACTGCTGCATTTACGATGACCACTTGCTGAGAGCAGCCCGAGGAATCCGTGAGGACGCGATTGTGCCAGGCCTGGGCTCAGAAGTCTTCAGGGGTTTTAGGGCTTAGGGTTTTAGGGTTAAGGGTTTTAGGGTTTATAGGTTTAGGGTCTAGGGCTTTAGGGTCTTGGGTTTGGAGGTTTGCGGGTTTGGGGTTTGGGTTTTGTTGAAGGCTTTGCAAACGAGTTTAAGCACGCGTTTGCAGTACGGTTCACCGTATGTTGGAAAGGCTTTTTAAAGGGCTGATGGCGTTGCACGCGCGGTGTTGGGCTCAAGTGTTTGGCTTGGGTTCAGGGTTTAGGGCTTAAGGCATTGACGTTTTGAAGCCTGGAGATTAGCACGTTCGTAAGCTGCTGTTGTTGTTTAGGTTTGTAGGGCTCAGCCACCAAGTCTTTTGACACATTGTTGGGGAGTTGCTGGCAGCGGGTGGAGTAAGCAACAACAAGAGATCATGAAACAACCCAAAATTGAACCCTAGTTACGAAGTCTGAAAAATCCTGAACTCTGAACCCTGAACCCTAAACTCTAGACCCTTACCCTAAACCCGAAACTGTTTGCTCTGCTCCATCTTACATCATGTGGGCCGTCGCTCGTCAGTGTTGTATGTCATGCGACTGGCTACTCCAAGGGTTCATGGAGGTAATACATGGGTTAGAAGGGAACCATGAGGCACAACAGATGTTTCATAAAAGAAAAGAAAAGAACCGAAGTACGGGGTGCTTTACGGCTCCAGCAGGAAACTGTTGTAACTGTACCACAAGGGATCTATGCGAGAACTATAGTCGGGGTAGTATATGAGCAAAAGTCTGCAATGCTGGGTCAAGGCCCCGAAGAATCAAAATAAAATTTGCCGTAAACCTGGGGCACCGGCGTTCTGGAATAAGCAAGCGGTCTTGGCAGCGACGAAATTCACAAACGCATAGCCTGCAGCAGCAGCAGCAGCAGCTTGAAAAAACATGCCGGCTTCGGCCCAAGAGGCGTGGCTTACAACGAAACATCAGTGGCTACCATTGCAGGGCGGCTGGTTTGCTTCTACAACGATGGGTTCATGTACGTACTTTTACACCTCACTCAGCCTGGGGCAGGACTGTCCTGCTACTATTCTGATCAGTCCAGTTGGGATGTTGCGCCAGCAACAGGCTGACATAACCATACTCCCATCGAACAACCTCGCAAGGTAAAGAGGTAGATGACCTGCCACGATCATCTCAGGGACATGTTGAGGGCATGGCATGCTATGACACCGCAAAAAATACCAACGATGTACAAAGCACAAATTGGCATTCCTGTGCATACGGTACACCCCCATGCAAGCCCTCAGTGTAAGATTGCGCGCTTGGGACCGCACGCAGTGCCGCACAGGCACTCGGACTTGCCAGCCACGGCTTTCCAAACGTTTTGCAGGTAACTATCGCGATACGTTGTCTCAGCATGATGTCTGGGGATTGGGACCTGCTTGCACGTCTCTCTTTCTTCAAGCGAAAACTGCACAAAGCATAGTCGAACTGATTTTTCAGTTGAAAATGAATTATCGTCCTCATGACTTTCCGCAGCCGGCATGTGGCAGAATCATTCCAAAAACATCATCCACAACTGCTTCTGAAAAAGCTTGAATGGAAGTCCGTTGTATCATTTGGCTGCATGTTGGTCTTTGCCCGGCCGTCTGTGTTGTCCCCTGTTTCACAGCTACTGCGGCTACTGTTAGTTTGATAGAAATGTGATTTCGTTTACGTCGGCACATGCTTCTGGTGCGGTGTGGCTCGTGCACAGAACGACCGAACAGGCATATTCAGCCAAAGCATGCGCGCCAAATGGCTGCGAAGCAGCAATTGTCCGGGTTGTACACAGCCTGCATGCCCCAAAGCGCCTTGGCCGGCTTGCCCCCAGACTGGCGCCTCACGGCAGCAGCCGCTTTACGACGATCCGGCTCAAAGTAAAAATCTGTATACTCGTTTGAAAGCTGTAAGAAAAAGTTCTTCGGGCCCGTGTTGGGCGAAGTTAAACACTCACTGTTGCCTTTCAGATGCAGGGAATCTTCATCTCGAAGCTCCAACTCGACAAAGCTGTGATTCGCGCCAAGCTTGGATTGCACGGCGGCGGGGAAGCGGATCGGGTGAAGTCGACTGGCTTCATCACTGAAGTCCAGACCGGTAGTTTCGAAAAGGACACGTGCCGCGGTCGCCAAGGTTGCGTGGTCAACTCCCGTAAACTTGGCTTGGTAGGCATCCACAACACCACACGGAAGAGAACATTTCCCGTTCTCCGGCTTTGTGCGTAGAACGAGATATCCGTGCTGACGGTGTCGGGCAATGACATAGGAGGAGTGCTCTGTGCGGTGCTGCATGGCGTCCACTGAGGTGCGAGGCAGTAAGAAGTTCGAAAGCCTGCTGCCTTTGAGCCGAAAACCAAAGTTCACCTTTCGCAGCTGCTGCTACCGGTCTCCGTGCGCAAGCCGACGTTAAAACATGTGCGCTCTGACTCTGCCCTGAGGCAACGCTCGTAATGATGAACACCTGCCGAAACAACCTCAAGCTCGGCATGCGCCCGATTGCAGACTGACAGAAACTCTAACAGGCAGCACATGAAGATTTCCACATGATGACACGTATCGAACGGCGCGCAAACTGTATAGTCACGTGCACGAGCAACGATGACATGAGAAGACAAGCAAATCGCCGTAAGAATATAGACGGCAAGCAGACTACACGGACTTCGTTCTGTGATTATCGACATTGGCGTTGTCGCTCTAGCTCGTGAAGCCTGGTGTTGCTGTTGCTGTTGTTGCTGCTGCAAGTTGTATAGCAGTGACTTTGTGAGCATCAGCGCAAGGCCAAGAGCCCCAAACACTGCCCCACAAGCACGGTTTCCCTGCGGATCCCACACCTACTGTTTTAAGCGATAGAGCTCATGTTTTCGGGATCAAGGGCTCAGGGTTTCGGGGTCATAACCTCCCAAACTCTCAAGCCTAAATCACACAAAAACACAGGACTCGAAACCATGAAACCCCCAAATCCGAAAACTCGTAACCCTAATGCAATGATGAAACACGCAACCCTAAACCTTAGGATATTGAAACATCTGTGGCTTCATCGCAGCCTTTGTTCTCCGAGCACTTGAAGTCCCGCGGCAGGTAGCAGAAGTCATAGAGCTGCAGGAATCCGGACCTAAAACTTGCGGTTGTGGTTGCTCCAAGAGCTAGTAGTAACAGTCTACATATGGATAGATCGGTAGATAGATAGGTGATAGGTGTGTATAGTGTAGGGCCTCTTTATGGGCTTGCCTGGAGAGTGCTATTTCTGTATCTTTAGAATTGACTCCCAGGCCCATATATTGCTGATCCTACCATTCAGGGCCTGTTTTGGGGCCCTCTGTCCTTCGCAGATGCCAAGTACGGCCCGGAACACCGCAGCCTTGCTTGGTAGGTTAAGAAGCTCAGACCTTCCAGAACCCCTTAGTAAAGGAATGTACCTTAAATTATAGTAGGATCCCTCACAGGCTTTGGTGTGTATTCCTTGACTGAGGGGTTTTGGAGTCTCCAGGCCTTCCATATGGGTGTTGTCAGACTTCTGTGGACAGGTAGTAATGCCGAGAGGATCATCATCAGGACGACCCCATCGAGGGTAGTTATCAACCATAATCCGTTTGTGTGGGTGCCCAGTTCAATTCGCAAGGCCGCCCTTTGCCGCTGCTTAGCTTGCTTCCACAAGTGTCCTCGACCGCTAAATCCTAAACCCTAAGCTTGGCCATAACTGAGCACCTTCAGCTGCACAAGACATTGAAAAGGCGGCCTTCTGCGCAGGCGGGGAGATTAGCACTGTCTTCCCTCATCTTTGCATCGGTTTGACGCAGGTTTAGACTAGAACACTCGGTGTGCCTGGAAAACACTCCCTCACAGCTGACATAGTGCTTCTTCTGGTTTTGTCGGGTGGATCGACAGGTTAGTCTAGAACAAGAAACACTGTGCGATTACAGAACTTCTGTTGCACCGCGGCACTGCCAGTCGACACGATTTAGGGTTAGAGAGGGGGTTGTCGTAAGCCCTAAGCCCTAAACCTCAAAGCCATGGAGACCTGAATCTCAACCCCGAAAATCCCCCTGATTGTTTAAGGTGTGCTGAAGCCATGAACAGTAAGCAAAAAACTCCTGGAGAAGAAAAGGTAGGCGAGTCGCGCGTTCAACTCCTCTATCAGGTCGCGCTGCGTCATGAGCCTTCGGGTTTGGCTTGAGGTTGGGATACGAAATCTAGGCGCCTTAACCAATAGAGGTAGGATTTTGTATAGTTATGCCCATGAGGAATAGTGTTAGTAATTACTTATTAGGCTCTTGTGTTGCTCATGTTTGAGATGGGACTGCAGCCTAGAAAGTCCAGCTTGCGAGGGACTCTTGTGGGCGTGCAACTGAACCCTAAACCCTACCGATATAAATCCCTTTTGCTCAAAGTCTGAGCCTATGGCGAATCCCAGAAAGTTGGAACATGGGCTTAGGAGGATTGGTGCTGGAATCCCTTATACTTTACCTTGAGGCATGAGGATACTCATGTTCCAACTTTCTGGCTTCTACAAAAAAGCCCAAAACAGTGATGCTTATGATTTACTACTATTTGCTTAAGAATCCCCAAAAATGAAAAATATATACCTTATGGGGGTAATATAGGGATTATTGTTTTTATTTTTTGGGTGGTTCTTAAGCAAATAGTAGTTTAGGAGATCGTATATGCTTGGACCCTCAAGTTGCTTGACGGTGAGTTTTGGAAGGCCCAGGTAGATGTTGTTTGATTTCACGGTGTACGGTTTAGGGTTTGGGGCTCAGGGTTTGGGGCTTTTGGGGTTTAGGGTATAGGGATTTCTGGTGTGGGGTTTTTGACTGTAGGCTGTTTTGGTGTAGGGTTTAGGGTGAAGAGCTTTTGAGTTAGGATATAACGTAAGGTGTAGTGTTTAGGTGCTTTTGTTTACGGGATGGGGGGTGGGGGGGCCTTGGCCTCCTTTTTTACGAATCAAGGATCAAGGCTTCAGGTTTCGGTGTCATAGAGGCCTTAATGATTAGTACAGGGTGTTGGGGCCCTTTATACTACAGTGAAAATCAGGAACCCCCAAAATAGTATTGGTAACTACTTAGGCTGTTGGAGTAAGCTTTAGGCCCTTCGAGGCTACCGCGGGCTTCGGGATTCGGGTCTGCCACCAGACCCCATTTGGGTGGCCTTAACACTGAGAATAGGTTTAAAGTTTAAGGTTGCAGTATACTGTACTTCCCCAAAGAGCGTGCTAACACTATGAGGTCCTGAAATACAGATTAGCAGGAACCGCAAGGTATAGTATTCGTAAGCATTCAAGCTTTCCTATTAAACAGAAGAGCTTTTCGGGTTCAGAAGCAGAGTAGGGATTTTGGGGTTTAGGCTTTAGGATTTAGGGTTTGGGCTGTCAGGCTGGGCTGGAGTGTGTACAGTTCTGCCTGGTGGAGGACTTGGCCACTGGAATGTTTCTGCGAAGCTCTAATCCTCAAACTCTGCCCCCAGTTCCCCTGCACTTTCCAGACGGCTGTTCAGTAGAGCGTCGCTGGCACACCTCTGACCATCATGGTGGTGACATCCTCCTCAGTTGCAGGTCAAGCCAGGCAAATAAGGCCAGCAAACCCCGTACTCCTAAACAGAACAAGCTTGTTAATTCCTCTTGAAGCCCAGTCGAGCTGGCCCTGTCGCCCCAAAGCCCCTAAAACCTAAACCCCAAAACCAACGGAACCCTAAACCCCTAAGCCCTGAACCCACCCCTAAACCCTAAACCCCGGTTTGGTTTAGGGCTAGGACAGACATCCAAACCTCGTCAGGCCAGCGACGTACATATTGCAAGTTGCGACCGGGCGCCTTCAACAAACCCAGAGCATTAAGGGTTCAGGGCTTTGGGCTTTAACTTCAGGGGTGAGGGCTTGCGGCTCAAACTTCAGGCGGTTCAAAGCTTACGAGGTGCAGAAAGAACTAGATTTAGCAAACTAGGGTTTAGGGCTTAGGGTTTGCAGTTCCTGCTTCAATCTCAGGTTTGCTTGGCCTTCCCCGATTGCTCACTCACCTTCGTTCTCCAGCCCCTTCCTTTCAGGTGACCTACGGCCTACGGTTTGACAATCGGGCTGTTTGTGTCGCCACACCTCCCTCTCGCATTTAAACCGTGGCTGAATGTCCAATCATCAAAACTTACGATTTTCAACTACTAACTCTGCGACTGCAAAACGACATCACCGGTATGTCCTCTGCAGTCCATCTGAACTTTGCCGCGTCCCGTACTGACATCGAAATCTCAAACAATCCCCGCGGTCAGTACCAATGAACCGCCATGTACTGTAGGACGGCTTAGGTTGCAGAATGCGAACTATAGAAAAACGCCAGTGGTAAAGATGCGCCCCCACATAAACACTTGACTTGAAGCGCAGTATGTAATTTAAACCGGACAAATTGTTCCTATGCCTGACGGTCTCGACTGCTAAACCCTACCTATAGTCTCCATTGCAGTTCCTTTTTTTGGTTTAACCAAATATATGACGAGGATCCTATAAGGTAACCCCAAAAAGGAACTACAATGGAGACTGTAGGTAAACCCTGAAGGATAAGCCGGAACCTCGAAGCGGTGGTCTCATTCGGGCAAGAGTCTCGTGTCTTTCTGGACACCTGGCCGGGAAACAGGTGGGTTCAGGATTTAAGGGGAGTTGGGTTTGCGGCAAGGTCTTAGGGTTTAGAGTTTAGCAGATTAGGAGTTGAGGTTCCGGGATTGGCGCTTGTGTTTTCAATGGTTTATGGGGTTTTGCGGGTTTAAGGCTTAGGACATCTATACGGATTCAATCTCCTTCGCAGAATCTGCAGGAGTCTATAGAGAACTTGTCTGACTTGCTTCAGTTGAAAAAAGGGCGGTGCCATTTTAGGCTACATCGTTTCGGAGGTGGGGATTGGCTCTTGGTGCGTGGGTCCCTTGCTTTCGAAATTGCGGTTTGAGTCCGGACCATCTGTAAGCAATGAATGGGACTGCTGGGACTCGCTGAACCACCAGCATAGTTCTGCGTAGAGGTGTTCCCAGGGTGACGGTGAATAGCAGCCGAAGAAATTACTAGCTACCAGTTCCCATCATCAATAAGCGTGGGTCCATGGTAGTTCCCTTTTGGGACTACCTAGTAGGATTCTAAGTATGAACCCCAAGAAGGAACTAACTACTATGGAGCCTCTGGGTAATGCCATCGTCCCTTTTTCCTTATCGCCGCTGCTGTTCTTCTCAGCTGTGCTCTTACGAAATTTACGCCATGCGGATGCTAGCTGCAGAACATCATGCTACTCATAAATCTGAGATAGGACCCCTAAAGTAGCTGAGCTCGAGAAGAACCCTAACCCTAAATACAAACTACACAACGTGGGAATCCTAAATCCTCCTGTAACCCCTCAGACAAACCCGAAGACTCACACCCTGACGCCCCAAATCTTCAAAACTGAAAGCCTGCAGCCCTTTCAAGGACGGTCCTTCGTCACATCCCCCATGAACTGACTTTCGTTCTCCGAGAGGTTCTGCTCCTTTGCTCTCAGAGTTGGAAGCCAACATCTTTAGGCCTAAACGCAAAACCTGAAGCCCCGAGCCCTAAACCCTAAACCCTACATCAGAGTCGGCGATCCGGGTTCCAGCAACTGCATCGGTTTAGGGTTTAGGGTTTACGGTTTTTGAGAAATGTCAGATTTCGAGTTGAGGGCTTGGGGTCTTGGGCTTAGGCTTTAGGGGAGCATGACTCTTCTGAGTCAGCAGTCCATGTGTCGCAACAGACATTCTCTGCGTCACTAGACTCAAGGATTCAATAGATGGGCCCTAAAAGGGCCCCTAATTTACAGGATGGACCCTAAAAGGGACCCTACTGTAATTTAAAGGATGGACCCTGAAAGGGACCCTGCTGTAATTTAAAGGATGGAGCCTGAAAAGGACCCTAATTTCCAGAACTACCCATATTCTACTATAACTATTGCCTGTCGCCGAGGGCCCATGGTCTGACTGAGTGCAAGTACAAGAGACTCTGCAGCGGAAGCTAGCAGTTCAGGGTTTAGGGTTGGTTTACGGGTTTAGGGTTTATAGGTGTTTTGGGTTGGTTTAGGGGTTTAGGGCTTAGGATTGGTTTAGGGGCATATCACGCATTCTCTGAGGCAGGTGCACGGCGCAAGCAGTGCAGAGGGTTTCGGGTTTGGGGCCTAAAGTCTAGGGCTTACCTTTTGTTGAATCGGGGAGTAGGTTTCGGGGCTTGGGGTTTTGGAGTCTGGATTTCAAGTTTCAGGCCTTGGGGTGTAGGGTTCCTGGCCATTCCTCAAACAACCAAAGGGCTCCCTTCTCAAAGCTATTCTCTGCAGTCCGCATCATACTGCTGATGGACAAAATCCTGCATGACCCTAAGGACTCTAAACTATGGGAACTATAACATTACCCTAAGGTCTCTAGACTATGGGTACTTTCATGGTATACTCCTTATAATGGGTAGTGCAGGATTTTGTCCATCAGCAGTAGTGCCATAATCTGTCGGCACCAAGGCACTGATTCCTCGTCTACCTGCAGCAAACCATGCGATCGATCGGAGGAGAACAGTCTTGTGACGTAAAGGATCTCTTAGTTGCTGAGTTCATAAGCCCCCAAAAGTGTACACTTTCAGTTTTATAGTGGGCAATATTGACCCAAAAAAGTAAAGTGCATCCACTCAGCTACTAAGATCTTCTGCACTAAGGTGTAAGAGGCTCGGGATTCAGGTTTGGGGGGGAGTCGAGGGTTCCGTGTGTACAAGTATGGCTTGAGGTGTGGATGGTTTCGGATGCTCCAGGATACGGGGCTTCTGCAACTGAGATGTACTGGCTGAGCATGCCGCTGCTTCCAAGCCCCAAACCCAAGTTAGACCGTCCACAGCACAATGGCTTCAAACTTCACACCGTGCAACATCACACACACACACACCCATCAGATACTTTTGCATACATACATGCATACCTACCTACCTACATACATACATACAGCCATGCATGCATATACATATGAATGTATGTCTGCATGTTTGTATGCATGAACGTAAGGATGGATCTGCCATTGAAAGACAGCATGCATGCATGTACCCCTCTTTGTATGTATGGGTGGACCGACGGACATAGGTACGTATGATGTATGTATGCACAAAACATACTGCATATTATGTATATTCACGTACACATCCATACTCATGAACGACAGACAGATACTGACTGTCTGAGAGATCGTTAAATGCACAGATAGATACAGCTGGATGGATAGCTTTGCTGATGTGTGTCTGCCGATGCTTTGCAACTCCTATACCTCTGACAACATGTACGCTCGCGTTAATCACGAAAATCAGGGATCGCCTCGAAATATCATGGCTGCAGGAAGATTAACTTGAAACAACCCACAAACTTCAACGCCTTAAGCCCTAACTCTCCAACCTAAACCCTAAACCCCTAAACCCCTCAACCCTAAACCCCTAAAACCTAAACCCTAACCCTCCAAAACTAAACTCTGCAAGGGCGCAGGAGATTGAGGAGCCGATCCAATGGGACTTGCGCCCAGGGCAGAAGCTCGATTGGACCGCTCTGTGCCAGCGGAAGACCTGTGCGCAAGCGATGCTTAGATCTGGGGTTTGGGGTTTGGCGCTGAGGAGCTTTAGGGTTTAGGCCTTTAGGGCTGTAGGGGTTAGGGTTTAGGGCTTTCGGGTTTAGGGGTTTAGGGGTTTAGGGTTTAGGGGTTTAGGGGTTTAGGGTTTAGGGCTTAGGGTTTAGGGGTTTAGGGGTTAGGGTTTAGGGGTTTAGGGTTTAGGGTTTAGGGTTTAGGGGTTTAGGGTTTAGGGTTTAGGGCTGTAGGGGTTAGGGTTTAGGGCTTTCGGGTTTAGGCAGGGAAGGGTGAGCGCGCTGGAAGGTTGCTTTGCCAAAAAATGCAACGGCAACACCTTTGCAGCGCAACTTCTGTTGCCATTCTTCGCTAGCCGTGTCATTCTCAGTGGCCCTCATGGCAGCAGAACAGCCGTCCTCGTCCGAGTGGCGCGAATGCTGTGAGGAGCGGTCATGGCAGCCATTAACTGGGTAAGTGGGTAGGCAAGTAGGTAGGTAACTAAGCAAGAAGGGAAGCACATAAGGAAGTGACGAAGCAAGGAAGTAAGTAAGTAAGCAAGCAATGAACGAAGCAAGTAAGCGTGTGAGCGAATGTGTGAGTACAATCCAAATCCTAAACCCCGAGCCCCCTACAGCGGGCCCAAAATCCAAAGTCCGTATACCCTGGCCCTAAATCCCTCATAGAACACCTGCAGAACAGTTATGGATGCCTTGTTAGAACCCGACTAGAACTCGAATAGTCCCCTATATGATAGAAAGGCTCTACAGAAAACTTTTGGAACCCTTGCAGAACCCTCACAAGATTTTATGTAACATCTCAAGAAGCCCTAAACCCTAAACCCCAAACATCCCTGAACCCGGAACCCTAAACCCTAAACCATAAACCCTAAACCCCAAGTATCCCTAAAGCCCTGACATCTAACGAAACTTTTCGCTCAGACTCCGGCATCGGCGTCATCGCCTGTGGGCTCGTGGCAAGGACCAGTTCAGACCTTCGGCTCAAGATCCGATTGTTGGGGGTTCAGGCTTTAAGGGATCTATAAGGGTTCTATAAGGGGTCCATACGGGTTACTAGTAGGGGTTCGATATGGGATCAGCTTTTTTGGGGTTCAGACTTTGAGGGATCTATAACGGGTCTATAAGATTACTAGTAAGGCTTCTACATTCAGGCCTCAAGGGATCTGTAACGGGTCTATCAGTCGATCCGGGCTAGTAGTACGGGTTCTACATGGGACTTAGGGGTGCTTCAAGTTAAGGGTTTAGGTTTTATTTTTTTTAAGTGCAATGGCTTCTTTCTGAGGTTTTATAGGGTCTTGGGTTTGGGCGTGAAAGCTAAGGGTTTAGTAGGCACTCGACTACGGTATGGGCCTCAAAAACTGACTGAGGTAGTCATGTCAGGGACCCTTTGGTACTGCTGATGGACAAAATCCTGCATGACCCTAAGGAGTCTAAACTATGGGAACTATGGTAGATTCCCTATAATGGGTCATGCAGGATTTTGTCCATCAACAGTATCCATGAAAACTACCATTTGCAAACAATACCTCATTGGGGTACTGCAGCTGCAGCAAAAGGGATTCAAGGCCGTGAAAGCCCAGTTCTCGTGTGAGGCTCTAATTTAGGAACCTGATTACGAAACCTTGTGCCTTTATTAGGGTTCTTATATGAATCCTATACTGTTTTGGCGTTATTGGCCCAGGGTTTCTTAATCAGGTTCCTACATTAGGATGCGGTTCGATGTCTTGTAGGCTTTGGCAAGGTTCCGGATCACATCCTGGGGTTCCCAGAAAGTAACCTTTTACTCTTGGGGATAGCGTACCCTTGGGCTTTCAAGGGTAGAAAACGAGATCGAAACTGACCTTCGCAAAGGAAGATTGCCATCCCTAAACTCTAAACCGAGGCGCTTGGCGCCACAATACTTTTGGCCGACGGTGCTCCTCGCGTGTCTTCAGGTTTAGCAGGTTTAGGGCGTATGGTTTGGGGTTTAGCTTTGTGATGGGTCATGGGTGCACAGGCTTCCAGAAATTTAATGCGAGGAAACTTCAAGTTCCAGCACGGAGTATAGAAGGGACGTAAAGGACTGAAATAGCAGTTGCAAACAAAACGCGGAACTAAACAACAAGTACGTACCATCAATGCCAGTGTGTCAAGACTAAAGTAGGGTCCCTCTCTAAGTCCCCCAAATAGTACGGCAGCCATATAGAAACGAGCCTAAAAGGGACCCGACCCTAATTTAGAGAACTACCCAATTATTCCGAGAAGGTTTAGGGTTTCAGGTCTAGGGTCTGACTGTCAGGGGCAGCGCGAATGCAAGGACGAGTGCAAACACAAATTCAGGTGCATAGCCGTTCGAAAGCGGATTCCAGGAAGGTCCTTGACGCGTTAACAGTGCCGATAATAGCTACAGTAACCACGGAACTATCACGGCTAAGAAGCCCAAATAGTACGAATAAAGAACATCATTGTAATTATGACACTCGTTCACATTAACAGTTGAATAGCGTTAGTCAGGGAGGGGCCAATTGGCAGAATGCACCTCGCCGCGGACTGCGCACTCAAGAGAGGCAGCCTCGGCAAGCGGCTATTGCAGTGGCTTTTATAATTAGAATAGGGTTTTGGGGTATACTGTACTATGGTTAATAAGCAATAAGCAAGCCCCACGATAGTATAGGTGATTATTTAGGCCCCTATGGTAGTTTCGCCTTTCTGTCGAACTGACGCTGACACCATAAAGTTTGGGCTGAGCATGTAGGGCCCCAAAACGGATAGGGATATTCCCTTATAATGAAGCCCAATAAGGTAGGGATGTTCTCATAAACGCTTAGGGGCATGTGCTTTTTGGGTCCCGAACTATGGAGTATCAGGTGATGCTAAACCCTGGGGGTTTTGCTGCAGCGGCAGTTGAGATGTTGCGCTGGCTGCTTCTCTTGCTGCTCTCGTCCCCCTCCTCCTCTTCTTCCTACTCTTCCTCCTACTGCTCCTACTGAGGTCCTACTGCTCCTACTGAGTCCTACTGCTTCGACGACGACGATGACGACAACGACGACTACAACTGCGACGACGACAACGACTCTGCCACTACGACTAGGGCTGCGACCGCGACTCCGACTACGACTACAACGACTGCGACAACTCCACTACGACTGCATGCGACGACGACGACGACGACGACGACGACGACGACGACGACTACTACTACTACTACTACTACTACTACTGCTACTTGGATGAAGACGAATACCATCACGACGATAATAGTCCTCAAGCAGCCCCGCTGAAGCCACTCCACGGTGCTCTCAACCCCAAGAGGGAAAATGGTAATATCAGGGCCTTGACAATTTGAGTGTTGTTATAGTATATTATGGTATTCGTAATTATCTAGGCTTCTATGTTACCTCAGCCCAAAACCCAAAGCCCTCACCCCTGAAGCCCTGCACCCCTGAGCTTCGGGCAAAGAAGGAATCGCAGTGGGTTTCGCATGTGGCACTGGGACTGCACTTGCGAGCTTCACCTTCAGGGCAGCTTTGATCTAGGATTTGGAGCTTGGCTCGTTTGATGGGCTTTAGGGTTCAGGGCTTTGGGGGCTTAGGGCATCGGGTTCAGCATTTGGGGATTTTAAAGTTTAAGGCCTAGGGTTTAGTGCTCAGGACCTGGACAACTGGGTTTGCGGCGAGCAGGTGCGATCCTCAATTGACGTTACGGTGTTTGTACACACAGACATGCATGTGCAGGGCTTCTCCTAAAGTCCTGGGGGAGCCGCATTCTTTCAGGTACATGGCTGCTCAGTTCCCTGAAGGCCTAGACAACCGTGAACGCAGCTTCATTCTAAACCCTGAGACCAGAAGCCCTAAGTCCCAGCAGCTTTACCCTAAACCCTGACCCTAGCTCCTAAACCCTAAACCCAAGGCTCTCAAGGAACCATTTCAAGTATAAAGGATTTTTTCAAGGAACCCTTTTCTGAAACCTAAGCCCGTCGCCCATCCGTGGGGAACGCTGAAGCATCGAAGCAAAAGCGAGGTTCTGTAAGGGTTTCATCGGGGTCTGGGTTGGGGTTTCGGGTTGAGGGAGTTCTCGAAGAGTTCTTTCACGGTGCTGTAAGGGTTACATAAACTTACTGTAAATGCTCTTGAAAAGATTCAGGAACTCCGATCTTGCGATCCAAAGCTTTGGAGGTGCTATCTCCACCACTTCCCCCTTCCGCATAAACAGCGAGAGTAACAGTTTGAATAATGACAAATAGCCGTGACAAAAAATGTGATAATAAGTAAAACCGTACGAGTCAAGAAGGGGAACTTACAGCATTCATGGAATCTCAGGCATTTTAATGCCAATTGTCAGAAGCAACCGCCGCGACCCTGGAAGACGCTGAACCCAAACCCTAAACGTCCTAGACCCTAAACCCTAAGCCCCCTAAACCCCAAAGCCTAAACTTCCTAGACCCTAAACTTCCTAAACCCTGCAGCCTAAACTCTGAACCCCTAACCCTGCGCTGCCTTCACTTTGCCGGAGACATCGTGATCCTCGCTCGGCGCCTCGTCCTGCCGTTTGCTGCTCAGTGAAGCTCGTGAAACAAGCTCCGAATGGGGCTTAGGGTTTAGGGGTTTAGGGTTCGGGGTTTCGGATTTTTTAGGACCCCAAAATAGTACGGCGCCCTTGGCCCTACCAGCGACAATAATTCAGGGAACTACCCATGGCAGCTTGACCCGAGGCCTTAAACCTACAGTTTCCGGCTTCTTCTGCGGCCATGAAGCACCTAAACCCCTAAAATGCTAAACCCACAAAGTCCTAAACCCCCCAACCCCCGGTGCTGTTGAGCCACCATGGGTTTAAGACGAAAAGGTTCGGGACTGATGGATTCCAGCAGCGAAGGTTGCAGAATTGATGCTCATGGTTTCGGACATCAAGTTTGCGGTTGGGGTTTTAGGGTTTAAAAGTTTAAGGTTTGGGGAGGACATCAAGTTTGAGGTTAGGATCTTAGGGTGTTAAAGCTTAGGGATTAAGGAGTCCAGGGTTTGGAGCTTAGGGTTTCGGGTTTCTGGATTTGGAGCTTGGGCTTTCGGGTTTCTGTTTCGTGCAATGAGCTTTCACTCCAAAGGGCGAGCAAGCAGCCTGCAGAAGGCTGCACTGAAAAGCCCTCTCTCACAAATCACCTTCCTCCCTTGACGGCCTCCCAGCATAGAGTGGGGTTTAGAGTCTGAGGTTTGGGGTTCGGCTTAGGGAAAAGACGTTGGCCCGTAGCCGGGGCTGCTTCCCTTCTCTGTGGGGTTTTAGGTTTGGGGGTTTAGGGGTTTAGGGGGTCCAGGGGTTTAAGGGTCTAGGGATAAGATGGTTTGCATCAAGGAGCCCCAGTTTGAACTATGCAGAACTGAGTCCCAGAAACCCTATATCAAACAACTATAAGACAATTATGAAGTCCATATCCCTAAACCTTAAAGCCTGAGCCCTAAACCCTGAACACTAAATTAAACCCTAAACCCTAAGCCCCATACCCTGAAGCCCATATCCCTAAACCCTAAAGCCTGAGCCCTAGACCCTCAACAACTCCCCTCTCCAGATTTCAGCGCCCCACCGAGGCCCCGGCGAGACTGGATTCCGCAACTGGGCCCTCTTTAGAGGGCAGCGGAGAGAGCCAAAGGCCCATGACCGGGACGCCTCCGGATCGCCCATTTGGGAGTTTCCGAAAATAAGGGACCCTAATACAGTACCCTAAATAATAGGATCCTTAATATAAGGACTCCAAAATAAGGTGCCCCTATTTTCGGAAAGTCCCATTTGGGGCTGAGACTGCTTGAAAAGCTCGAAAAAGGGACAAACCCGAAACCACGAATAATGATCACCATCTAAACCCTAAGAACACACAACTCTTCGCACCTTTCCAGCTCTCCGTCTCATCGGTTGGTGGCCCAAGGGTTCCCGATGCAGAGGGCGCCTGCGGATTTCTACCTACAGTTTCGGGTTTGGGGTAGGGTTTGAGGCCCATGGGTTTCGAGTCAGAGCGTAGGGTTTTGGATTTAGGTTGTGGGCCTAAACCCCCCAAACCCCTAAACCCTAAACCCCTAAACCCCTAAACCCTAAACCCCTAAACCCCTAAACCCCTAAACCCTAAACCCCTAAACCCCTAAACCCTAAACCCTAAACCCCTAAACCCTAAACCCCTAATCCCCAAACCCTAAACTTTCGGGGAGGCCGAGGGCTTGAGCTGGGAGCATCTATAGAAAGTAGACATACCAGGGTTTAGGGTTTAGGGTTTAGGGTTTAGGGTTTAGGGTGACATACCGTGCAGAACTGAGAGCTCCGGTTTGCTCTTCATAACGCCCTCTCATCATCTTTCTCATCAACATCGCTCTACACCCCGGAGCCCACCTCTAAAACCTAGCCTTATGTAAACCCTGAACCCTAAATCCCAAACCTTGGATCGTAAGCACTAAAGTCCAGACCCTAAATCCCACGCCGGAAGCCCTTGTAGCCGGAAAGTGCAAACCCTAACACTGAACCGTATGCCCTACACTTCAAACCTTACACCAAAACAGTAACCTTTAATACAACCCGTGTAGTAACCCAAGTTTCAAACCCTGATGGCTAACGAAACCCTAATGGTAACCCTTAAGAAATATCAACATAACCCTTGTGCGAACCTCTCGCGTAACCTATAATAGAACCTTTAAACCCGCTTAAACGCCTAAAACCCTAAACTCTGAACCCCCCTAACCCGCCTAGACCCCTGAAACCCTAAACCCTAAACCCCTAAACCTGCCTAAACCTGCCGAAACCCCTAAAACCCTAAACTCTAACCCCCTAAACCCCTAAACTCTAAATCCCTAAACCCTGAACCCCTAGACTTCCCCTAAACCCCTAAGCCCCCAAACCCTTTGTTAGACATGTCAGGGCTCCTCAGACCAGCCCATGGGCTCTTCATCCTCGGTATCGGGCCATAGCACCGGCGGCTCTCCTGTTTTGGGGATCTGGGGTTTAGGGTTTAGGGTATCTGGGGGTTTAGGGTTTAGGGTATCTGGAGGGTTTTGGGGTTTTGGGACTTAAGGTGTTGTTTTGAACTCTTTCCCCTTGGGGCTTCAGGGTTTTCGCGTTTTACGGTTTTGGGGAGGCTGGGAAGTTTAGGAACTGCAGAGGTTTATATAAGATTTCCTTTACAGCTTAGCTTGGAGTCACCACTCGTATTGCTACGAGTGCTCGGTGTTCAGGGTTTAGGGTTTAGGCTTACACTGTGGCTGTTGCCTGAGATGCCTGTGAGCATGAGCGTAGGAGCAGGATTGCTGGAGTCCAGTTTGCTTCCTGCTTGCAGGGCCAGCGAACCACAAACCCCATGTTTCGTGAACCAGAACTTCTGAGGCTGGGTAATGTAGGGGCCTTACTAATTGGAATCGGGTTTGTGCTCCTTTAAAGTGTCCGATAACAAGAAACTCTGGAATACTATCGGTAAATATTTAGGCTTCTATAGTACGCAGATAGCTCAAAAGCGCACAGCCAGTGTAGCCCAAGGTTACTAGCTGTTGCATGCTGGGGACTTCCCGAGCGCATTCGAAACCCCCTGTAACCTAGGAATAAAAGGGCTCCCTTTTCGGTATTGGGTACTTTGATAAGGAACTTAAGGCCACTGAAGAGGGAACAAGGGCCGGCTGGGAGACCAAGTGAACATAAAATACACTTGTTGTGACAGCTGCCAAGCACGCAACTGCTGCATCGTTACAGGGGTTTGTAAATGGAGGCGCGCCTCAAGCGCTCGTTCGAAGCCCAGCTACACAGAGAGAAGGCTTCGGGTGTGGGTTTTGGAGGTGTGGGTGTAGGCTTCAAAAGGCCAAGAGTCTAGGGTGTAGAGAGAAACCAAAATCATCGGACAAAAATCTCGAATCATCGTGCTCTGTACTGACTGTAAGTGTTTAGGGTGACTCTCTTCTCCAAAAACTGGATCCAAAGAAAGTTCAGACTGGTCCCATGTCACTCTTCGCCCAAAAGGGCCCCCTTGAGTCTAGTAGTACAGTAGTCTAGTAGTATGGTAGTATAGTACAGTAGTATAGAAGTATAGTAGTATAGTAGTATGGCAGTACAGTAGTATAGCTCCTAAACCTAGTCCCGAACATTCATCCCGAGACTCATCCCTGAACCGAAATCTCCCAAGGGTCCTCACGCTGTATCCTACGGTTGATGTTAGAAATCCTGCATGACCCATAATAAGGAATATACCATAATTCCCATAGTTTAGGGTCCTTAAGGTAATGCAGGATTTGTATCATCAACCGTAACTCAACGAATGCCTTCCTACCCAGACTTTGGACCCTCGAGTCCTGGCCCACACTTATCCGCAATGGTCGTCTCCGTCACTTCACAGCCACCGTCTCCACAAGACTTCGGGCTCCTCGGAAGGGTGCAGCTCTTAGGGTTTAGGATTTTGGGTTTAGGGTTCTTGGTGTTAAGTTGCTGTGGTTGGGGTTAGACTTCACGCTTGCAGGCCCTGCGCCTAGAAACTTGCAAGTCCCTGCCCAGAAGCGTATGGGTGGTTCTCTGAAGTAGAATCCCTTTGGGGTTCCTTTTTGCACGGGTTCCATACAATTTTAGAGACCTAAAAGGGACCCTAATTTAGAGAATTTTCCATATGCCATCATCACTACCACCGCTACGTCTCTTCCCGCCACCGGGTCTTGCTCAGCTTTGCACGCGATTCCAGTGCTTCTTGATGGGATTTTGGCCACCGATGCATGTGGCATGTTGCTTCGGTGTTGCTTCTGTTGAGGTGAAGGCTTGCACAACAAAGCCTACGACTACTACTACTACTACTACTACTACTACTACTACTACTACTACTACTACTACTACTACTACTACTACTACTACTACTACTACTTTTTCTACTTCTCCTGCTACTATTACTATTACTACTGCTACTGCGACTGCGACTGCGCCTGCGCCTGCGGCTGCGGCTGCGGCTGCGGCTGCGGCTGCGACTGCGACTGCGACTGCTACTGCTACTGCTACTGCTACTGCTACTGCTACTGCTGCTGCTGCTACAACTACTACTGCTGCTGCTGCTACTACTGCTACCACGACTACCACTACCACTACCACGACTACCACTGCCACTACCACTACTACTACGACTACTACGACTACTACTACTACTACTACTACTACTGCTACTACTACTACTTCTTCTTCTACTACTACTACTGCTACTGCTACTGCCACTGCCACGACCTTTCCCCTAAACCCTCTATACATTCCTGCTCTCGCAATCATTCTCCTAGGTCTACCAAACACCGAGCGCAGCACAAGTCGAGTTCGAAGTTGGCATCGCTGAGCCTTGGCTTAGGTGTAGGTGTAGGGTTTAAGGTTTCGGGGTTTAGGGTTTAAGGATTTGAAGGTTTAGGGTTTAGGGGTAGGCTCTGGGCCATATTGCAGGGCCAGCGTTTGGATGAACTTGGCCTAGTCACTCTGTGGCTTGATAGAATCTCTAACGCTATATCTAAGTGTAGCATACTGAATACCGCATAATGCTCTGCCAAATCGTCCCACACAGCTTTGCTTGCATTATTTGGCGATCTATCTGAGTATGTATCTAACAATCTATCTATTTATCTAGCTGGCTACCGATCTCTCTGGCTCTAATGTATCTCGTGTATGTATCTATCTATCTATCTATCTACCGACCGGACTATCTGTCTACATTCTACATGCTAGCACAAACCTGCACGGAAATTCATGTGATTGGGAAAAGCTCCTAATTCAACCGTATCCATGACGGCTGAAAGGCTATGGAGGCACGAGTGGATCTAGCCGTAGCCTCATCTGAATTGAAACTGAAGTCGCAGCAGCTTGCTTTTTCGGAGACCCCCTTTGTTGAAACCGGTTCATGTCATTGGTTTCTAATGCTGATGTATAGATGCATATTACAGAAATCTACATTTCAAACATGGACGAATGCAATCAAGCAAAACAGTATGTGTGTCTCCATATGTGTATGTTTGCATGAACGCGAGCCCACATGCCAGGAAGCCCACATGCGGATGCATGCATGGACGTATGCATGCATGTACGTGCGCATGTGCGTATGCATGTATGTGTGTATGTGTGCAAGTATGTATGTATGTATGTATGTATGTACGTATGCATGTATGTAAGTACGCTTATTCGTTTGGTCGTTTGTATGCATGTATGTGCGAATGCATGTACGTATGTAGTTACGTATGTACGTACGTATGTAGGCATGCATGCAAGCTTGTGAGATTCCATGCAACTGCCTTTATGGCTGAATGAGTAACCTGTGCACGTACTTACGGTTGTAGGTATGTGTTTATATATGCATGTCTGCAAATAGGAATGTATGTCAAGCGTACGCATGCATGTTTGTATGTGCATGTCTACCTGTCGGTGGACATGTCTGCCTGTTGCGCAATATCTTTCTTCCCATCTACATCCACATTAGCCTTTCAAGCTGCATTCGATGCTCGTTTGGCTTGATGGACTCATGTTCTTGGTCATTCCTCCACCAACTTACATGGGGGTTTCCGAAAAACAGGGGACCCTAACTAATATGGTACCCTGAATACTAGGATCCTTATTACAAGGACCCCAAGATAAGGTACCCCCATTTTCGGAAACTCCCACATGTATGCGGGCGAGGGCTTCAGGCTTCAGAATTACGGCTGCTACGCCCACGATCATCTGACATTTATGTTGCTTGTGACTATATTCTTAGTAAAACTGTTGTTTGCATCATAATTACGCTGTACATCCTTCATGATGGCGTTCTACTGTTCGTCCTGATAGCCACAGCAACAACAAGAAGAGCAGCAACAACGACACCTACTACTACTACGACGACGACTACTACTACTACGGCTACGAGTACTACTATTTACTACTGTTTGCTACTATTACTACTACTCAACCTACCGCGTTGCAGGCAAGGCGCTCGAAGGGAGTATATCCGGAGAAGCTACTGGAGCGGCGGAGGGTCCTGGAGATCATGATCGGCTCGAGAGTCGCTATGAAAGTCTTAGAAGAACCAGAGATGCTAGGGTTTAGGGGGTTTCTTTTTTGAAAGTTAGGTTGACGGCCTTCTTTGTTCGCCTGCCCAAGTCGGTTCCTAACTAGTCGTCTGGTGCTGCTGGTTTAGAGAGTTCAGGGTTTAGGAAAGTTTAGGGTTTAGGGTTTAATGGTCCTGCACTGTGCGATCAGAAAAGGCCTTCCAGGGGCGGGCCATGCACAGTGTGGACTGACTAAGGTTTGGGGCTTAGGGTTTAGGGGGGTGCTAGGCTTTTAGAGATTTCAGGGCTTAGGGGATCTTAGGTTTATTGTGGGCTTGCCTGCTCAAGGCATTTGATGCTATAAAGACCTCCCTAAGCCCTAAACCCTGAAGCTTATAAGCCTCAAAGCCCTTGTCCCTGAACCCTAGCCCTAATCCCAGGTCTGGCTGCTTTTGTAGTGTCCCCCCCTTGCCTCTGGGATTGAGGCGACTTGTCATCGAGGGTGAAGAACACCCTTGGCAAAGGTGGTAGACCTCCGCTGTCTGAATCTTCTGAGAAAACCAACACTCTAAAGTCTGAGCCCCTGTGTGGTCGTAAACCCACCTAGAATCCTATATAATCCTTAGGCTCGCCATAGAAACTTTAAGCACCACATAAGAACTCAGGTCATTACGTACGCGCTGCCAAGTTCCCGCAGCATTCAGGTGCAGACCAGCGCCGAATTCTAAACCAACGACCTAAACCTTTAGAGGGGGGTTCTGTGCTGATTCTTTCTGGGTTCTATGGGGAGGTTCTTGAAGGGTTCGATGGGGTTCTATCGAGGGTTCCATACAGACTCTCAACACCAACCCACCCCCCTCCAAAAAAATAAGTCCCCCCCCCGCCAACCCACACAGTTGACCAAGGCAGACAAGGCACGAGGTTGCGTGAAAGCCATGGTTCAGACGAGTTCCCCGAGTGGTCTTGAGTTGCTGACGGCGACGGACGGCGGGGTGTAGTGGAGTTCGGTAAGGGCACCTTTCTAAGTTCTTTATGTGCTCGGTAAGGTTCTCTGAAACGGATCTATGGGCCTTATAGAGGTTGTGGGTTTTTGCTTAGGGCTTGGGGGCCATGCAAGCTGCGTCTTCAAATCGGCCAGACTCAGGTTTACTTGAAGGACAGCTACATTTGAGACAACCCCGGTTAAAGACCGAACAACTCCAACATGATTTGGGAGTTTCCGAAAATTAGGGGTACCTTATTTAGGGGTCTTTATAATAAGGATCCTACTATTTAAGGTACTATATTAGGGTCCCCTATTTTCGGAAACTCCCATTTGTACCCTGCTACCAAGCCTCCGATCCTTTGGGGTATGGCCGCAGGAAGACTTCGGGATCTTCGGGTTTGGCGATCGTCTCCAGAGTGTTGCGGTTTCCGGCTTGGCGTTGATTAGGGTTGATGGTTTCGGGCTTGGGGTTTAGGGTTCAGGGCGTTCGGACTTAGGGCAACAATCCCTGCGCGCCGTGAAATTTCGGGAGGGAGGGATCTGCTGTCCACCCTTGAATCACGATGTTGCAAGCGTGTGTAAAAACGGGTTTCGGGCTGTTCGTGCCATAACGTAAAAAGAATTACCGCGCATACTAAAGGAATGCAACTGAGGAATGCAACTGGTAGTAATGCCAGTCTTACACCTCCCGGTTCAGCTATCGGGATACCATAGGAGAGACTGTAATGTTAGTCACAACTCCAGCAAGCCCTCGGGGCTTGGGATTTACGTTTTGGGGATTTAGGGCTTAGGCGTTGCGGTTTCCCTTCACCCTGACTAACCTACCTTTTTCGGGTTCCTTATTGTGATTTCTTTATACAAGTCCTGAATGTAGGTTCTTCGGGGTTAAGGTAGGATTTAGGGGTTCATTGGCTCAGAGGCTTGCGGCGGTTCCACCTGAGGGCGGCTAAAGCCCCTCAGATGATGAGACGTGCGGCCCAAGGCTTGAGGAAGTGAAGTCGAAGGCATGGAACCCTAAACCCTCAGCCCTAAGCCCTAAACCCTAAACCCTAAGCCCTAAACCCTAAACCCTAAGCCCTAAACCCTAAACCCTAAACCCTAAACCCTAAGCCCTAAACCCTAAACCCTAAACCCTAAACCGGGGTGGCAAAGGACTTGGGGCAGGCACAACACCAACCGATTTGCTTAGAATTCTCTACGTATCTCTCGGCATTCGCCTGAAGCCGCATGCCCGCCAGCGGGGTTCAATCTCCATAACATGAAGGAAAACTGGCAATCAAGAATAGAATTTCAAGAGAAGGTATATGGATTGATGGTCATCGGTTATGTAACAGAAACATGCTGCCCTTTGTCGCACCCAGGAGAGTCATGTACACGTGTCTCACTTGCTTCATGAATGGACTCATCCAAGAGCAGAACTCATCAATGCCTCTTGCTTTGAACCATCCCGGAAATCTGCTTCCAACGGCCAAGCCCGTCTAAATCCCGTCCGGAAGCTGGAGGAGAAAACCTCTAACCCTGAGCCGTCAAGTCTGGGTCGGGGTTGCCGAACCGTTGTAGGCGAGGACCGTGCTGATTTGGTCAGCGGCCACCGCAACGCCTCCGGCGCACAGGGCACAAGGGGACTTAGAGTTGAGGGTTTAGGATTTAGAGCTTGAAATTTGACATAAGTTCGGGAGCAGCTCCTTGTTGCGATGTCGCCTTCTTCCGTCCGGTTTCGGAATGGAGAAAAGTAGTCCTTGAGAGGTTGGGGACTTGAGCACTTCGAAAAGACTGCAGATTCTCGTGCTTGTTAGATGAAGTAAGAAAGGATGTGCGGAGGTCTTATAGCAAGACATGCCCGTGATCCCCGGAGTCCCAAATATGCAAGATTTCTGATGGGTGCCACCACCTCAACCGTCAGAGTCTAGAACAGCCCCCTACTTGGAGGATCATGGGACTTAGTGAGTAGGGTTATGAGTACCCTAATTGGGCTAAAAGTATAGTTACCCCAATTACAACCATAGTTATTAAGTTACATGATCCTTTAAGTATGGGATGCAACCAGGCAACGATCGGCTCTACAGCCCGTTTAGTGCACAGTGAACCCCAGAAAGTTGGAACATGGGTATAGGAGGATTGGTGCTAGGACCCCCTATACTCTACCTTCAGGGCCATGAGGATATTGATGTTCCAACTTTCTGGCTTCTACGATAGCGTTTATAGAGTTTTCGCCAAATGTGGGACGGCTTGATAGGTCCGTGATAAGATTGTCAGTTAACGGATGACCTTACTACCGCTACAACTATACGCCTATGACTACGTCCACGACTGCTACTGCTACTTGCAGTATATATAACATTTTAGTCTGCATTACTCCCCCCAGCTCGTTTTTTGAATTAAACTTTCATCAACTTTCAATTGCCATGATGCCCCCCCCCCCTCCCCTGTAAGACGACTCATGTCGAAAGGCCAAGGGCTTATGGGGCAGGGAGGATCAACAACTTAGGAGCCGAGCCTAAGCAAAAGGCCGTCAGGGCCGTGGAAATGGCGATGCGCCATAGGCGTGTCATCTCCTCAGTCGACCCGAAACCCTGAAGGATTTAGGGTCTAGGGTTTAGGCTTAAACTCCAGTCCGTTTAGCTGTGCTTGCCGAGAGCTTGCCGAGATTTTCGGGCTCACGCGTCTTTGAAGGGGCAATTTGGAGCTGCTTGAAGCTGCTGTTTTGGGTGCCCGAGTGACTGCCATAGACTTCACTCTATGCTTTATGCTTGTGTACATATGTACAAGCTTTTGAACCAAACAAATCCCACTATGAAACCCAAAACCCTCAACTCCCCTCCTGGTGGAAGATTGGCTTCGTTAGGTAAGGGCGGGGTGGAGGCTAAAAAGGTAGGCAAGTACGAAACATTCAGGCCTCTATACGCTACACCCTCAGAGTTTGGCCCTGAACCCAAAAACCTGCAAGTGTGAAGGTTCTAAAACACCAATCCTTCAGTGCCCTGTTGTAGTTAGGTTGAAGAGCCAGGTACTCCTACGAACCCTTAAAAGAAGGCGCCCTACTCGGAGGTTCATGGGTAGTTACTTATAAGTACCCACATCAGGGGGCTTATAACCCCACTTATAACTACATCCTAAACGAATCCTAAACCCTAAACCCTACCCTAAACCCTATAACTCCAGTTATAACTAAACCCTAAACCCTAAAACCTAAACCATAAACCCCAAACCCTAAATACCAAACCCTAAACCCTAAACCCTATAACCCCTGTAAAACCCTTAAGGCAACCCTAAACCCTATAACCCCACTTATAACTACCCCTGAACCTCCAAGTAGAGACCGAAAGGCCCTGGGCCTTGCTCTGCTGGGCCCAGGACCAGGCCGTGGGGCTGCAGGAAAAGGTTAAAAGCTGCGGCCCTGGCCCAAAAGTTCGGTGTAGGGTTTAGGGTTTGGGGTTTGGGATTTAGGGTTTGGGGTTTAGGGACTTAGGGTTTGGGGTTTTGAGTTTCGGGTTTAGGGTTTCGGGTTTAGGGATCAGGGTTTAGGGTGTCCATTTAAGGATTCTCAAAGGGTTCCTCTATGGGTTCTTTTTAGGATTCGACAAGGATTCTTCAAAGGATTCTACAAGGGTTCCTTATGGGATCCATAAGGGTCTCTTTATGGACTCCTAGAAGGGCTGTCTTAAGGGCTCTTTGGAGGGATCCTTGAAGCCTATAAGAGGGGCTCTAGGGCTCGAAACAAAGATTTCCCATCGAGATTTGAAGTTTAGTTACGGGCTTAGGGTTTTTTCGGATCGGTGGTTCGGCTTTGGCCTCTAAACCCCAAAACCCTAAACCCTAAACCGCGGGGTTCAGGGTTGAGGATTCAGATTTGACGATTGAGGACTGGGGGTATAGGGTTCTGGTTTGGGATCTACGGTTTGGTGTGTAGGATGTAAGTCCGAGACACTCCCGACCTGTTCGAGGTGTAGCCAATGGCCCCGAATCATCAGAAGATCCCTCTAAGGCTTGTTTTCAGGGTTGCTTTAAGGATGATTGTAAGGAATTCTAAAAAGTTAAGGAAGGGGTCTGAACAATTTCAACAGGGTGTCGGTGCACACATGCTGTGACTACCCAGAGCCTCCAAAACCCCTGAATTGAGGAATATACCTTAAAGCATAGTAGGATCCATAATATGGCTTAAGGTATATTCCTTGATTACGGTGCTTTGGAGGCTCTGGGGAATGGAGGGCCTACCGTGAAGCTCTGCTGCGCTATGTGAACAGCCTCGGCCCAGGGTCCCCAAACCCGTAGACCGTAAAACCGGCTAGATGTCTAGAGCCCTAACCCCCCCCCCCCCCCCCCCAAAAAAAAAAAAAAAAAAGGAACCGACATCTCTAAAGCTCAGGTACTGAGGGACCTCCGGTGGCCCATGAACTTGTCGACCCAAGAACCGGGGTTTCTGGCGCTAGAGTTGCGAGGCTTCCTGGCTCACGGGCCCTAGGGCTTTTTGGTTTTAGGGTTCAGGGTTTAGGGTTTCCCAAGGACCGTCCACGCCAGTCTACATTATGCGACCAAGCCTTCTGGCTCGCATTGTCCCACCAACCAGAAGCTCACTTACCATCCCTTGACGTCGCAGGCCTTGCGGACATCAGCATGAGGCTGTAGGACCCGCAGATCCTGCTGCCAGAGCACATCCCTACAACAAGGCAGCCCATCAAAAGAAACAAGAAGACACACCGTGATTTCAGTGGCTATGCAAACACCGCATAGCATACTTCAAGGCAAAGTGCTGAAACTGAAAGCCTGCTTGCAGGAAAACGATTACAAGTAGACAGCTCATGCAGTGACGATGTCAGTCATCAATCTGCGGGTTCTGTCGTCGAAGGTGCTCTGTCCGTCATCACCATCACGACCAATGTTCCTCGTCTTCACTCTCGTCGTCATCATCTTCTTCTCCCCGATCGGTACATCAGTTCCCCATTTTCGCGGAAGGCGATCATCGGCAGTTCATGGATACCGATAGATTTCGTAGAATTAGGATGGTCAAATCACAGGAAAGGTTCCCAGCATGCATGCCATCAGATCATTTTACCTCGTTCAACCTACATTGGTGGTATAGGGTTTTGGCCTAAGAGCATGCCTAAAGTACGCCGAACCTCCAACTCGTGGATCCTTGGAACATTTAGGGGGTTTGGCCTACTTCGCACGCCACGAACTGGATGCCGCCGATAGGTTTTGGTGCCAGCAGGCCAATAAGTTCCGTAATCCAAAACGTCGCGTCTCTGCAATCCGATCATAGCGGCCTTCCTGCTCATTCAGGTTTTAGGCTTGAGAGTTTAGGATCCATAAGGGTTTCTTTAAGGGACCTTTTAAGGGATCTATAAGGGTTCCTTTACGGGACCTTTTATATAAGGGATCTATAAGGGTTCCTTTAAGCGACCCTTTCAGGGATGTAAAGGGGGTCCCACATCCGGACTTCTGACCTACAAGACTCAGACAAGGTCAAGATGCTCGGCTCAGAAACCACTTCGTCCCTCGCACGAGACCCTCAACTTTTACGTTAAGTTGGGCTGGGGATGAAAGATTCGGGATTTGGGTTTGGGGTTTAGGGATTAAGGTTTAGGGTTTAGGGTTTAGGGATTTAGGTTTAGGGTTTAGGGGTTGAGGGTTTAGTGATATTGAGGTCCTGGGGTCTAAGGGGTGGACTTTGCGAACAAAGGGCTTCGGGTGTAGGGTTCGAGAAAGGGCTTCTGACAGTGCAGAATCTGAGCGCAGGGCGCGCACATCATCGTCACTCGCAGTACTGCCTGCTTACCACGTTCGATGGCTTCTTCGCATGTTGTCTTCTCTCCACTGAACCCTAAACCCTAAACCCCAAACCGGATTGCCGGAGCTACGACTTTCGAGGTCTTCGTGTTTAGGCCGCGAACTCCTCAATCCTCGAAGCACTAGAGACCCTAAGACCTGGCCACCCTAAACCCTAAACAATAGCCAGTGAAACCTGCCTGTCCAAAGATGCCAGACTTCGGGTGCAGGGAGACTTCTCCAAGGGCTCGCCGAGAAAAACTCAATCCCAAGCCCCTCTACCTGAAACGCCACAGCCGCAAGCGTCAAAACCCTGAATAGTGCCTAGAAGCGCTCAACCCTGCAATACGAGGGTTCGATGCTTCAACACCGGCGCAACCTAGCCCACAGGTCCTAACGAAACCAGCCGATGCCCGGTAAATGGAATCAATGAAGACTAAACCTTGCAGCCCAAACCCTGTATTCTCCCTAAGCCCTGTATAAACCCCAAACCCAATTTCGTTAATGACGATCCTCCGAAGACTTGGAACTGCACATGCCGTATGTCATTCGCAGGTATTACGTAACTGCCTTTCTACAGCTATACCTACATGGGAGTTTCCGCAAGTTACGGTCCTTTGTTTCGGGGTACTACATTAGAGTCCCCCATTTTCGGAAACTCCCTTGTGTCTATAGCCCTCTTAACTTGAGACATATTTTGCAAGCGCAGAGACCACGTCAGTCTTATGACAATATCTCCAGAAAACTAAAGCAGACAAAACGACCTGAACCGCTAAAGCCTAAACCCTAAACCTAGGCCCTAAGCCTAAACCCAGGGCACGAGCAAGTTGTCATCGGCGCGGAAGTTCTCAGAGAAGTCGCTCTTTGTCGACGACCCTTCGGCCAAGGGTACGGCTCTAGGTTGGCACCTCAAAGCCTCTAAAACATATTCGTGAACAAGATCGTCTTAAGCCCAATAAGGGAACATGTAAAATGTCGCAAGGGCCTACCTAGGGTTTCGGTTTTGAGTGTCTTTAGGGCTTAGGATTAACCCAATTCCTGTTGCCGTAGAAAGGAGGTGACAGGATTTTGCAAGAATCTTCAGGTAGAACATAGTACCCTGAATAGTAGGATCCTGATTGTAAGGACCCCCCAAAAAGGTACCTCGAATTTTCGGAAACTCCCGTAAGCTTCTCCCGGCTTGTTGGCGAGTTCAAGGGACATGGTAAAGAGGCTATATTAGGGTCCCTTTTGGGGTACCCTAAATAATAGGTGCCGTGCTGCCGTACTGTATTGACCCAAAAAGGGACCATAATTTTGACAACCACCCACATAGGGATATACGAGTACCGAGTACCTTTAGTTGGGGTTGTCCCACCTATAACAACCTTGACACACATGCTGGTTACCGCTAGTTACAAAGCGTGCTCACCCACCAAGTAAACTCTGAGCACCGAAACCATCGCTTGAGACAGAGTGTCGATTTGACGGTGGAGGCTTTTGATTCTGCGGCTGAGGTTGGGGGAATGGTTGTCTACCGTTTGTGTTCCAGGCTTCCTGCTTTCCAAACCGGCTTCCTTATCTGTGGCTGCTCTGATGCAATGGCTGCTCACTGTCACTTGAGGGTGTAAGGCTTTGGATCTAGGGCTAGGGCTTAGGGTCAAAGTTTTGGTGGTCTTGAGGTTCTATTGCATCACTTTACTCCTTGAACGGTTGAGTTCGGGGCTTTGCCATGCCCTGGCAGTAGTGGCATGGAAATTCCAAAAAGAAGAAGCAGCCAAACGAATGTCTCCGCCACTTGCTAGTCTTTTGTGCCATCGAACTTTCCAAATATCAGCACTCAAGCCGGCTTGTTGTTTCGACAGGGTGCATGCTTCCAGCTATCTGAATACATCGAACACTTTGGGACGACCGTGACACAGCCCTCTACTTCTCAGTAGTGGCAGGTGTACCCGTTGATGCTCAACCAACTACACTGCCTGCCACAATTGCAGCCCCCGTCGTTGTAGCACCACGCAGCTCCTCCGCACCAAAGGTGGCAAGATCCGATTGTAAAGCCTTTGCTCTTCCAGTTGAAACGACAGCTTAGGCTTGAGTCGCCCGAGGCCTCAACGGTGTGGTTCGTTTCAATCTTGTTCCGCTCTGCAACCGAAGTGCCGTCCTCCACTTGCCTGCTGTTCTTCAGCTGTAGTAGAGACAGTCCCTCAGGGTCGCAGCCCGGGCAGTCATCATTCTCCACAAGCACATTATCCATCACACCGGATGCCTGTGCGACCGCAAGAAAGATCATGGCTGCAAGCATGGACCTCATGGCTGCAGGATATGTAGAGTCGCTTGTGGGGCTTCAGCGATCTAGACCGTGACGGCTCGAGCCGAGAAGGCCGAGGGCAACGTCTTCGGTAAGTCCATGCCTGTTCAACTCCATGAGTCCCCAAAAACAAAAACATGCGACAAAAGCCGCGAAGCGGTTGCAACCTCCTCACGGACTGCCAAACTCCCAGGAACCCTCAAGAAGGAACCCTCAAGCAGCACCTATCAGGCGCTTTCAGAATCCCAGGCTGCTGAGGATGATCGCAGCAACACTGGCACTTGGACTCTTCTGCCCAATGACTAGTCATATTAACAACCAGGACAACGACGGTCACCACCAGCACCACCACCACCACCACCACCATCAAGACCACCACCACCATCCCCAGTACTACAACCGGCACCACCCAACAGACTAAAAACTGCAAGGAGCGATGAGGTTTGCCTTTTTGCGGGCTCAACGGATGGTGATGCTCAGCACGGTTCGTGGTATTCGCATGACTACAACTGGCAACATACACCCCAAAATACCACGCTAAACCCCGAGATCCAACAACCGTTGAGGTAAGGCTGCGACCGAAGGTAGCATAGACCACAATGCCGACCCCTCAGGCACCAGGGTGTATGCTTTCATAGGGTCCGTATCCAGGGTTGGTGCTCCAGGGTTCAGGATTTAGGGTTGGGAGCTGCGTGGAAGGGTTCAGAGTTCAGGGCTCCCGGTTCAGTCTTGAGCATTCGGGCTTCCATTGCTGCAGGGTTTTGGGCATTCAGGGTGTAGGGCGTGTCGTTCATGTCACGCTCGGGGTGTAGGTGCCCGAAATACCACTGCGATCTCACAAGCAGGAATTCCCATCCCGAGCATGTTGCCTTCTGTTCATGTTGTCTCTCGGTTTGCAGGATTTAGCCGTTCAGCCTCTGGGTTTGTATGATGGGCTGTAGGGTGCAATATCTCAGTGGTAAAGTAAACCGTATTGCCGAATCAGGAGCCTGAGTAAGAAGTCATATCCCCAAGCCGTGGAACACCGCGTATTCGTGGCCAACGAACTTCGAAGGGATGAAGGTCAAACAAGCTTAGGGCTTAGGGTTTAGGATTCATAGATACATAGTACATACATGCATGCTTTCTGTGCTTGATGCACTTATTTCAACACTCATTAACACTCGACAACGACGAGCAACGAAGGCCGTGTTCACGGCCTTGTTTTGCAGCGCGAACCCTAACCCCTACGCCATCAAATCCCTGACACCCTGAACCCTAAACTCTAAACATCAGACCGCAAAGCCATAAACCCGCAAACCGTAAACCGTGCTCGAAAAGTGGGTGGCTTATCAGGCTAAGAGCTCAAGGCTTTCGGCTGGTCGGGCTTGCAGCAGGGACTATCGGGCTCTGAGTTTAGGGTTGAAGGCTCATGGGGCTTAGGGTTTAGGGGTTTGGGGTTGTAGGGTTTAGGGTTAGGGTTTAGGGTTTGAGATTTCGAATTTGCTTTCTGGGTTTTAGGTTTGCTTCCGAAGTGGAGGGCTTTGTACGTTGTGTGCCTGGCCTTCGGCAGAACCGGTCGGTCGCCGAATCTTATGGAACCCATGAATGACTCCCTCCTGCAATAACCGGGCGCGAAATAGTGCAAACTTTCGAAGATAGACCAACTATATTTCTAAGCTTATAAGGCCAACAAGTTTAAAGCTCTTGCACTGGCTATCTACCCTAAACCTAAACTACTAAACCCACTCGGAAGCCCTGAAACCCGCGCAACTCGTCGTAACGAAGGAACCCAAGAGGGAACTCGATAGTCTTCATGAAAAACAGACCCAGGCTCCCGGCACCCGTAGACGACGCAGGCGATACTTAGTGAGCACCCGATGACCTTTCCATGGGTTTTGTCCCATTTGGGAGTTTCCGAAAATAGGGGGTACCTTACTTTGGAGTCCTTATAATAAGGATCCTACTATTTCGGGTCCTATATTAGAGTCCCCCATTAAAGGGAACTCCAGAAAGTTGTAATGGTAGGATCCCCTATAATTTACCTTAAAGGGGTTACGATAATGATATTCCAACTTTCTGGCTTCTACTGTAATGTCCCATTTTACTTGGCTTTATGAGCGTTTTGGCGGTTCTCGATGCGCCTATACGGGCTTTGTAATGTCTAAAAAGGTTTGTTCGAGAGACCGCGGGATGCAGTAACTGGGCCGTAATCGGGATTGTAACGGTTGATGATATAAATCCTGCACTACCCATAATAAGGAATATACAATAATTCCCATAGTCTAGGGCCCTTAAGGTAATGCAGGATTTATATCATCAACCGAAGTACTATAGGGCTTCAATGAAGCGGAGAGTTCTCCGGACAGAAGGCGAAATCTTTTGCGCCCTCCTCCTCCCCTGGCCCAAAGTTCGAATCCGTCAGCAACCAACGTCCGTATTCGATGCCTCAGGACAACCATCAAGGCTACACCAGACAATCAGACTGGAACTTGTGGATCTATAAAACACTAGTGCTTCAGGAGACAGTGGCGGCCTATAACTTTAAGACGCAGTTATTACTCGTGGCGATCTGGCAGAATTTCCGCGATTGCCTTAGCGGGGCTACCTCGCGGGGCCTTAGGTTCACCACGTTCGGATTGATCTGCCACCGTTTAGGGTGTAGGGATTAAGTTCAGGGCTTAGGTAAGACATGCAGATGATCTGTGTTGGTCTCAATTTGGAGATGTTACACCAGGTACGGGACTGTTATCCTCAACTGTGACAATGCATCACTGGATCCTTGTTACCCAGACCCTCCATCTACCCTCTATTAGACCCTAAATGCCCCTTATTTCGGACCATATACCCCTGTTTGAGGATAACAGGAGGGTCCTGGTACAGAACCGTAAACAGGCGGAACATCTGGGGTCCGCTGCTGACATCATCTGTCGAAATGCGGCTCGGCCTGCCTGGAGCACCGGTGCCAAGTCAATTCAGCAGACTAGTGACAAGCAGTCAAGTGCATGCAGACAAAAACCAAGAGAGACAAAGGGAAAGGGCGACGGAGAGAGAATTGGAATAGGGCAATATAGGCGCCTCAATGATTACCTATACTATGTGACGGGTTCCTTATTACATTTGTAGTATAATGAACGCAAGATTTTGGGAGTGCCTCTCACAGCAGACAGCGGCACACGCAAGTTTGCGGCACCTGTGTGTCGCCAAAGTTCGGAGCACCAGCTTGAGGCGCCACCTGGCAGCAGGGCTTTCTGCTTAGGCCTAGAGTTTACCATAAGGACCCTTAGGGGCGTAGGGGGTAGCGGGGAGGGGGGTAGGGGACTATACTTCCTTAATTAAAGAGGCCCTTATTCAGTCCTTATTATAGGCATTAAGCCCCCCTACCCCCGTCCTCCCTACCCCCCTAAGGGTCCCCATGAGTTTAGGGCAGCTTTACACGCAGCGTAGCACATAAAGCTTCCTCAAGCGCAGCCCTAGGCACCTGGCAGCGTGAACCTTCACTTCTCCTTAGACTCAGACGTGGCACCAAACTTCAGAACACCGAGCCGAAGAACAGCCCCAAGGAGCCTGTAGAGTATAATACTTGAGGCGCCTAACCGCCTAAACCGAAAGCCCTTAACCCGAAACCCTGCACCTTAAAGTTTTAACCCCAAACCCTGAATCCTAAACTCTGAACCGTAAACCCTTAGCCCCCCGAAACCCTGCACCTCAAACCCTCAACCCACCCTAAACCCTGAATCCGAAACCTTTAACCGTAAACCCTTAGCCCTGAATCCAAAAGCCCGCCCACCTCCCGGTAGAGAAGCGGAATGTTGGTATGGGCTCCAAAGGCACCTCTGCGTGCGGATCTTCTGAGGCAATCTCTCAAGATATTCGGCCGCCCTTACAGGCTCCTGTACTAAGGGTTCCTTGAAGGGATCCTGTAGGGGCTCCCTTAAGGGATCTTGCAAAGGCTCGTGTAAGGGCTCTCCCCACTTACGGATTCAATGCCGGGGTTTAGGTTTCTGCATCGCTGTTCTGGGTTTCCGATTTCAATGATAGCTATTCAGGGAACGGGTTGGTTTCAAGGGCTTTGGGGGATCCGAGGTGTTTGGGCCTCCGCGGATGCCCACGTTGTTGGTTGGGCTGGAGGAGGGTGCGGGGGTTGGGCTGGGAGATAGGCTCTTTAGAAGGAGGTGCAGTTGGTAAGTAGTACTACATTCGTAGTACACAATCGTGGTACAGCAGTACAGTAGTACAGTAGTAGTACAATAGTACAATTGTAGTAGTACAGAAGTAGTACAGTAGTAGCACAGTAGCAGTGCAGCAGTAATGCAGTGATAGTAGAAGTACAGTAGTAGTACAGTAGTAATGCAGTAGTAGTACAGAAGTAGAGTAGTAGTCAGTGGTAGTACATCAGTACAATAATGCAGTAGTAGTACAGTAATTGTACAGTAGTCGTACAGTAGTAGCACAGTATAGCAGTACGGTAGTAGTACAATACGGGGGTTTAGGAGTACCGAGAGCTGTTTAGCAAGCTTTAGGCTCCTGATCCTCTACTCAATTAAAACTGACCATTTGCAAAAAGGGCCGAGGCAAACCCAAAAAAACTTCCGGCACCCAAAAGAAGTCATAGATGTCGGCAAAACTGTTACAGCGGCTGAATAAGCAAAATATCGCATCAAAGAAGCTCATGACACTAAAGACAGTCGCACATTAACGGTGCACTCAAAACCATGCTCCAACCCACAGCCACAAGCATCCTCCAACCCGTGCCTGATGCAACATCAGATACTCGAAACCCCGGGTTTTGGGGCGTAGGGTTTAGACAATAAGGCAAACAACCAAACGAGACAAACTCCACAACACAAGCCGTAAACCCCTACAAATGACCGTGCCGAGTGTAGGAGGAGTAGTAGTAGTAGTAGCAGCAGCAGCAGCAGCAGGAGTAGTAGTAGTAGTAGTAGTAGTACCAGTAGTCGTCGCCGTCGTCGTGGTAGTAGTAGTAGTAGTAGTAGTAGTAGTAGTAGTAGTAGTAGTAGTAGTAGTAGTAGTAGTAGTGGTAGTAGTAGCAGTAGTAGCAGTAGTAGTCGTAGTAGTAGTAGTAGTAGTAGTAGTAGTCGTAGTCGTAGTAGTAGTATCGTAGTAGTTAGTAGTAGTAGTAGTAGTAGTAGTAGTAGTAGTAGTAGTAGGTAGTAGTAGTGGTAGTGGTAGTGGTAGTGGTAGTGGTAGTGGTAGTGGTAGTGGTAGTGGTAGTGGTAGTGGTAGTAGTGGTAGTAGTAGTAGTAGTAGCAGCAGCAGTAATCGTAGTAGTGGTAGCAGTAGTAGTAGTAGTAGTAGTAGTAGTAGTAGTAGTAGTAGTAGCAGTGTAGCAGTAGCACTAGCAAATGCAGTAGCAGTGGCAGTGGTAGTGGTAATGGTAGTGGTAGTGGTGGAAGTGGAAGTGGAAGGGACAGGGGTAGGGGTAGGGCTAGGTGTAGGGGTAGGGGCACTGGCAGGGGGAGTGGTAGTGGTAGCGGGAGTGGTAGTGGCGGGCGATGCAGCATTGGCTTCACCTTTTTCAACGGGTAGAGGGTCGGATGTCAATTAGGTCACTCTAGGGTTGCGCGAGCTTCAATCCTAAACCCGAGGCCCCCAACTCGCATTCTGAACTCTGAACCCGCAGGACTTAACCTTAAACTGCCTGAGTCCCAAGCCCCAAACCCTAAGCCCTGAACCCCAAACCCTGAACTCGGACCATGGCACCCACCAAGATAGGAAAGCAATCACCGAAGGTATCCAATCTGAGCATGTCGAGGTCGACGGCACCTGTCAAAGATCTCGCACCCAAATCTTGGTGGTCGTTCGTGGTCGTGGTAGTGGTAGTGGAGGTGGGACAAGTGGCAGTACTAGCAAAGGTGCTGCCACCGCTACTTGTAGCAGCTGTAGCAGTAGCAGTAGCAGTAGTACTAGTACTGTCGCACTACCAGCAGCAGCTCATTAAGCCTGCAGCTATGGCCATCCGAACCCTAAGCTGTAACGGAAAACCTCAACTGCAGACGCAGACAGACACATATCGTCTCAACCTGAATGACGGCAAAGCCCAGTCGGAACAGTGGTGACGAAGCACAGAAAATAGAGCAAGAGAGCACCACATGGCTGAAAGTAGCAGAGCAAAACACAAGGAAGTGCAACGCACTGCATAGGACCACATAGCACAAGTTCAAGTTCGTTGCAACACAGTGCCATGAAGCGTGTGTCAAAGAAGCACGATCCGTGCGCACAGAGTGTAGAGGCTGAACGCTACAGAAGTTTCACCATAAACCCTAAACCCTAAACTGTTTGAGCTTCGGGGCTTCGGGAACTGCTGGCTCATGTCGTACCCCAAAGCAGCCATCCCTGCAGCAAGTCTCAGTAATTTTTCGGATAGTTCTCTAAATCAGGATCCTTTTCGAGGCACCCAAAAAGAAGGCGGACCCTGATAAAACCTTCAAGGGAACCCCAATTTGGAGAACTACCCACTTAGATCCCACTAGCAGGTGATGTGCTCCTGCAGAATGCGAAACTGGGAGTTTCGGCAAACGCCACACCCAAATACAAGCCCAGGAATCTGAGATCCTCACTGTGACAGGGGGATCCCTACCTATCGTATGCCGATTCCTGCGAAACCCCATAAACCCATTTTAGACAAGTAAGAGCATTTTCAAGAGAATCCTATTTCTGCAACTCTGTGAAACTCCTTGTATTAAAACCAATATAAAACAAACCATTTTGGAGGAGTTCCGGCGGTAGTTGATCTGCTGCCTGTGTAGTACGACCCGTCGAAGTAGCGAATTCCGGCACAAACGGCACAGAAGCAGATGCCTCGCAAGGTTGATGGGGGTTAGGGTTAGGTTCTGGAACGTAGTAGCTCAATGGCACAGTCGATGAGTTCTCTATCCATACATATATCTATGTACGTAGGAAGAGTGTCTGCACATATGCAGATAAACCTGTGCAATGTGTGTGTGTGTGTATGTAGATATACAAAGGTAGGCCAAACAAAAGCATGCATGAACACAGAAAATTAGATATACTATATCAGCACCAACATAGAAGAGTCAAAGCGTTGCCAGAGGGTGGAAGAAAGGGCTCCACACCCAAAACCCTAGAACTCAACCCAAGACACAAAACAAAACAAGAACCCTAAATCCTAATCCCCAAACCCTAAACCCTCCTCCCCAAACCCTAGACCCCCGGGATCCCCCTAAACCCTGTACCCTACACTATACTGAACTTAGAACCCTAGCAAAAATGATGATTTTAGCTGTTTCTTAGGGATTATAATATCCAAAAATTAAAAAAAAAACTAAGTACCCCTAAGTACACCCTAGTGCTTCCAAGCCACTAGCCAGGCCAAGCAGGCTCATGCCCCTGGCATTCGGGCTTCGGGGTACGGCTTAGGTTTAGTTTAGGGTTTAGGGGTGTAGGGGTGTAGGGGTGTAGGGGTTTAGGGGTTTAGGGGTTTAGGGTAAGCCTTCCAAACCTTCAACCTAAGTCGCCAGTGTGAGGGTTTTGGTTTAACGTGCAGTGGCCTTGCGCTCGCACGACAGTCCATCCCTCTAGGGATGCGCACGCCTCTAAAAGAAGTGCTCTCTTTCTGTTTTAGCGTTTAGGGATTTAGGAGTTAGGAGTTTAAGATAACCCCTAACCCCAAACTCCAAACCTTCAACCTAAGTCGTCAACGTAGGGGTTGAAGGTTTAGGGGCTTACCTGCTTGGGCTTACGAGGAAATTCAAGATGTGCTGGGCCCCTTCCTGAAGGAAACCCCTCCAAAGCCCTGCCCAGGCAGAAGCTACTAACAGTGACAGTCAAACGTTTGGTGCAAAAACATCTGGAGGTCCATGTCAAAAGATGAGGCTTCCAGGTTTGGGTTTGACAGGCCTTGTAGGCAGCAATATGTTCAGCATACTTCTGTGCCCCGTTCCTACTCGATCATTCCACGAACACATGACCCTTGAATAAAGGCTTACTGGTGTCATTTATTGCTATATTGTCATGCTACATGATACTAGATCATAGCATAGTATTCGATATTATACTATTTTATACTCTACCCTGCATCGGATTCTGATTCAGTCTTTAAAGACTCTCCGTCTTGGGGATGAAAACTCCCAGCGCCGCCGGGGAACCTCAAGAAGCCGAGAGAGGGCGCGCAGGAAAGCGGCCAACAAATGCAGCCCACCATCACAGCCATGCAGCCCTTCCTCGCATTTATTGGGTCTGGGCGGCTTTAGGTTAGGCTCATGGGGCAGCACTTGGGCTTCGATGCAAGCTCAGCTGACGTAATCCGAACCATCAAAAACGAACCCGCAACCCTAAAACCTAAACCCAAAGCCCTAAACACCAAACCCCAAATAGTCGTAGACTTCAAGTTCTCAGTGCTTCCCACCGATATTGCAATCCAAGCGGCCGAGATGTCCATTCTGCAAAGCCCAGCTGCTGTGAGAGGGCATAACCGAAGTCCCCCAGAAGGATGGGATAGCCTCGATCGAATAGGATTTCAGGTCCGCAAGTGATAGTTTGAGGGTTTGGGGGTCAGAGTTTCGCGACAAGGTCATAGAGTTTGGGGCTTCAGGTCTGGGGACCTCAAAACGGAGCGCGCCCTCTTAGGGAGGCCACTTTCAGGAAGGCTACATAAAGGCCTGAGGGACTTAGCAGTAAGTCAGGTTTTAAGTAAGGTTAAATTATAGCATAGGAGAACCCCACATTGGGGGACTTATAACCTTACTTACTACGTCCCCTGAGCCCTTAGGTACTTTAGTCTTTGTACTTTAGTCTTTGAAGGCTTTAGGTTTAAGGCTTCGGGTTTCTTTTGCAGGGGTCAGGTAGCTTGCAGTCTGGAGTGTTTGACAGCCAAACCTGCCCCATTTTAACAAGAAGCCTCACCAGGGACTTGCAGCTGCGAAACAAGTCCCATCCCCCTAAACCCTGATCCCTAAACCCTTTGTAACCGACCCCTAAACCCTTTGTAACCCCTAATCCCTAACCCCTAAACCCTCATCCCCCAACACCCTAAACCCTAAACCTTGAACCCCCAAACCCTGAACCCTTATATAAACCCTGAACCCTGACCCCTACATCCTCATCCCTGGCCCTGCTGTGTACGCCCTCGCATCAGACTCCGAGGTCTCAGCCGTAGACTTCAGCATGTAAGGGGTTTGGGGTTAGGGGCTTCAGGGTTTAGGGTTTGGGGGTTAAGGGTTTTAGGACATAGGGTTCAGGGTTAGCTCTAAGGTTTCGGCATGTACGGGTTTGGGGGATTAAGGGCTTTTAGACATAGGGTTGTGCACCAAATGCCAGTCTTCGGGCGTGAGCACCCTAAGATCACCCCTTACAACTCTCAAGGCTTTCAAGCACCTTATCAACAAAGCAATCTTGTACATGCTCAGGGTATTTGGGGGTTGGGGCTTGCAGTGGAGGAGTCAAGGGAACTTGCAGCTGGAAGGTTTGCCGCTCCGTGATGAAACGAAGCTGGCACTATGTATGAAAAAGAACGTCACACCCTAACCCTAAACACCCCTAAACCCCAAACCCATGATATCCTGGCCCAAGGTAACCCCAATCCCGACCCCTAAACCCTGGACCCTAAATGCGCTCTCTAGAAATTGGGGACAGCACACAGCTGCCTGAGAGGCGATGACGATCACACAGATGATGACGATTTCGATGAGGATGACGGCGAAGAGGTCATTGACAGCGGTGGTAATGCAAAGGGTGATGATGGTCATGGTGATGGTGATGGTGATGTTGACGATGGGGATGAGGATGAGCAGGAGGATGAGGATGAGAATGGTGATGGTGATGGTGATGGCGATATCGATGGCAACGGAGCTGGTCAAAGACGAACTGCAAAGCCTAAACTGTCACAAACATTCAAAGGCAAGAGGCTCGTGCACAGGCCGATGTTGCAGCACAGCACCCAGATCCTTTGACGACTCGGCTCGCTGCTTGAAGTTACCACGAGTATGCAAGCATCTTGAGGCCATATACCCCGAGCATGATATCTCAATCAAGCTCCTTAACGGAGAACCCAAAAAAGCATACCAAGACGTAACATAGGGACCTCAAGAATTAGACGAAGGTTTTGGGGTGTATCATAGTATAATATAGAAACAAGGGAACCCCAAGCTAGATATTGAAAATTTTTAGGCCCCTATATTCGAGGCGTAGGATCTGGGGATCTGGTGGCCGACGGAAAATGCGGCCGAGGCGCTCTACCCAAACAGCCAGGCGCTGGCCTAACGTGTACTCTGCCGCCCCCTTGTAGCCTCAGGCAGCCGAAGAGCTCGGGGTTCGTCAGGATGACTCAAACCAGTCAAAAGAGGGGCCCTAAACCCGAAACCGAAAATGTGGTATGGGGCTTGATAGAGGCCCTAAACCCTAAACCGAAAAATCTGGAATGGGGTTTGGTGCAATTGTCGCATTAATTCTGCTTATATTGCGCTGACTACGGGATATTTATCAATTATCACAGAGTCTTCAGTCCTCCATTTATTGGTGTTGAGACGGCTGCAGAGTTTTCCGCTTCAAGTTTTGGAGTTTAGGGCGTGCCTAAGGGTTTCGGATTTTGGACTTCGTGTTCAATTCCAGAAATTCCTGACTGCTCGAACAAACCAAGAGTCGACCCTGATGTAAAACCAACCGACGTTCTACTTCGCACCTGTTGCCGGCTGGACGTGTTCTTAGATGTCGTTTCATAGAAGAACTCGTGGGTGTTTTGCTCATCTCTTTCCTTGGTCATACAGTTGATGATATAAATCCTGCATGACCCATAATAAGGAATATACCATAATTCCCATAGTTTAGGGTCCTTAAGGTAATGCAGGATTCATATCATCAACCCTATAAACCCTTGAACCCTATAGATCCCTTAAAGGAGCCCCCTAAAAGGGTACCCTCATCGATCCCCAAATCCTTCTCCGATTAGTACTCATGTGGCGGATCTGAAGCAAAACCCCGAACTCAGAGGGGCTCACTCCCTGGTTGTCAACCTTGTCATACAGGGGCCTTCTTGATTAGAGTAGGGGTTTGGTGGCATAGTATAGTATATATATATATATATATATACTAGACCCAAGAGTAACCTAGGAATAAAAAGGGTGCCCTTTTTGCTTTTAAGGGGCTTATAAGGGAACCTGAACCCTAAAAAAGGGAATAAGGGCCTACTCTGAGTCCTAGTATATATGTATAGGAATACCAAGGAACCCTTAGGAATAGTATGAGTTAGGCCCCAGTAGTCAACCCAGAGCCCCACTCTGGGTGTTTCCATGTCGGAGAAAGCTCAGAGATGAAAAAGCGACGAAATCTCGTGGAGTGGCTGAAGGTTCCAAGCGCATTACCTCAGCAGTCAGGATCCGTTCGGGGGGATTCTTGACATGTTCGGCATCCTTATTTGAAGCCCGGACAAGAGTTTTTCTGGTATCGCAAGGATGAAAGCTTTGGCGCTGTATTTTCTGGAACTCCCATTTTGTTTTCTAAGAAACGAACCCGTTCTTTCGAAAGCTGAGCTGTAGCCTTGAACTCTCAACACTAAGCTGAGCCATACTCGCATTGCGATAAATCAGACACGTCTCTCAAGGCAACACAACTGAGTGTTTGGGGCTTTAGGGCAGGGTTTGCAAACTAGATACTACAGTACCGGCTACCTTAATTCTGAAGACTGAGACATCATGGGCAAAAATGGGGCTCTAAGGGGATAGCCTGGTGAACTAAGACGACCCTTCTGCTGATGGACAAAATCCTGCATGATCCGAAGGACTCTAAACTATGGGAACTATGGTATATTCCTTATAATGGGTAATGCAGGATTTTGTCCATCAACAGTTTCATTGCCCCGCAAGCCCCCATGCCACGCCCATCTGAGCAGCTGGCTGAGAGCTACAAGGACACCCATGGTAAACACCTGAGATGCAGATGCGCAGGTTGTTAGAACGTAGGGTATATATAGGGTTTAAGGCTTAGGGCTTCGGGTTTGGAGTTTAGCGCTCGGGTTCAGGGTTGAGGCTTCAGGGCACTGGAAGCTCCCCGATGCTGAATTGTGCAGAACCTTTTGTTTGTGATTGAAACCAGAATGGTAGAACTGATTGTGTGTATGACTGAGTTGTACATGTGTCTGGATGTAGATATGTCTGCCCGCAGCGGTGGGGTCGACAGCAACTAGAGCGCAGCGCTGAGGGATATCACTGCAATGCTAGTTCGAGTTGTGTATCCCGTTGCCCTCAGAACCGGTCCAGCTCTGTTTGCAAGTCGTGAGCTAGCCAAGGCTGTCGGCCAGCAGGAGGGTTTAGGATCTAGGGTTCGGGGTTTAAGGTTTAGGGTTTAGTGTTCAGGGATGAGGGCGGAGGAGGTCCCTGCGGATAGCGGGAACGGTCACAACGGACTAAGGGGTGCGCTACCCTAAGACACTGACAGGAAAAACAACCACTTTGCTTTCACACTGAGTCATGGACTTAAACGACTTAGCAGACTTAGCAGGTACAGTTATGAAGCAAGCGGTATGACTGCCTGTGGCTCTTATGATAGCTCGTAGTTTAGGGGTATGGGATTTGGGGTCTATGGAGCCAGGTCTGACTCTTACATCTCTAGTGATACTGCTGATGGACAAAATCCTGCATTACCCATTACAAGGAATATGCCATAGTTCCCATAGTTTAGAGTCCTTAGGGTCATGCAGGATTTTGTCCATCAGCAGAAGGAGTCTCGAACCTCGCCAGGACACAGACATCGAGTAGACCAGGAGCAGCATCGCGACGCCTGCGCAGTATCCGGAGCCCCAAACTTCAAACCTTAAAGCTCGAGGGTCGCTTCGATGATATTCTACAGTCATACCAGACTCTGCAGACCCCCCCAGCTACCCTCGAATATACCTCAAGTAACGACTATGAAGGACCACAAGGGCTCCATTAAAGGGTACTTGTGGGGTTCTGGTCTAGTCCAAGTGGACGAGGATGATGGCCATGGCCCTCGGCCCCAATCCTTACACCCTAAACTTCCCAAAGCCAAACCCCAAACCGATGGCCAAGGATCCTAAACTGCGCGTAACATAGGGGGCTTAATAATTCGAATGGGGTTTTGGGGCCCAATTATACTGAGCCCCCAAAATAGTACTGGTAATCATTAAGGCCCCTTGTTTTGTACCCTTATAGTATCCCTTCTAGACCCGTTTTAAAGGAAATTCCAAAATAGTGTTGGTAATTATTACCCTAGGGCCCCAAAGTAGTTCCTTTTTGGGTTTACCTTATAGAACTCTATATAGGAACCCCAAAAAGGAACTACTTTGGGGCCTTTGGGTAAGGCTCCTAAATTGCGCCCCGCCTAAACCCCGAGGCCTGGTCCGGCCGGGACCCAAAACATGACAGTGACCTTCAGCTTCCCGTTTCAAGCGAGGGTTTGGTTAGGGCTTCGGGTTCAGGGGTTAGGGCTTAGGGTTTAGGATTAAGGTTTAGGGTTTAAAGCGTTTAGGCTTAAGGTATTGAATTTTGGGGTTGAGGGTTGAGGGATTAAGGTTTCCAGCACAAAGGACGCTAAATGCAGAGAGACACCAGGGCGAAGCTACCCCCTGAAGCCTGAAACCCAAGCCACCAGTCAGCCTCCTGCGATCCCCGCGGAGCTCATGGCGAAAGGCAGCGCCAGGACACCGGAGCCTCAGCTGTTGAGAGAAGGAGGCTGACTGGTGACCAATACTATTTTGGGGGTTCTTTTAAAAGGGGTCTATAAGGGCTACTATAAGGGATACTATAAGGGCACTACTCACTCGGAACTGTTGATGATATACCTTAAGGACCCTAAACTATGGGAACTATGGTATTTTCCTTATTATGGGTCATGCAGGATTTGTACCATCAACCGAAGCAAAACCGAGTAATGTAGGAATCTGATTAACAAACCTTGGGTCTTTATTAGTTTTCTTTATATGAATCCTACTATTTTGGGGTTATAGGCCCAAGGTTGCTTAATCAGGTTCCTACATAAACGTAATGTAGCATGTAAGTACCAGATGCGAAAACGGACCACATATAGAGAAACAGCTGCTATCGCAAACATCGAGACCAGAAGCTAGAAAAGCACAACCGAGCTTGCAGGTGCGTGCATGTCGCGCAGCCCCAAAGTCCAAGGGAACGAGGCCTTCATGAAATCCGAGGTTCAGTCTGTTCAGGGTGCAGTTTAGGCATCTAAACACTCAGCGAACCCGTCCAAAAGCCTCTATCATAACACCCTCACACAGAGCCTAACTAGCCGCAATCGCAGCTATGGCCTATCATGACGATTGCTCTGCACGTTTTTGCTCCTCGGCAGCATCAATACCGCGGCCATTCCAGTCGTAAACGCCCGCACGGTTGATACGAAGGATCGACCATGAACTACCAACAACAACAGAAGTGCTCATATTGTTCCGAGGGAGTATAGTAAGGCTAATCCCCAAACCCTGTTCCAAGGCCCTTATACACCAACTTCCTGCCAATTTCTCCTTTTGATCCCGATCAGCACTTACTCAAGAGATCCCTCAACCCCAAACCCTAACCCAGCCCTAAACCCTAAACTTAACAGGTCCGAAAAGCCAGTTGAGAAAGTCAGAACCCTGCAGAAAACAGACCCCAAGGATCGGAAACGGGCCCCACCCCACGCCGGTATGGGGTTTAGGGCTTAGGGTTTAGGGTTTAGGTTTAGGGTTTTTGGTTCGACCCGTACGGGGGGGGTCCCCACCCCATTCCCCCTAAAATTCCCTATGAGTGTAGTGCTTCCAGGGTGCAGGGTTACCTTTTTTTACGGTGTAGGTGCAGGATGGTGCAGGTTTGAAGGTTTATAGGGGCCCTTGGGGATGCTAGTTAATTGGGAAGCGGCTCTTCTGCTTCCGAGGTTTCATCCGCCAGCCCTGAGCCCGTAGGGTTTAGGGTTGGCCTACATGGGTAGCTCTCTAAGTTAGGGTCCCTTTCAGGGATCTTGGAGAACTACCCATCGAAACCCTAAAAGTTCCCGTTTAAGGAACCCTAAACAGGGAAGAGAACTACCCACATAATACCCTTATCGAAACCCCAAAAGGTCCCTTCTAAGGAACCCTAAGAAGGGGAAGAGAACTACCCAAATCTTGAGTCGGGCAGCCGAGGATATTCTGGGTGAGCGTGGCAATGGCCGACTGCGAGGACGAGGGCACAGGGACCATTTCATTGGGGTGCTGAGCGGCTTAAAGGTTAAGGGTTTTGGGGGTTTGCGGAGTTTTTGGAAATTAAAGGTCTTGGGTTTTGGCCGTTTGAGGTTTGGAGAGTTTGGGAACTTAGGACTTAGATTTAGAGGTTTACGCATCTCAAATTGCCTAGAAAACCCCAAACCCTGAAGCCTGACCCCAGCCATCATGCCAAAAGAAAGCCCGAACCCTACAACCCCAATCCCCGAACTGGGACGTGGCCCCTTACAAACCCTAAACCCAAAGCCTGAAACCCTCGCTCGAACCCTGAACCCCGACCGTAAACCTAAAGCCAACGACCCTGAGTTCCGAAACCGAAAGCCTCAAGCCTACACTAAAGTCCCAGAGCCTATCCGTATTTTAGGGTGTTTAATGTCTTGGGCGTCTACGCGTTTAGGGTTTAGAGGCTGAGGGTGTTAGGACTTTAGTATGGGTTTACAGGTTCAGGGGTGTAGGGGTTGAACACTTAGAATTGGGGTGATATGGGCCCTGCGCAGGAGTCGCGCACGCAGTTTACCTAGTTGTGAACTTGCTTACAGCGTCCTTGCCTACCCCTGCGCCAACCAATTACTCTAGATCAACTAAACCCTAAACCCTAAAGCCTAAACCCTAAAGCCTAAACCCTAAACCAAAACCCTACACCCTAAACCCCCAAACCCTAAACCCTCGGACTTCCAACTCAAAACTTCGGGCTGCAAGAACGCCAAGGCCCCTGACGAGCATCAAACGAGGAAGCGACTGAGACCGTGGTGGATTGCTTTAGGTTCTTGAAATCAGTTCAACGTGCTGGTTTAGGGTTTAGGATTTAGGGTTTAGGAGCCGGGTTTAGGGTTTAGGGTTAAACCCCAAACCTTGAACCCTCAACCCGAAACGCCGAACCTTAACTCTAAACCCCAAACCCCAAGCCTTCAACCCTAAACCGAAACCCATCTCCCCACCTGAGTTGACAAACCTTTCGGAGCCACGGGAGACGGCTCTGCGCATTCGGCGGCAAGGCAGCGCGCCTCTAAGGAGGAGCCTCAGGCATTTGTAGGACTGTCGAGTCGAAAGCTCTTGGGCTTGAGAGCTTCGGGTCTCTGGGCTTATAGGGTTTAGGGCTTGCGGGTTTAGGGTTTCGGGTTTGGGATTTAGCGTTCAGAGTTTAGGGTTTAGGGTAAGGGCTTCTATACAAACGAGCATGGAACTGAAACAAACAACGCCGAACACCGAATCTGAATCTCACGATTCAATCCTGAGTCTTTCCATGTAGGCTAGGAAGCGCACTCGACTGTCCTGAAGGCCTCAATCTGCAAACACTACCCTTGTAATCTGCAGGATCCAGGAAACTCGATCCAAATCAGAATGTGTTGGGTAGCTCACGACGAGCTGGAGTGCAAATCCAGAGGCGCTGCATCTCTTCGAACCGAACTTGACAAAGCCGTAAAGCCCGAAGACCCTAAACCCTAGGCCCACAAGGTAGGGAAGAAACCTTATGCCGGCCACACCCGAAGTACCAAGCCCGAGACCCTAAATTCCGAAAATCCAAACCCCTACATCTCTAAACCCCAAACGAAAACCCTATCCGCTTAACCTTGCACCCGTTCTTTTTTCAGGACGGGCCTTGGGAGTCGTTGTCCATCGATCTGGTGCTACGGCCCATGGCCAGGAAGGTGGATCAATCGGGGCGATGACTTGGGGCTGATGCTACAAGAGGATTTATGATATGGGGTTTCAGAAAAGCGCGGCTTTGTGGCAACTTGATTGGCTGGGCTTTCAATTTAGAGTTTCGGGTTTGTGGTCCATGGGTGTGGGAGTTGGCTGAGACACGTTACACTCTGTGCGAAACCTTCTCTTGTCTCACACATAGTTCCTGGATCACAATAGCTGCAGGAACACTTGCGTGGGCGCGGATCGGATACACTCAGTGAGCCCAGTCGCACCTGACCGCGCATGCACTCTGTCCGCCACCCCACCCCGGAGCCTCCAAAACCCCTTAATTAAGGAATATACCTTAAATTATAATAGGATCCCTAATATGATTTTAAGGTATATTCCTTACTTAAGGGGTTTTGGAGGCTCTGGGACATAATCAAAGCTTCAATGTGCAAGTAGGGCCTGATCCCCAAGCAGGCCCTGAAGCCTCGAATCTAAAACCCTTAGGGTTTAGGGTTTAGAGTTTAGGGTTTAGGGTTTAGGGTTTAGTTGCCGAGTTGATTAGCCCAAAAAGTTTAAACTTTCAGTTTTAGATAGGGTTTCATTCTTGCAGAAAGTTTAAAGTTTATCAACCCAACTACTAGGCTAATAACCCGAAACCGCTGGTCAGACAAATCTGTGCACCGCCCTATCGCCAAATGGCCCTACAGTGCACTCCCCTGAGATCCAAACTTAGAAGAGCTCCGAAGCCCGAACTCCCTGTGAAGGCTATACCTATAACCCTAAATCTACATAATCCTGCAGTGCTTGGGGTTTAGGGGTTTCGGGTTTAAGCGGTCTACATGAGGACAGCTTTGCTTTCGTCTCCGTCGGCATGTGATCTGAGCTTGTGCCCCTGGGCTGAGTCGGAGCGTAGAAGCTGCGCCACTCAGTTCTGCTGGAACAGCCCTGCGAAGCATACGTTCTGGAACACCTTCGAGGTGAGGTTGCAAGGTAAAGGATTTACGATTTTAGGGTTAAGAATTTATGGCTTGGGACCCCATGCAGTTGAGCGGAACTTCCGTCAAACTGTGGTCTTCCATGGAGGGCTCCCTACGTCCGCGACTCTGGAAGGGAATGCTACGCAGCGCCTGCGAGACCGCTTCGATAGGGAGGGGTGGGGGGGGTTGTTGTTCGTGGATTTGGGGAACAACAACCCCCCCCACCCCGTGGGCGGATGCGCGGGGAGGGGGGGGGTGAACAACAATGGGGGGGGGGGGGGGGTTGTTGTTGTTCGAAGAACAACGGGGGGGGGGTTGAACAACAATGGGGGGGGGGTGTTGTTCGAAGAACAACGGGGGGGAGGGGTTGAACAACACGGGGGGGGGGGGGGGGGGTGTTTGTGCGAAGAAACGAGGGAAGAAAAAAAGGGGGGGGGGGAGGTTCGAAGAAACAAAGGGTGGGGTGAACAACAATGGGGGGGGGTTGTTCGAAGAACAACAGGGGGGGGGGTTGAACAACAACGGGGGGGGGGGGTTGTTGTTCCCCAAATCCATGAACAACAACCCCCCCCACCCCTCTATCGAAGCGGTCTGGCGCCTGCATCAAATAAGGGTTCTTGAAGCAAACATCATCAAAGAAGTTTAGGCGAGGTTGGTCATGTCCAGTATACCCCATGCTTCGGAACTTTTTTCTGTCAGTTTGCACATAGCCCGGACGCCACCAAGAGTCTCTCACCAGTCGAGAGCACATAAAAAAGGCCTGAACCCACCTGGGTCTCAACTCTAAGGACACTCTAGCCTGACTTAACTCTGCCTTAGCAGTCGAGCTTCGTAACTTAGCGGCTTCTCTAGAATTATTATATGCATACATTTGGGACCTTGCAGTATCTTCGGGGTCAGCAGAACAGCATCTGTTCCTAGCGAGGCACCCTGCACCAAAGGACGAACAAAACCCTACACCCCTAACCTTTATGCATACTCTGAGGTTTCGGATTGTAAGTATGTTTTGGGAGGTTAGGTTTTAACTTATGGTGTCGGGTTTAGGGCACCCTCAGACGCCCTTCTAGAGTCAACGCCCAGGAGCGTCCTTCATGTGGAGGTTGGCCTCACTTCCACACAACAGCGCCGCAGCAGAGCGAGGTGGGCTGACCTCGTCTAGAGCACACCGCAGGAGATGCAGCTGTGTGAATCTGAAAGTGCGATGAGGGCTTAGGCCTCTTTCTGGCTGTGGCGTTTGGCCTTAGGTTTTTCAGTTGGGTGACTTTGTTCTTACAACCCCATTTACAAATCCCGATCCGCTGGGTGATCCCGATGTAATCTCGAAGCAGTTCTCTCCAGCCCTTACGCAATGCTGACCTGTGGACCTGTGAGCTGTTCTACATGGCTGTCCCGTTTGGGGCCGTGCAATAATGAAGCTAGACATGCAACGATCATAACCCTAAACCCTAAACCCTAAACCCTAAACTTACAGGGGCCGAAGGGGCCTGAAGGGTTGAAATGGGTTTTACACATAAACGCAATGTTAAATATATACACAAAAAAAAGGTTCCAGGGGATACCATCTCTTAGTTACGTGAACTTCTATTATTACTATAACCTGAATCCTGCCTAGACCCTAAACTATCTCGAGAACAACGCCTGTTTTCCATCCCACAGGCTCAGCAAGGAGACTCGGCATCCTACGGTTGATGATATAAACCCTGCATTACCCATAATACTGAATATACCAATTCCCACAGTCTAAGGTCCTTAAGGTAATGCAGGATGTCTATCATCAACCGTATGAAACCCTAGAGTCCGATCCTGTTGCCCTCAGAGAGCATGCCGAGAAAGGCGAGCTTGCTCGTGACCTTGGCTAGGTAGGGTAGGGCAGGGTAGGGTAAGGGAGGGTAGGGGAGGGTAGGGTAGGGCAGGGTAGGCTGAAGAAAGTCAGAGTAGCGTGGGGTTCCTTAAAGTAAATATAGTATAATGGGCTCGAAAACCCTATTCTACCCAGGCCTGGGATTTAAGCTTCCAGTTCAAGATCACACAGGGTTTGAGGAGCGAGGCTCTCAGGGTTTGGGGGTCTTCGGGCGCACTATAAGGGCCCTTCAGAATTACCCGAACTGTTTTTGGTTCGTCTAAAGGGTTCCTTAAAGGGGGTCTATCAGGGCAGGGTTGATGTTCAGGGTCTTAGGGTTTAGGGGTCTGAGGGTTAGGGTTTAGGGCAGCTTAGGGTATAGCTAAATCCTGCCAAGCCCAAACTACACTGAGAGAGGCACGAAGTCCGCAAACCAAACAGGGATCAGCCGTTCTGAGGGCGTAGGGCTTCAGGGATTAGGGCTTCGGGTTTCGAGGTTTGGGGGTTTGGGGCTCAAGGCTTCGGGAGAGGACTGTGGTTAACTGAAGTTAACTTTTCTCAACAAGGAAGGCGGCGGCGGCGCTGCTGCAAGATCGTGACGCTATTGGGGTGCTCGACGAAGAGTATGACCTTGTCTCAAAGCTGCAACAGAAACCAGCTGTATATTCGCCCTACACCCTAAACACAGAGCACTCCGACACTCAACACTAAACCCCCTGAGAGCCCTAAATCCTAAAGCCCTTCTCCTTTGTGCCTGAAGGTCAGGCCTCTGGTTTTGCTTGACCCAACTGACTCTACGTTAAACCCAAACCCCGCTTACACTCCCTCTCCTTCTCCCTCTCCCTCCCCTCACACTCACTCTCCCTCTCTCTCTCTCTCTCTCTCTCCATCTCTCTCTCTCTCTCTCTCTCTCTCTCTCTCTCTCTGCGCATGTGTGCATATATGTGTATACTTATATGTGTAAATGTGTCCGGCACAGTGCCGAGCTGAAAAGTAGAGGCCCGCACCACGCAAGCCTGGTAATAGACAAGCAACTCCAAGCCCCAAATCGACGAGACCAAAGCTAAATAAACCTAGCCTCGTGCCTTGAACCGTGCACTCCAAACTGCAACCTTGCGTCCCTATGCCCAAAACCTTGTATAATTTTGAGACAGAAAGCCTTCAGGAGAATGCCAATGATGGCGAAATGGAACTCGATGTTGCCGGCGCTGCCAACCTATGGTTCGATTCCTTTCGAACGATAAGACTCCGGGTCTCATGCTCTCTCCACACTGCTTCCACTTGGATACGAGCTTGGAGATTTCGTGGGGATTAACGGGGATCGTGACCCTAACGGTTAGGATAGGGTTGCGGGGTATACTGCGACAGGACGAAAGCTCGTCGTACTCTCGCATGTTGGTCTTGAACGCCTTGCAAAACCCTTTTCTCGAAGGATTCCTCCACCGCAATCCTCCGTCCCAAATATTTTAGTGACATACAGTTATTCGAGTGAGTTAATTCCTCCGCTGGCTAAAACCGCTCCTTCCGCATGGGCAAGTGAAACGAGACTTTCATCCTGGCGATGTGTTATAGCATACTGTCACAAGCAACCCCTAAGCATATTAGTTTTAGATATTCAGGCTTCTGAAACCCTGATTACCTACACCCCCCCCAATGAAAGACTTGCAAACCATAAAGCCGTTTTCAGCTGAATAAAAGCCGTGGAGAAGGACTCCTCTTCTTCGCCTTGGCTATGAACTTGGGATTGACGTTTAGGGGTTTAGGGTTTTAGGGTTTAGGGTTTACGGGTTTAGGGTTTAGGGTTTAGGGGTCAGGGTTTAGGATTTGGACTGTACGGGACCCTATTCAAGCTACTCTGATGAGGGCTTTTTTAGGCCTGGGGGTCTTGGGTTTCGGATCAAGGCCTCAAGGATGCTCAGGATCTTGGATTTCGGGCTTCGGGATTTAAGTCTTATGCAGGGCTTAGGGCATATGGTGGTGTGCAGAACTGGACCGTTCCGTTTGGTCTTGAAACTGTCTTGAACATAAACTTCCACAGTGACGAGACCGGCTGCTTCACAGTTTTGCGGCGTCTTCGCAGGGTGTTCTAAATTTCATTGACCGTTTAGATATCTAGAAGTGGCCAGTACTGTGACTATCTGTATATGCATACACACGCATATATATGTATATATGTATATATTTTCTAGAAACTACAGACGCATCATATTGCAAAGCACTGACACTCTTTCGCGTCTCTGCGCAATGCGGGTATTTGTTTGCATAAAATGTGATTTCGCAGAATCGCACCGAGAAAAGCAGAATCTCGGGCCCGTATACCAAACAAGTAATCAAGAATCGTTCGGGCCAGATGCTAAACCCTAATTCCCGACGAATCGAACGCAAAGACTCCACACTAGCACTTAGCCAAGACGCTGAGCTCGGCAATCTTGAGGTCCTGTGCGGAGTTGCAACGGAAAGCGAATAAACCCTACCGAAGCCCTCACCCTACCATCAACAATCCTGGCCTCTAACTCTACACGCGAAACCGTCAAACAAAATAGAACGGTGTTGAGTCCTGGACCTATTTACCCTTTAGGAGACACTGGTCTGCGCCGACATCTTCCAGCTCTGGGTTTTCAAGCTCAAGGGTTCCGCTGCCATACATTGAAGTGTTCAGAAAGTTTGGAAACCAAAACCACATCGAGGGAACCCTGAACCCTAAACCCTGAACTGCAACCCTGGGGAAAGGGTTAGAGTTGAGGGGGCTCTGCGTGGCTCACGCTTATCACGAGGACTCCTAGGTACCCTGATTCTTACCACTATCAACACCCTAGTAACCCTTTCAGCAATCCTTGAAGTAGTGCTTATACTAACCCTTTCACTAACCCTCACAGTCACACCTTACATAAAGCAAACCTTAAAATAACAATTAAACCCCAAACCCAAAAACCCTTTAATCCTAAGCACTAAAGACCCTCAAACCAAAAAAACCCTGAATCTTAAACACCCTTTAAACTTTCTGTCCTAAAATCACCAAAAAACCCTTAACCCTACGCCGTCAAATTCTAGAACCCCTCTTATCGGCCTTCGGAAACGCACGCCAACGCTGATGGAGCTTGTCGCACTTCTCCTAGTTCAAACTGTTTAGGATTGAGGGGGTAGGGTGTAGGGTGCAGGATTTCGGAGTTAGGCAGTTTAGGCTTTGAGTTGTCGGGCTGAGGGGGCCTCGCCGAGACTGTAAAACCCGCCACTCTAAACTCCATGCAAAATTAAAAAGCGATTCAAGTTTCAGACTCTGCGGACCAAAAACATGCCCTACTGCGAGAATACACCAGAATCCAAGCAGCCAGCAGCTAGCAAGAATCCTCCCGAGTCACAAACTGGGGCATAATTCCTTGAAGAATTATCTAGGCTCACAGGCGAATCGCAAACAGGTTGAGTTTGAGCTCACGTGCTGCAGGATTGAATCCGAATTCATTGGCCAGCAAATACATCCACTGAAGACCAAAACCTTCCGTGAACTGGTGACGGCGGCCGAAGTGAAGCACATTCCTCAAAGTGTCCTTATACTTTAGCGTGCCTCTTTCTCTACATAGTAAGGCCCGTATGTGCAGCCTACCTCATCCAGGTATGTTCAGAAACTGTTTCAGGGTTGCGGGACATGCCCCGACGCCCTGAACCCCACATCCCCCAGAAGAGCAAACAAACGTGTACTGTAGGTGCCCCTCCATGAATAGAATGGCGTTTGGGGGGACGGGGGAATAATACATAATAACTATGTTATCCTAAGGGTCCGGAGGACCCAATAATTAGGTACTTAGGTTTCGGATAGTGGTGTAGATTGCTATTTTGGAGAGTATATGAAAATTCGGTACTTGGACCCTTAGGGTTAAGAAGCCCTTAAGGACGAGGTAAGGCCCCCTATACTCTGCAGCTTCAGGGAAACCCGTGCTCGGCGCATGCGACAAGGCAACCTCAACGATGACCCTGGGTATGTAAAAACGTGCGCGCTCGCGCGCGTGTGTGTGTGTGTGTGTGTGTGTGTGTGTGTGTGTGTGTGTGTGTGTGTGTGTGTGTGTGTGTGGTTGTATACATGCATGCTTGCATGTAGACACTACATTACATTACACTACATTACATTACGTCACCTTACATTACCAAGTTCATACATGCACACGCAGGCCTGTATATCATTCTATATCTTCATATGTATGTGTCAGAACCTTTACACAGGTTTGGCAGGGGAGTAATATATGGGCCTTAATCATATACTATAACTATAACAAAGAACCACCAAAATAGTATTGGTAATTATTAAGGCCCCTATATTACCAGGCTCTAGACCCCATTCCCGGTCCTTGGACAGCGTGGAGCGAAACGACTCAGATGGAAGACAGGTCAGTGCCCCTAAAAACCTAATACAGGGGCCTTAGTGATTAGAATAGAGTCTTGGGGCCCAGTACTCTATAGTTGTAATAAGGATCCCCCAAAATAGGATAGGTAACTATTGCGGCCCCTATATTAAGCCGTAAATCCAAAATTCTAAGCCGCCTCTTCGGCATCAAGAAAGCCTGCCATTGCCCAAGATGCCAAGAACACACTGGCTTGACGCCTGTTTCACTGCTAAATGCCAGAAAGACCTAAGTTCCCGAGGTCCTGAACCCTATACCCTAAACCCTAAACCTTAAACCTGAAACCCTGAACCCTAAACCCCTAAATCTTAAACCCTGAACCCTAAACCCCAAGCCCTAAACCCCTTAAACCCTAAACCCTTAACCCTAAACCCCAAACCTTAAACCCTAAACCCCAAACCCTGAACCCTAAACTCTAAACCCTAAACGAAACTGAGAGTCACAGACACACAGGATGAGCTTGAGGGTTCTTGAAATTTTGGCCTCCAAGTATACTTGGAGGGGCAGGGGACTTAGTAAGTAGGTCATAAGTACCCTTTATGGAGTTACCCCGATTGTAACCCACTGATAAACGACTTACTAAGCCCCCTGCCCCTCCAAGTAGGGGCCTTAGTAATTAGAATAGGGTGTTGGGGGCAATTCTACTAGCCTAGGAACCCCCAAAAAGGCATGGGCAATTTTTTAGGCCCCTATATCATAGGACCCCTTTAAGGAACCGTTTTAAGGGTAGGAACCTCAATCCGAAAACCCGAATCCATGCACATATGCCCAGAGCCTGCGCCGAGACCTGAACCAACAATCAAACTCTTGAGCCCCATCCCAAACCCGAAAATCCTCTTGCCGAAGGCATTCTTCTCGCACGAGGGAGGGGGAGGAGGGGAGGAGGAAGTCTCTGGACTTCAGAAGCCAAGCTGCAATTTGGTGCAGATGTGCGGTGTGATGCGGCTGCGCGTGGTCCTGCGTGTCAGGTTGAAGTCGCAGACGCATGTTTGGGCATCCGGGTACTCCCCACGTCGTGGACAGTCAGGTACTCCTCAAAAAGCCCAAAGCGCAAAGCCGCAAATTCTTGTATAAGAGTGACAGCAAAAGGACACTGTCCTAGACTGAGAGGGCTGAGGAAGTGGGCTGCCCCAGATTCCTACCCACTACCAGCCACAAGTATAGCAGTCGGCGCAGCCACACGCACCAATGTTGCGTTTAATGTCGGGGCCTTAATGAAAAACAACAGTTTTTTTTTGGGGGGGGGGAATATAATACTATAAGTAGAATAGGAACCCCCAAACCCTATTCTAACTGTTAAGGCCCTTACATGAGCACAGGCCGTCAAAAATCAGGCTCCGTCTTCTTGGATAAGTAGGGCTTTGGGGTTTAAGGCTTACGGTTCAGGAGGATGGGGTTTAAGGCTTACGGTTCAGGAGGATGGGGTTTAGGGCTTACGGTTCAGGAGGATGGGGTTTAGGGCTTACGGTTCAGGAGGATGGGGTTTAGGGCTTATGGTTGCGGTCACAGTACAGATGAGGTATAGAGGACATCACCGACAGGTTCCATATGAAGACTGCAAAAGTGCGACAAGATTCTTGACCGACAACAGTACACCCTAAACCCTAAACCCTAAAAGATCCTGTCGGTCTATTCCAGCGATTGACCCGGGCACGAAGACAAACGAGCTTCGTATCTCAAGGTTCCGCTACTGTACCCAGTTTTACAACCGTAATGAGCCTACGTGCGCAACAGGCCCGGAAAAGATGACTACCTAAACCAACAACTCGGAGAACGGGACTTGAGATCTAAGTGCTGCTGTGAGCATAGCTGAAGGATGTAGGGTATCAGCGTAGAAGGGCGGGGGTGAGGATTCATCCCTGGACCTTACACCCTGATATAGGAGCCGTAATAATTAGGGCTTTGGGGCCTATTTTACAATAATCATAATAATGAACTCCCGAAACATTATCGACAATTACTGAGTCTTTGAGGCCCCTATATTAAGCATTAAGCTGAACCCTGAACCCGGAACCTTACTAGGAAGATCCGGGGGACTTAGTAAGTAGTAACACGTACCCCTAAATAGCCTTCCTAGTTCCCTGGGCATCAAAATAGCCCAAAAGCCTTATATGATATGGTCTTTGGCCCCAAAAGCCTTAATGTATGAGTCCTTAGATGCCTACGGGTTGTGGTTGTGATACTCATGAAGAGGCTTCTCGGGCCTGAGCCGAACCACGTTCTTGGGTTTGGGTTAGGTACGGCCCCCATACAGTAAGAGTCTATAATAGGGCTACTATTAAGGTCCTACTATATCTGTATTATGAACATTATTCAACTATTACTGAGTGGGGGCCGTACCCAAGGTTTAGGGCTTATAAAGGTTTAGAGTCCACGGTTGTGTTGGGGGGGGTTAGTTAGGGTTTAGGCTTCAGGGCAGGGTGACGACAAGGCAGCAGTGGGGAATATCGTCCCTGCTCCTTGAAACTGCTTCACGAACAAAAACACTGACTTCACTCTCTGGGTCGGTCGGGACTGGATGCCTTAAGGTTCCGGGGATGTGCAGCAAGGTCTAGGAAGTAGACGAAAAAGTAAAGTTGTTTTTATACTACAATTAAAGTACAGCTATTTCATAATTTGATATACCTATAGCATAACTATACTTTGACTAAAGTGTAGGTACAAAGGAAAGATAGCGAAATATGCCTGACACTTTGACTGCAAGGGAAGTCTACGGACACCAGTATATAGCCATGAAGCGACTATAACTGCAAAATTGTACAGGGCATGCCTTGGCCTGGCCATGTCCATGGTGGTGAGGTAGAGCACCTCAGAAGTTGCTCGTTTACGACATGGGACAGGATGACAGGATAGGACTCTACCGAGGCATTGCTATTGTTGTGACTATTGGCTTTGCGAAAGGCCCCTTCCACCATCGATCCAACTGCAGAAAGCTTTGTTGCCATGCAGACTCCCGTACTGCGCATTGTTTAAGATGTTCTTGGATCGGCTGAATACCTGCTTCGTGGATCCAGGCGCATGCCCCAGTTGAGTCCGTCTTCGCACTGGTACCGAGTTTACTGAGTAGTTGCCCCGCATCCAAGGTGCAAGAAGAGCATTCCCACACTGATGGCAAAGCTTGGGGTTCCCAAGTGCTGTCCGCATGATCTGAGGTGCTCTTGTGATCCGTCTTCGAACCACCACCATTTGAATAAAAGAACAGGAAGGACACCAGCTGCGGCAAAGCCCTAAACCGTCTACAAGAACAGCAAGCAGCCTTGTACTCGTTCTTACAGCCCTTTCTGTTAGCCTCGATTGTAGCCTCTTTTGCAACCGTTTCTCCTGCTGAATCCTGGACAGTATCTCGTCCGCCGAGGTACAGTAGAAGGTCTCGTTGCCCTTGGCTTTACCGCACATACCACATGTAGCGATCGCTCATCACTAGCTTTCACAGCTTCAAGGTCACCCAAGTTCCAGACCAAACATCCCACATTGACAGCATCGGAGTGTTAAACATGCATACTTGGAGGGGCAGGGGACTTAGTAAGTCGTTCATAAGTGGATTACAATCAAGGTCACTCCATTTAGGGTACTTATAACTCTACTTATAACCTACTTACTAAGTCCCCTTTAGGGTACTCATAATTGTACTTGCAACCTACTTACCAAGTCCCCTGCCCCTCCAAGTAACCTGCATCACCGGGCTTCGGGCTGCTGCACACAGGCAGAATCGAAACCCTAAACCCTAAGCCCTAAACCCTAATCCCTCAAGAAAGTGATAAATCGAAATTGCTTGTCTTTATTTATAACTAGGGCGGCAGGTCTGTACGGGCGTCAGCAGTGTGAGACTGCAGTGCTCCGCCATGTAGGTGCTCGTGAAAGCAGTCCACCAGACACAGGCCTCCGAACGTGTGTCTCGTTACTCTCGTTTGCACATCTTGTTTTATCACATGTCGAAGCGGCTGCGCAACCGAAAAAGCCTTACCATCGTCGTCCGTCATGTCAGCCCATGGAGTACCAAACACCATGTTGACCTTTCAGCCGTACAAGTGACATGAACCACGCAGATACACAAGTATGAAGTTGCCGCAACGTTAGATGCGCGACTGAGGCCACAGCACAGACTCGATGCTCGGGACACTCGGCAAGTACACGGGCGCAAACTTGAATCTGCAAATGGCTCTCATCCGGGCTTGTCTCACAAGCCTCTAACTGGAAGAAACGCCCTGCACAACCACACAACGCCTTCGCATAATTTGTAACACTAGCAGTAGTAGTAGTAATAGTAGCAGCAGTAGTAATAGTAGTAGTACCAGTGGCAGTAGTCGTACCAGTAGCAGCAGCAGTAGTAGTAGTAATAATAATAATAGTAGCAGTAGTAGCAGTCGCAGCAGCAGCACCACCAGTAGTAGTAGTAGTAGTAGTAGTAGTAGTAGTAGTAGTAGTAGTAGTAGTAGTAGTAGTAGTAGTAGTAGTCGTAGTAGTAGTAGTAGCAGCAGTAGTAGTAGTAGCAGTAGTAGTAGTAGTAGTAGTAGTAGTAGTAGTAGTACTAGTAGTAGTAGTAGTAGTAGTAGTAGTAGTAGTAGGCGACGTTCTTTGAAACTTGGAAAAGATATAGCTTTATGATTTTGAGGGTAAATCCGTGAGCAGATTTTAGTGTTTCAGCTCACGCTGGATTCCGTGCAGTCATGATACACACACACACACCTGTAGCAGGTACTTGTTGCCTCTAGCAGACTAAAGGAAGGGGTTATTTTGTAAGGTCGAGACCAGATGAAACCATCAGAAGCTATTAGATGTCGGTAGAACATGTCATTGATATTCAAAACTGGTCGAATGCTAAGCCTGAGCTTTGCGACTGTCGCTTTCCGTTAAATCAACAAAGTTGGTATCTGCAATGCATCTGACACAAGAGCTGTACTTCAAGAACAATGCGGTGTCATGCCGTGGATCAATGGTCAACTGATTAATTCATGCAATAGAATTTACGCCCCGCCCCCCTCATCGTCCAGTACGGATGCATCCATAATATGTGTAGGTGCACAAAGGTCTTGGTCTCGCATGCTTCCGATGAGCGAACCTGTAATGCGGGAACGGATGTGCGTGAAGTGCTTCGACTGTCGAACCTTCCAATAACAGTTACACCACTCAACGGGCGATGCAAGCTACACGTTGTTTGCACAGCACAGAAGTTTTTGATTTGCAGAGATTCGCAACTGTTGACTCGCTACTGATTGAACACTACCCCTCAGAAACGGCTGAGCCGTCACGTGCCGCTCCACAGCACATGGAAACTTGAGTGGAAATGTTAGTAGACTTGCTCGGCTCACGCGCTGCCGAGCCATCCGCAGCAACTATCAAAGGTCGCAGTGCTCTGCGGCAAAACAGTAGCAACGCGCCACTAGCAGAGCCTGCGGCTCGGGACTCGATGTGTTTTTTCTTCAAAGGCACACACCAACATATCACCTCGACCCGCAGGAGTCCGCGGACGCCTCGGACAGGAACGACATGGCACTCCCACGACATTTATGTGGCTTGCGCTTGCTGGCCGCCTCGACGGCGGCATGAAGCGACTCCCACGTAGTGTTCGCGGGCGCAAGGAGGTCCACCAGGTCTAGGTCCAAGGCATACAGGAACCGCTCCATCCGGCCCACGACGTCTCCAGGATTCCAGGATCACTCTTCTTCTCGCCCGGCATGATTGCCTCGTTCGGCGGTGTGCTATGACGAAGCGGCTAGATACCGACTAGATACCCTTTCAAATAAACTAAGATGCGGCCCAGCATCGGCTTCCAATATTTTGCTCACTTTGCATTGCTTGGTGGCACCGTGAAAGTCCGCAACTAGCAGCCGGACTGCCCGCAGACAGTTGCCTGTGCCTGCTGTAAAGCGATGGAATCAATCGAAAGCCACCTCTCCGGTCCACCTGCCCCTGGCATAGACGCGATGTGACACGAGCCGCGCAACCGGTCTCGCCTCGGACGCGCTTCTGCTTTCCGTCTACGTGCATTCTCGAAACTAAAGGTCCCAGCTCGTGTCTCGGCAGCCCCATGATCTCGTCCAGCCAGCTGTGCAACAGCAGGTCGCCCTGCGACAAGCAACACCACGGTCGCGCCCCAGTGCCATTTGACTCTGGCCTGGCCTCCCTTCATGTCGTGGTAGATCCCTTTCAGCTGGCCGAACAACAGCCGCAGGATCTCCAAGCGGCGATTGCCCTGCACCTCGGGTTTCACAATGACAACGCTCTATAGCGGCGATTTGACGCTGCGCTTCTTCGGCCCATGCGATCAGCTCCGCCATGCTGCTCTGCACAGGAGGAAGCATCGTCCTGCAATCAACATGACGGGAAGCGGTAGGCTGACTGAAGACCACGGCTTGCGCGCCTACACCCGAGCCGCGCCAGCACAACCTATTCTCGCAGTCAACTCAGTAGAAAAAACGGCTGCGGCGCCGTGCCGTGGATCAACGGTCAACTGAAGTCGCTCCCCAAATAGAAGCGTTCCTGTTCAGAAACCTAGTTTCTGGTCTTCCTCCCTCTCATCTCCTCTCCATACAGATGCATCAACGCAACATTTTCGCTCCCCAAGAGGAACCGTTTCCAGCTCCACGTGCGAAAAAAACTCACTTTCTGGCCGCCACTCCCGTTTCTGTCCTTCCCAATACTGACGCACCAACGCAATATTATATTTACAACTGCCCTGTCTGCGGTTGTGGTAGTAACCGCGAAGGTTGAACATTTATCGGTCTTCAGCACAAGTACTTGGCTTACGACTAGTACTCGTGACCGAGCACGATACGTCCTCGTGGGAACCAAATGCTTCCAAAGGCATCTGGGCTCACCAGGTCTTGCAGCTCGCCTGCCTATGTCGCTGTTTTTGAATCAGGCGCACTTCAACACGTGACAAGCACTGCGCAACTGACAGAAAAACGATGCTGCAAGCCAGGGACGAGAGCTTTGAGTACTTTGTCACGGTCGAGCTTGAGAGGTTTGCTGTTCCTGCGGCGACCGTCCGCGTTGGGCTGCTCCCGTCGACGTTTCCTGCATCGGGAGTGCGTCATAACTGTATGTTGCTACCTTGAGCTGTCTCGACGGCCGAGGATTCTGCGGCTATCTGGCACTGGCTGGCCTGCAGGCTTCTATCTCAGGCATGTTGAGCCGCATCTGGTCGGCGATCGTATCCGAGATCCTGTCGGTGCGCGGACATGACTCACAAACACACAGCGCAAGCGTGCAAGACTGCTCGCCTTGCAATTCCTTTGTTGACGTTCTTCTCCTTTGCGAACTTCCGGCATTTTTTAAGCAAGTCCAGAATGCTGATTTTTTGGGGCGCGTTCATCGCCTGGACAATGTCTCTGCACTACACCACCCCTCCACGAAAGAAACATGATGCCTGTTCTTCAACTTTCAAAGGGTCTGACAGCATGCACCAGCCGAGACTCGTTGTGCCCCTGGAAGTTGGCGAGGATGGCGTCATTAAATTGCTCGCTGGGACCACCGCCTTGTTGCATCGCGGCAAACCAAGCCGAGTTGCTGTAACGGACAGCAACGAACATTCGTCTTTCAGGCTGTATTTCTATTCTGTCACCTCCTGCTTCAAGTGCTCTTGTCACGAAGCGCTCTGACGAGAAGGCAGCCATGCCCCGAATAGGCATGGTGCTTGTGGTGCAGGTGTAGTGCAGCAATTCGAAACCTGCGATGTGGCATGTTCTGGTGGCTGGAAGTAAGACCGCGAGTTACGTAGACTCGGCAAGGCCGCCGCAAAGCAGGCTAGCGGCTTCGCTCCGCACTTGTGGTGGTTTCGAAGAGCGTCTCGGGTTTCGTGAACTCGGTCAGCAGGTTGGCTTCGACTGCAGCAGCCTGCACCGCTTCCACGTGTTCCTGCAAGTTGGCTTCATGTCGATGCTCTACTTGTTTAACACATTGATTTTTGCATGTCGAATTGTTTCTTTTGTCCCAGCAGCCCCCCAACCCCCCAGCCCCCCAGGCCCCAGCCCCCCAGCCCGCCAACCCCTGCACCAAGCCGCTCAGACCCCCAGCCCCCCACCCCAGCCAGCGCCAGCCTCCAGCCCCCCCCAGCAAATTTCAAAACACGGTTCGCAAAAAAAAAAACTTTCGGTCAAAACGTTTCGGTCAAAACCTTTCGAGTAAAATATTATTGGGACCCAAACCCTTAACAATTTCTATAAACCCTAAGCCCTAAACCATTTTGTCGACCCCCAACTGTCCGGTTCTTGGTTTAGTCTTTGGCCTCTAGTACTAAAACTATCGTCACTGTCATCGCTTCCATGTTATGATAGTTGCAGTATGTGCAATGCATACCTATAATAAGGAACCCTTAGGAATAATACTTGAAAGTATTCCGACCCCCATATAATTTCCAGTCTCAAGAAGCTTTTTCATGTTTTTCATGAGTGTTCAGCGTGTTTTCATGTCGTCGTCTTCTTCTGAGAGTCCTTATGCGGATGTCCGGAGCAGATTGGTTCACGATCGATACTAGAGTTTCGAAAAAAGCTGTCGCTGAAACTAGTACTCCTTCTGTTGGCACACTGCCACTACAGCTCTGGCAGTGGCTAAACCCTAAACCCTGAATCCTAAATCCTAAACCCTAAACCCTAAACATCGCCAGCCCTGGAGCAACCCGAACTCGACGCGCGGCATTGACCTGAAAACCTGAAGCTAAAGCCCAAACTTGAAACTGTTTGAAGAGCATTAAGGTTCAGGGTTTAGGGTTTCAGGGATTTAAGGGTCGGTTTAGGGTCTTCGGGTTTAGGAATTTAGGCTTTAGGGTCTTCCGATTTAGGGTTTTATGGCTTTGGGGTTTTAGGGTTAACGGCTCAGGGTTAGGGCTCAGGCCCTGATCCCACAAGGCCAAGGGTCGCGATTCGGCACAGTGTGTGCAATGTCGCAGCGATCGTCCAGAGCACACCGCTGCCAGGCCTCCTTTCCTGGAAACAATCCGAGCGGTTTAGGATTAAGTTTAGGGTTTAAGGTTTAGGGTTAAGTTTAAGGTTTAAGGTTTAGGGTTAGGTTTACGGTTTAGGGTTTAATCTAGACAAGTTTCGGACATGCATGATGCTTTGAATTACTTGTTAGTAAGTTGCAACAACTGGAGTATAGAGGAATCGCTGTTGCAGTTCTTCTGCCACGGGGTTAGGGCAGGAGAATTGTTGGTTTCAGTGATCGGTTTAGGCTCAAGCTGAGCTTAATGGACAAATATCTAAGGTTCAAGGTTGAGGATTAAGCATGTTAGGTCGAGTGGGCTTTAGGAACAGACACCAGAGGTTTGGATGTAGGGCTTTTCTGAGTTGAGGATTGCCAACGATGGCAAACCCCGACTACTTATCAATCTTCGAGACCCCACCGAGGGCTTACTCCTTCAACACTCAACTGCGCTTTAGGGCAAAGGGCTGTTCGGTTAAGACTTGGGGCAACCACCGTAGACCCTAAACCCTAACCCTCAACATTAAACCCCAAAGCCTCAACCCAAAACCCAAACCCTAAACCCTAAACTGGCGAGAGAACCACTGACCATTTGCATGGGCGCTCGAGGCTCCGACCGAAGCCCCGGCCGGGCTGCAATGACGCCGCGTCGCGAAGGACCTCTCTGCCGTCCGGCAGTACAAGAAGACACCAAACCCCTCACCGTTGGCGTCGGTTGTGTTGTTTAGGGGGGCCCGGGGGGCACCCCAGAAGAAACTCAGGCAAGCTGGGCCTCTGGTCCAGGGCCTTGGAGGGGTTTTCAAGCCTTGCAGTAGCATGCCATAACTGGCAACTTCAAGCGACCCTGACAGGGTGCGAGGGGCAAGTTGTTTGTTGGAAACCATTCCTTCTCGTCGTTTGGCACAGGCCGCGAAGACCCACAGGACCCACAACCCGACATCAATCCATCTCAGCTGTGGTTTGCGGTGAAAAGTGGTCGTATATGTGTCGAACTGCGAGGCGAAGCACTGAGCAAGAAAGCCCCCCTCAAGGGGGTTGAGGGGTGAACCCTAAACCCTGATTGAGAATAGTTGGGGTGGTTGGGACGGGAGTACATACTGACGCAAGCGGGTGCGCCCCCATCTAAAGAAGCGCACCCACCGCGCGCACACCGTCTACAGACCCTAGACCCTCAACCCTGAAACCCTAAACCGCAAAACCCTAAACTTTGACCGAAGTCCTTCACCTACCACGTCCCGGAGACCGGGAAAGTCGCAGCAGCCTGACGGCGAAAGCGGCTCATAGTGGTCTATAGGGCTTCTAAGGTTTAGGGCTTAGAGCTCTTAGGGTGTACAGAGGTGTTTGACAATCCGCAGCAGCCTCCTTGGATTTGTCAATGAATGCCCCTGGTCTGGCTGAGGATGTGGGTTCATTAAACTAGGTGGGGCGTTTAAAGCCTTTGACAAATATTAGTAAATAAGATCCTCTTAAGCCCAATACGGGAAAATGTAACATGTCCCAAAGCACTACCTAGTAAAGGATGTCAATAAGCTCACCTAAGCTCTTTGCCTTCGACCTTCTACCCGAAAGACTGAGCAGCGGGATTTGAGCGCTATGATATTGAAGCAGCCCTCGCACTTGTTCCAGTGAGGTTCTATTTGGTTTTGTTGGTGTGCTCTTGCTTCTCTTGTGACTATTGCAGGGGTTCCACGTGGGTTTCTTTGAATTTTGTGGGGCTGTGCAGGATTATTGCATGGTTCCCTGTTGGTTCCTTATGTCAAAACGAAAGATCTTCGCAACACGGACTCTGCTTCTGCGACTGTCAGCTTTGCCGAGAATCCCCGGCGCAGCTACCTTTATCAGAGAAGCCCAGACCCTAAACCCAAAGCGACTAAATAAAATGCATCGACCTAAACCATCCATGCCTCAAAACCCCTCGAAATCTGAATCCTAATCCTTGAACACCAGACCTGAATGCCAACGCCCACACACACAAATCCCCCCCAACCTCCAAACCCGAAACCCTGGGCACTAAATCCTAAACCCTGAAAACCCTTAAACCCAAAAGCCAGAACCCTAAACCCCAAATTTTAAATCCCTAAACCCTGAATCCCTAAACCCTAAATCCTAAACCCTAAACCCTCATAAACACGCGGCCTGGAGTGGAGGAGGTGAACTCGCAGTCTTCAAAGAACTGGAAGTCAATGAAACCATGGAAGGTGTACAGCAACGCTATCCTTACGGTTCTGGGTGCGCGGGTTGCATGTTTAGTGCCTCAGCCCCAATGCTAAATGCGATCACCTAAAACCTAAACCCTGGGTTTAGGGCTTTGGTCTTGGAGTCATAGGCGTCCAAACCGAGCCTAGCAGTTCGTGCTTGCTCGGGCTTGAAGGCTCAAAGTCAAACTAAGGATGTACTCGACAAATCCAGTGACCCTACAACGGTTACTTGAAGGGTTTTTTCCTAGAAACTCCTACAAAGGTTCCTGTAGGAGATTGAGGGTGAGCAAGGTCGTTAGAAGTAGATCACAATCGTCATCGTTCTTTTAAACTACTTGCTAAGCCTCCTGAGCTTCACGTGCGGCCTTTGAAGCTTGAAGAAAGCGAAGTTGAGGACTTGGGATGTGGCTGGGGCTTGGGGTTTCGCACTTCGGGGTTTGGGAGTCTAGGGGATCAGAGTTCGGGGGGCGTCGTGAAGGTTCCGAGCCACGGGCCTCGAGTGCGTGATGAACAGCCTAGACAACATCTTGGTTTAGGGTTTAGGGTTCCGGGTTTAGGGTTTAGGGTTCCGGGGACTTCACAACCAAAGCAATGAATGGATGCTGTCTACTAGACTTCTTCAAGACTTGTGCTTACCTGCTTGAATCGTATCTGCTTATGTATACTCATGACACACCGTATAGCAATCGTGCTTGCAGCACTGACTACAGAAATGCATGCAGATGTACGTTTAGGTATGCATGCATGCATGTATGTACACACTTATGTACGTATGCACGTATGTACAAACTTATGTACGTATGCATGGTACGTATGTAAATATGTATATATGTATGTACGTGTGTAAGCATGGGTATACATATATAAATGAAAAATGAACATGCTGATACAGATACATCAAAATACACATACACAAAAGTATATGTACACATTCATATACATACGCATGCATACATACATGCATACATACATGCATACATACATAAATACATATACATATACATATACATATACATATACATATACATATACGTATACATATACATATACATATACCTCTACATATACATATACATATACATGTACATATACATATACATCTACATATACATATACATATACACACATACACAGGTGCACACATACACACATACGCACATACACATATACACGATATACACACATACATACTACATGTAAACATACATAAGTACATACATACATATGCACATATATACATATATACATATATACATATACGCGTACATACATATATAAAAACTTGTGTATATATATATATATATATACACATGTATATATGCATATACATATATATATGTATATGTATATGTATATGTATGTGTATATATATATATATATATACGTGTGTATATAGACATACAAACATATACATATATATATATATATATACATACATACATATTTACAGATATACATGTATACATATATACATATGCACATGAACATTTCATTGACAGATGGCAGTGATATGGAACAGGAATAGCCTGAGATCGTCACAGCAAGAGCTCGCCAGGCTCCTAACCGCTCCTGCTAAGGAGCTTCACTTTAATGGCCACAATAAGGAAGGCCCATTAGATACTATAAGTTCCCTATTACGTTTGTTTTAGTTGCCATCATGGGGAAGCACCATTTGCTACTATAGAGCTCTACTGTGGTAACTTAAGCCTTGCTTTAGGTACCATAACAAGGAAGCCCTATCAGTTGCTATGGATATGGTTACTTGGGGGGTTCCGAAAATAGGGACCCTAATATAGTACCCTAAATAGAAGGATCCTTATTATAAGGACCCTAATTAAGGTACCCCCTATTTTCGGAAACTCCCACTTAAGTTAAGCCCCTTATCTGCCGTCCCAGGCTCCAGAGGCAGAACCGGGGAAAGCCATGCAGAGGCGGATTTCGCCAGCAGGCGAAAGTGAACCTGAGGGCTTAAGGTTTCCGGGTTTGCGGGTTAAGGGTTGAAGGTTTTGGGGTTTGCGGGTTAACGGTTGAAGGTTTTGGGGTTTTAGGGTGGTGTAAGGACTCACAACACCCTTGAATCTTGCGGAGCCGCCTGTACCTCAAAGGCGTTGCCAGGTTGTGCTCAATCTGCGTGTTGATGATTGACCGTCTTGGCCATATTTCCCGGGACTTATTGAATGCTCCGCCGTACTTCGACCACCACAAAAAAGGGACTCCAACTTAATGAACTCTTCTGCGCGAGCCTGCAGTCATGATGCAAACCAAGGTTTTCATCAAAGGTTGTAAGGCTCTGACTCTGCTCGGACACAGCTACTTCAAATCAAATTGGACATGCAATTGCGTCATGCCAAGAAACGTATGTTCCAACCTACACAAGAAAAGACCATAGCGTTGTAACGTGGATAAAAGAGAGAGATCGTTGTTGAGAGATCGATAGACATGGAGAGCCGGAGATGGAGAAGAAACACAGACCGAGACAGTAAGCGAGATGGAGATAAAGATAAGACAGAGTATGAGAGAATGAGAGAGACAGAGAAAGATGTGCAGGTATAAAAAGGGAAAGCGGTGTGCCACAATGCGCAGGGTTCGCGTTTGCTTCAACCGCGGATTCCGGGAGTGCTCAAACATATATATATATATATATATATATAAAGATAGGTAGGGTTTAGGGCCTGGAAATTGGCGCTTAGAGCTTTGTGTGCAGGGTGAGACTTCAGCTAGATTCCACAAACGCTCTCCCACCACAGTGCAGGGGTATGTATTTTGGGCTGCACATCGTCTTCCCGCCACAGCCGCTTTTGGCTGGAGCAAAGTCTGCATGCTCATATACGAAACGGTCATGCCAAGGAAAACCCTTGACAGCTCTTACTTGTAAATCCATATGAGCCCTTATCAAACCCTGCAAATCCCCTAAAACTCTCTAGAAAACCCTGCAAATACCCCGAGATGCAACAGCCAAGAGGCACAGCAAGTCCGACGCTGCTGGCGGTGCTTGCAACGGACAAACTCCAGGAGATCATCATCTTCTCGGCCTAGGGTTAACCTTAAAAGGGAACCCCATTATGAAGTTATTACTGTAAAGGGAACCCCTTTCCTTTAAAAGAACCCTATGATAGAACCTTTATAGCACCCTTAAGGAAACCTATTAGAAGCGTCCTTTGCAGGTTGCGGGTTCCTGTAAGGATTCCTTCAAGGCCTGAACGCTACGTTTGGGCCCCAATGGTTCCTTTGGGGCTACCTTTACAACGCGTTTAACCTTACTATAAGGGTGTGAGCTTGAGTTTCAAGGGCCGGACACCCTAAACCCTGAAGCCCTAAATGTGAAACCAGAGGGATTTGTTTACAAGTCAAGATGTGACGTGCAAGGCATATGGTTCGAAGCTCTTTAAAAAGGCCTCGGGAGCAAGGGCGAGCACCATGTCGTCCCTCTGTGGGCCCTTCTGGTTTCACACTAAACCCTAAACCCTGAACCCTAATTCCAAAACCCCAAACTGAATCCCACATCCTACCTGGACCCCCCAACTACCCTTTAACATACCCTAAATACCCACTATTAAGGACCATAAGGGCTTTATTAAATGGTACTTGGGGGGTCCTGGTACACCCGAAATATACCGAAACCCCCAGTCGCCTCCGAGGAGCAAAGTAATTGAAAGTTTCGGCGAGCTTGAATCCGATAGAGGCAGTGAAGGTCACGAGGATCAGGAAAGAGTCGAAATCGAAGAACGCCCTTAGGGTTCAGGGTTAAGCTTATGGTTTAGAGTTTGGGGTTTAGGGGTTTTGGGTTCAGGGTTTCATTTGTTTGAGGGCCCGTTTCCAATTGAATGATCCTGCGGCCATTAGCCAGGGGTTTAGGGTTTGGGGTGCAGGGTCCGGGGTCTGACATTTAGAGATCAAGGTGTTCAGGGCATAGAAGCTATTGAGTTTTAGGGATCTAAGATGTGACCTTCAGGGTTTACCTGGATCCTTAAGAACCTAAGCTTTTCAGGACCTATATAAGGAAATCTTAATAAGGAGCCCTGAAAAGGAGGGTTTTATGGGTTTGCCCTCTTTTTGGTTTAAAGGGACGAATACGGTAAGACGGACCCCCCCAAAAAAAGGCCTACTCTAGGTCCTAGAGGAACAAGATCCTATCATCCATTCGTGCAATAATTGCCATGGGGGCAATGGCAAAAGGAAGGGTCCAAGTGTGAGATGCCAGCATCTGTAACATTCTGCAAGACATGTTGTACGTGCGTGCGTGTTGAAAAGCATCACTATGATGTGACCAGTTGCGATTGGTCTAGCCGTGTTGTCACTCTTGAGGCTGCTGGCCTGTCGCACTAGCAATGTTACTAGCGCCCCTTCTTGCCATCACCCCCCGCTTTAATAGAAAACGCAAGAAAACGAGCAAGTGGAGGGCTCTGCGTAAGGCTCACGAGACTATGTTATCTCTGAGAGTTGTCTGAGAACACTCGGTCGACGAACACTATACCCCCCTTAGAACCATAATAAACATAATGTTGTGAATATTCTCTCAGGTTTATATGAACAAGATTAGAAAATAATTCCTGAGGAGACTATAGAACAGCCTGAACCTGAAATGCACGCTGCGGTTTGATGTCGAATCAAGACGATCTAGAGATCCCAAACAGTCGAAGCCTTGCAATGCCTCTAAGCCGGAAATCCCAAACCCCAAGCCGGAAGCCCTGAACCTAAAACATTTGAGCCATGGCACATCATGGCCGGAAGCAGCTTCCACTCCGTCGCGCCCAACTCGACCCTCTCCTTACGCTGCTCTTCGAGTTGTTTTGGGTAGGTTTAAGGTTTACTACGCATTTAAGGTCTATGCCTTCTGGGGGGGGGGGGGGGCTGAGGTTCTCTAGCTTCCGAAAGGCTTTGGGATAGAACAGAACACAAAGCCGATCGAGTCAATACCCTCAGAGCGAGTCACATCAGCAGCAAAACAGGTAACATCTCTGGGCACCACCAAGGAAAGCCGATCTTGCAGAGCACAAAATCAAGATGCAAGGAGAAAAAAACATGGTAGGTGTACTGTCAGCTATATCCATGTGACTACTAACCCTGCGGTTACTAGTATCAAGATAGTTGCGTGTGGCACTCCCATTCTGACCCGCCTCAGCTTCGTAACCATTGGTATTGATAGTGTTACTACAGTTTCTTCTTCAGCAGTGAATTAACAACTGTTATCCAATTATTCTTGCTGCCACTACTGCTCGTGAAACTTGTAAAATTTATCTGGGCTGCGTTCCAGTAAGTTTGAGTAGGGTTGGTACTAAACCCTCGAGACTCAACATGAAACACCTACACCTCAACCTTCAACATCTTCAGAGCCTAAACCCTAAACCCGAAATCCCGAGACCCTAAACCCTGACCCTACTACTACTACTACTACTACTACTACTACTACTACTACTACTACTACTACTACTACTACTACTACTACTACTACTACTACTACTACTTCTACTACTACTACTACTACTACTACTACTACTACTACTACTACTACTACTACTTCTACTTCTACTTCTACTACTACTACTACTACTACTACTACTACTACTACTACTACTACTACTACTACTACTACTACTACTGAAGCGATTACGGCTGTTCCCTGCTTCGTGCAGCAAACTCGCAGATGTCTGCCGCAGACCCACAGAGAGCAGCAGAAGTCCCACGAAGACCTGCAGAAGAAAATGTAACATAGGGCCCTTAATAATTAGAATAGGATTCCTTTACAGGGGTCAAAGAGGGCTACTATAAGGGCTATTATAAGGATTTTGTATAGAGGCCTTAATAATTAGAATAGGGTTCTGGGGCTCATTATGCTATATTTTTGTAATTAGGAGCCCCCAAAAGAGTACTGGTAATTATTTAGGCCCCCTTCTGACAGAAGAAAATGTACTCCTGTGCCTACATGACCTGATTGAGGGGTCCTTCTGGAGAGGTAGTACACTATAACTCGTATAAAGACGACCCGAGGATTCCATTGCTGATAAAGGACGGGCATGTGGGGCTCTCAAAAGCAATGACAGCTTAACCGTGGGGCCAGTTGGGATCAGACTTTGAAACAGTCTGGTTCTTGCGCCCGTGGCTCGCGAAAGGACCGATCAGACTTCGCACGCTGCAGGTCCCACTCAGTGATGGTGCCAGTGCGCGAAGAGCTTCGGAGTCGCTGTTGTCGGCTCCGCTGTGTCCACTGGGCTTTGAAGTAACCAGGGGGGAGAAAAAGTATAGACCTGGGGGGGGAGCGTGGGGGTCGGCGGGCGGGAAGGGGGAACGGCGGGAGGGGGCGGGCCGAGGGCGGCGGCGGGCGGCGGGCGGCGGGCGGCGGCGGCTTTATTCCATCATGGTTCCCTTTAAGTAACAGGTCCCGCAAAAGAATACTAGAGAATGGTACTCCAAAGCCCAGTCCTTGAATCTCGGACGACCCAACTGCATCGACATGCAAAACAAAACAAGCTGAGAAAAGACGGAGATGGCACTTCGGGTGCGCATCACATCTCTGGCTTCTCTAGCTTACTACAAGTACTATAGGGGCCTTAGTAATTACAAGAGGGTTTTGGGGCCCATCATACTATAATTATACTAAAGGGCCCCCAAAATAGTATATAAGGCCCCTAATATACAACCCTACTCTAGATCCCTTTAAGGAACCCTTTAAAGGGGTTTCGACCCTTTTCGTAGCTTACTTCCAAGGGTAAAAGGAGGGACCCTTAACAAGGACCCCTAGGTAGATACCCTTAATATAGCTATTATATACCCATTATATAGCCCATCATAGGGTAGGGGTTTGATTACTACAACTACTGTGCCATGCTCTGACTACCGCGCAAGCGCCGCGAAGCCTGGGATGCTGCAGTTCAGATCCTAAGACCCGAAGGCTTCGGAATGTCTATTGAAATTACAAATTATGTTGAGGTATATTATACGATGTGGTACTATATTCAGTTATACATTATACTGTATTTTACCATATCATACTATATTACACTACATTATATTACTATACTTATTAAATCCATTCCTCGCCACCCCCGCCCCCCACACCCCCCCCCCCAGGCCTCGCTGGCCTGGGCTGTGCACTCATACCATGCCGCGATGGCGAACCTGGCGCTGGAGCTTGGACTGGTGTTGGTAGGGGTTAGGGTTCAGGGTTTAGGGTTTTTTTTTTGAGGACCTTTTTCCAGTGCATGGAGAGCCTCAATGAGGCAGGCCCGGTTTAGGGTTTAGGGGTTTAGGGTTCAGGGTTTAGGGTTTGGAGTTTGGGGTTTCGGTGGCGTTGGTGCTTCACCGCCGTCCGTACTGATCGTTGTGTTTAGCTGCGGCCTTGTGGAGATCAAGAGCTTTCCGGTAGGAGTTCTGGTGGGGTGGGAATCTTATGCAGATCTCCAGGTGGGCTGTGGAAAACGAGGAACATCTCTCTGAATCCCTCCGGTAGGCAGAGGATGTTGGAGGCTATTCCCCAGCAAGCGTGATCGCATGTTTCATGGCATGCGTATCGAACCCTAGACTATACCGTCTATACCCTATCCCTCCCCGTTAAGTTTAAAACCTAAACCTGAAACCCAAGCCATAGTACCCCTAGCTCGACACTATAGACAGGGAAGCCCTGGACACCACACCCCAACCCCCCAAGCCCTAGCCCTAGACTGACAACCGACGACCTTGACACGTAGGCCGACCTTTCTTGTGCTTTAGGGTTTGAGGTTTAGGGTTTGAGGTTTAGGGTTTGTGCTTTAGGGTTTGAGGTTTAGGGTTTAGGATTCAGGGTAGATCCCCGACCAGTGCCCTCACGAGACAGTATCGTAGTTCGGAAAGCGCTGGCTCACCAGATTACCTATGGATATTCAGACGCAGGAGAGTACAACTTCCCACCGTCCAACAAGGTGCAATGACATCTCGATGTATATATTATAATAAAGGACCGGATAACCCCACATGACAGCGATACTCTGGTCGGCATCAGAGCAGTGCAAAACAGAGTGGTTTAGATATGTAAACATGCGTGCGCACTCCGCGTGGGTGTCCGCCCCGGTTGTGTGTGTTGTGCGTGTGCGTGTGCGTGTGCGTGTGCGTGTGCGTGTGCGTGTGCGTGTGCGTGTGGGTGTGGGTGTGGGTGTGGGTGTGGGTGTGGGTGTGGGTGTGGGTGTGGATGTGGGTGTGGGTGTGGGTGTGGGTGTGGGTGTGGGTGTGGGTGTGGGTGTGGGTGTGGGTGTGGGTGTGGTCGTGGGCGTGGGCGTGGGTGTGGGTGTGGGTGTGTTGTGTGCTGTGTGTTGTGTGTTGTGTGCTGTGTGTTGTGTGTTGTGTGCTGTGTGCTGTGTGTTGTGTGTGTTGTGTGTTGTGTGTTGTGTGTTGTGTGTTGTGTGTTTGTGTGTTGTGTGTTGTGTGTTGTGTGTTGTGTGTTGTGTGTTGTGTGTGTGTTGTGTGTTGTGTGTCGTCTGTGTTTGTGTGTTGTGTGTTGTGTGTTGTGTGTGTGTTGTGTGTGTGTTGTGTGTCGTCTGTGTTGCGTGTGTTGCGTGTGTTGCGTGTGTGGAGGGGGGTGAGTGGTTGCTTGTTCGTGTGTGCCGTGTGTGGGTGTGTGTGTGTGTGTGTGTGTGTGTGGTGTGTGTGAGGTGTGTGATGGTGTGTGGTGTGGTTGTGGGTGGTGTGTGTCGGTGTGTGTGTGTGTGTGTGGGTGTGTGGTGTGTCGTGTGGTGTGTGTGTGTGTTTGGTGTGTGTGGTGTGTGTGTGTGTGTCTGTCTGTCTGTGTGTGTGTGTGCGTGTGTGGTGTGTGTGGTGTGTGTGTGGTGTGTGTGGTGTGTGTGTGTGTGTGTGTGTGTGTGTGTGTGTGTGTGTGTGTGTGTGTGGTGTGTGTGGTGTGTGGTGTGTGTGTGTGGTCTGTGTGGTCTGTGTGGTGGGTGTGGTGTGTGTTGTGTGTTGTGTGTTGTGTGTTGTGTGTTGTGTGTTGTGGGTTGTGTGTTGTGTGTTGTGTGTTGTGTGTTGTGTGTTGTGTGTTGTGTGTTGTGTGTTGTGTGTTGTGTGTTGTGTGTTGTGTGTTTGTGTGTTGTGTGTTGTGTGTTGTGTGTGTTGTGTGTGTGTGTGTGTGTTGTGTTGTGTTGGTGTGTTGCGTGTTTGCGTGTGTGTGTTGTGTGTTGTGTGTTGTGTGTTGTGTGTTGTGTGTTGTGTGTTGTGTGTTGTGTGTTGTGTGTTGTGTGTTGTGTGTTGTGTGTTGTGTGTTGTGTGTGTGTGTGTGTGTCGTGTGTCGTCTGTGTTGCCTGTGTGTGTGTGTGTGTCTGTGTGTCTGTGTGTCCGTGTGTCGGTGTGTCTGTGTGTCTTTGTGTCTGTGTGTCTGTGTGTCTGTGTGTCTGTGTGTCTGTGTGTCTGTGTGTCTGTGTGTCTGTGCGTCTGTGCGTCTGTGTGTCTGTGCGTCTGTGTGTCTGTGGGTCTGTGTGTCTCTGTGTCTCTGTGTGTCTCTGTGTCTGTCTGTGTCTGTGTGTGTCTGTGTGTGTCTGTGTGTGTCTGTGTGTGTCTGTGTGTGTCTGTGTGCGTGTGTCTGTGTGCCGCTCTAGTTGTAACTCTCTCCCGAGCTCTAGCTCCAGCCCCTGCTCCAGCTCTATATAGTTGTAGCTCTCTCCAGCTCTCGCCCGCCTCTCCAGCTCCAGCGCTAGTTGTAGCTCTCTCCCGAGGTCTAGCTCCAGCTCTAGTTGTAGCTCTGTCCCGAGCTCTAGTTCAAGCTCCAGCTCTAGTTGTAGCTCTCTCGCGAGCTCTAGCTCTAACTGTCTCCCGAGCTCTAGCTCTAGTTGTAGCTCTTTCCCTGGCTCCGGCTCTAGCCCCAGCTGTAGCTCTAGGTGTAGCTCTCTCCCGAGCTCTAGCTCCAACTCCAGCTCTAGTTGGAGCTCTTTCCCGAGCTCCAGCTCCAGCTCTAGCTCCAGCTGCAGCTCTCTCCCGAGCTCTAGCTCCAGCTCCTGCTCCAGCTCTCGCTCAAGCTCCAACTCTAGTTGTAGCTCTCTCCTCTCTCCCTGGCTCTAGGCTCTAGCTCTAGTTGTAGCTCTTTCCCTGGCTCTGGCTAGCTCCAGCTCTAGCTCCAGCTGTAGCTCTAGTTGTAGCTCTCTCCCTAGCTCTAGCTCTAGTTCCAGCTCCAGCTGTAGCTCTAGTTGTAGCTCCCTAGCTCTAGCTCCAGCTCTAGTTCCAGCTCCTGCTCCAGCTCTACTTGTAGCTCTCTCCCTAGCTCTAGCTCCAGCTCCAACTCTACTCGTAGCTCTCGCCCTAGCTGGATAACGTCATTTTGCACAACAAGCGAGCACAATCCAGCCAGGAGCCGAAACGAGGCATTTCCAGTACTAGAGTTGTACTACAAGAGAGCACAATCCAGCCAGGAGCCGAAACGAGGCATTTCCAGTACTAGAGTTGTACTACAAGAGAGCACAATCCAGCCAGGAGCCGAAACGAGGCATTTCCAGTACTAGAGTTGTACTACAAGAGAGCACAATCCAGCCAGGAGCCGAAACGAGGCATTTCCAGTACTAGAGTTGTACTACAAGAGAGCACAATCCAGCCAGGAGCCGAAACGAGGCATTTCCAGTACTAGAGTTGTACTACAAGAGAGCACAATCCAGCCAGGAGCCGAAACGAGGCATTTCCAGTACTAGAGTTGTACTACAAGAGAGCACAATCCAGCCAGGAGCCGAAACGAGGCATTTCCAGTACTAGAGTTGTACTACAAGAGAGCACAATCCAGCCAGGAGCCGAAACGAGGCATTTCCAGTACTAGAGTTGTACTACAAGAGAGCACAATCCAGCCAGGAGCCGAAACGAGGCATTTCCAGTACTAGAGTTGTACTACAAGAGAGCACAATCCAGCCAGGAGCCGAAACGAGGCATTTCCAGTACTAGAGTTGTACTACAAGAGAGCACAATCAAGCCAGGAGCCGAAACGAGGCATTTCAGCAGGAGCCGCTTTCCAGTTACTAGAGTTGTACTACCAGAGAGAGCAACTCCAGCCAGGAGCCGAAACGAGGCATTTCCAGTACTAGGGTTGTACTACAAGAGAGCACAATCCAGCCAGGAGCCGAAACGAGGCATTTCCAGTACTAGAGTTGTACTACAAGAGAGCACAATCCAGCCAGGAGCCGAAACGAGGCATTTCCAGTACTAGAGTTGTACTACAAGAGAGCACAATCCAGCCAGGAGCCGAAACGAGGCATTTCCAGTACTAGAGTTGTACTACAAGAGAGCACAATCCAGCCAGGAGCCGAAACGAGGCATTTCCAGTACTAGAGTTGTACTACAAGAGAGCACAATCCAGCCAGGAGCCGAAACGAGGCATTTCCAGTACTAGAGTTGTACTACAAGAGAGCACAATCCAGCCAGGAGCCGAAACGAGGCATTTCCAGTACTAGAGTTGTACTACAAGAGAGCACAATCCAGCCAGGAGCCGAAACGAGGCATTTCCAGTACTAGAGTTGTACTACAAGAGAGCACAATCCAGCCAGGAGCCGAAACGAGGCATTTCCAGTACTAGAGTTGTACTACAAGAGAGCACAATCCAGCCAGGAGCCGAAACGAGGCATTTCCAGTACTAAGTTGTACTACAAGAGAGCACAATCCAGCCAGGAGCCGAAACGAGGCATTTCCAGTACTAGAGTTGTACTACAAGAGAGCACAATCCAGCCAGGAGCCGAAACGAGGCATTTCCAGTACTAGAGTTGTACTACAAGAGAGCACAATCCAGCCAGGAGCCGAAACGAGGCATTTCCAGTACTAGAGTTGTACTACAAGAGAGCACAATCCAGCCAGGAGCCGAAACGAGGCATTTCCAGTACTAGAGTTGTACTACAAGAGAGCACAATCCAGCCAGGAGCCGAAACGAGGCATTTCCAGTACTAGAGTTGTACTACAAGAGAGCACAATCCAGCCAGGAGCCGAAACGAGGCATTTCCAGTACTAGAGTTGTACTACAAGAGAGCACAATCCAGCCAGGAGCCGAAACGAGGCATTTCCAGTACTAGAGTTGTACTACAAGAGAGCACAATCCAGCCAGGAGCCGAAACGAGGCATTTCCAGTACTAGAGTTGTACTACAAGAGAGCACAATCCAGCCAGGAGCCGAAACGAGGCCTTGAGAGGAGAGGATTTTAGTCGCGGGAAACTCTTCCGAGGCCTTGAGAGGAGAGGATTTTAGTCGCGGGAGACTCTTCCTAAGTGCAGGACCCCTTTAGCGCGCGCCTGATCCCACAAGAGCCCTCCAAGAGCCTCCGAGAGCCCTCCAAAAGCCTCCGAGAGCCCTCAGGAGCCTCCGAAAGCCCTCGGAGGAGAGGATTTTAGTCGCGGGAGACTCTTCCTAAGTGCAGGACCCCTTTAGCGCGCGCCTGATCCCACAAGAGCCCTCCAAGAGCCTCCGAAAGCCCTCCAAAAGCCTCCGAGAGCCCTCAGGAGCCTCCGAGAGCCCTCCAAGAGCCTACAAGAGAGCACAATCCAGCCAGGAGCAGAAACGATGCATTTCCAGTACTAGAGTTGTACTACAAGAGAGCACAATCCAGCCAGGAGCCGAAACGAGGCATTTCCAGTACTAGAGTTGTACTACAAGAGAGCACAATCCAGCCAGGAACCGAAACGAGGCATTTCCAGTACTAGAGTTGTACTACAAGAGAGCACAATCCAGCCAGGAGCCGAAACGAGGCATTTCCAGTACTAGAGTGGTACTACAAGAAAGCACAATCCAGCCAGGAGCCGAAACGAGGCATTTCCAGTACTAGAGTTGTACTACAAGAGAGCACAATCCAGCCAGGAGCCGAAAGGATGCATTTCCAGTACTAGAGTTGTACTACGAGAGAGGAGCCGAAAGGAGGCATTTCCAGTACTAAAGTTGTACTACGAGAGAGCACAATCCAGCCAGGAGCGGAAAGGAGGCATTTCCAGTACCAAAGTTGTACTAGGAGAGAGCACAATCCAGCCAGGAGCCGAAAGGAGGCATTTCCAGTACTAAAGTTGTACTACAAGAAAGCACAATCCAGCCAGGAGCCGAAAGGAGGCATTTCCAGTACTAAAGTTGTACTACGAGAGAGCACAATCCAGCCAGGAGCCGAAAGGAGGCATTTCCAGTACTAAAGTTGTACTACGAGAGAGCACAATCCAGCCAGGAGCCGAAACGAGGCATTTCCAGTACTAAAGTTGTACTACGAGAGAGCACAATCCCGCCAGGAGCCGAAACGAGGCATTTCCAATACTAAAGTTGTACTACGAGAGAGCCGAAACGATGCATTTCCAGTACTAAAGTTGTACTACGAGAAAGCACAATCCAGCCAGGAGCCGAAAGGAGGCATTTCCAGTACTAGAGTTGTACTACGAGAGAGCACAATCCAGCCAGGAGCCGGAACGAGGCATTTCCAGTACTAGAGTTGTACTACGAGAGAGCACAATCCAGCCAGGAGCCGAAAGGAGGCATTTCCAGTACTAAAGTTGTACTACGAGAGAGCACAATCCAGCCAGGAGCCGAAACGAGGCATTTCCAGTACTAAAGTTGTACTACGAGAGAGCACAATCCAGCCAGGAGCCGAAACGAGGCATTTCCAGTACTAAAGTTGTACTACGAGAGAGCACAATCCAGCCAGGAGCCGAAACGAGGCATTTCCAGTACTAAAGTTGTACTACGAGAGAGCACAATCCAGCCAGGAGCCGAAAGGAGGCTTTCCAGTACTAAAGTTGTACTACAGAGAGCACAAATCCAGCCAGGAGCCGAAACGAGGCATTTCCAGTACTAAAGTTGTACTACGAGAGAGCACAATCCAGCCAGGAGCCGAAACGAGGCATTTCCAGTACTAAAGTTGTACTACGAGAGAGCACAATCCAGCCAGGAGCCGAAACGAGGCATTTCCAGTACTAAAGTTGTACTACGAGAGAGCACAATCCAGCCAGGAGCCGAAACGAGGCATTTCCAGTACTAGAGTTGTACTACGAGAGAGCACAATCCAGCCAGGAGCCGAAAGGAGGCATTTCCAGTACTAAAGTTGTACTACGAGAGAGCACAATCCAGCCAGGAGCCGAAAGGAGGCATTTCCAGTACTAGAGTTGTACTAAAGCGAGCACAATCCGCCAGGAGCCGAAACGAGCATTTCCAGTACTAGAGTTGTACTACAGAGAGAGCACAATCCAGCCAGGAGCCGAAAGGAGGCATTTCCAGTACTAAGTTGTACTACGAGAGAGCACAATCCAGCCAGGAGCCGAAACGAGGCATTTCCAGTACTAGAGTTGTACTACGAGAGAGCACAATCCAGCCAGGAGCCGAAACGAGGCATTTTCAGTACTAAAGTTGTACTACGAGAGAGCACAATCCAGCCAGCAGCCGAGACGAGGCATTTCCAGTACTAAAGTTGTACTACGAGAGAAAGCACAATCCAGCCAGGAGCCGAAACGAGGCATTGCCAGTACTAAAGTTATACTACGAGAGAGCACAATCCAGCCAGGAGCCGAAACGAGGCATTTCCAGTACTAAAGTTGTACTACGAGAGAGCACAATCCAGCCAGGAGCCGAAACGAGGCATTTCCAGTACTAAAGTTGTACTACCAGAGAGCACAATCCAGCCAGGAGCCGAAACGAGGCATTTCCAGTACTAAAGTTTTACTACGAGAGAGCACAATCCAGCCAGGAGCCGAAACGAGGCATTTCCAGTACTAAAGTTGTACTACGAGAGAGCACAATCCAGCCAGGAGCCGAAAGGAGGCATTTCCAGTGCTAAAGTTGTACTACGAGAGAGCACAATCCAGCCAGGAGCCGAAAGGAGGCATTTCCAGTACTAGAGTTGTACTACGAGAGAGCACAATCCAGCCAGGAGCCGAAACGATGCATTTCCAGTACCCCCCCAAGAGCCCTCCGAGAGCCTCCGGAAGACTCTTCGTAAGTGCAGGACCCCTTTGCGCGCGCCTGATCCCACAAGAGATTTCTCAAGAGCCCTCCGAGAGCCTCCGGAAGACTCTTCGTAAGTGCAGGACCCCTTTGCGCGCGCCTGATCCCACAAGAGCCCTCCAAGAGCCTTCCGAGAGCCTCCGGAAGACTCTTCGTAAGTGCAGGACCCCTTTTTGCGCGCCCCTGATCCCACAAGAGCCCTCCAAGAGCCCTCCGAGAGCCTCCGGAAGACTCTTCGTAAGTGCAGGACCCCTTTGCGCGCGCCTGATCCCACAAGAGCCCTCCAAGAGCCCTCCGAGAGCCTCCGGAAGACTCTTCGTAAGTGCAGGACCCCTTTGCGCGCGCCTGATCCCACAAGAGCCCTCCAAGAGCCCTCCAAGAGCCTCCGGAAGACTCTTCGTAAGTGCAGGACCCCTTTGCGCGCGCCTGATCCCACAAGAGCCCCCCAAGAGCCCTCCGAGAGCCTCCGGAAGACTCTTCGTAAGTGCAGGACCCCTTTGCGCGCGCCTGATCCCACAAGAGCCCTCCAAGAGCCCTCCGAGAGCCTCCGGAAGACTCTTCGTAAGTGCAGGACCCCTTTGCGCGCGCCTGATCCCACAAGAGCCCTCCAAGAGCCCTCCGAGAGCCTCCGGAAGACTCTTCGTAAGTGCAGGACCCCTTTGCGCGCCCCTGATCCCACAAGAGCCCTCCAAGAGCCCTCCGAGAGCCTCCGGAAGACTCTTAGGACCCCTTTGCGCGCGCCTGATCCCACAAGAGCCCTCCAAGAGCCCTCCGAGAGCCTCCGGAAGACTCTTAGGACCCCTTTGCGCACGCCTGATCCCACAAGAGCCCTCCAAGAGCCCTCCGAGAGCCTCCGGAAGACTCTTAGGACCCCTTTGCCCCCCCCCTGATCCCACAAGAGCCCTCCAAGAGCCCTCCGAGAGCCTCCGGAAGACTCTTAGGACCCCTTTGCGCGCGCCTGATCCCACAAGAGCCCCCCAAGAGCCCTCCAAGAGCCTCCGGAAGACTCTTTGTGGTGTGGTGTGGCGTGGTGTGGCGTGGTGTGGTGTGGTGTAGTGTGGTGTGGTGTGGTGTGGTGTGGTGTAGTGTGGTGTGGTGTGGTGTGGTGTCGTGATGTGTGGTGTGGTGTGGTGTGGCGTTGTCTTGTGAGGAGGCGGGAGCGGAGGAGGAGGGAGGGGAGGGAGGAGAGTGAGCGGATGGGGCGGTGCAGGCCAAAAACAAAAACCCCACAGTGATGTGGGGAACTATATATATATATATGTATACATATATATATATATAACTGTATATATATATACATATATATACACATATGTATATGTATATGTGTATAATGTACTCTATATATATATATATACACATACATACATACATACATACATACATACATACATACATGCATACATGCACACATACACACATACATACATACATACATACATACATACATACATGCATGCATGCATACATACATACATACATATGCCCTCAAGCCTAGGACCTCTAGGCTCGAAGGAAGTAGTCGCAGCCGGCTATCCAGGCCAAGGCCCATCCCAACCAATCACTTTCCTTGTTTAAGCCCCCAGTGTATTGAAGCCCTAAACCCTAAACCCGTAGCCTCACGCTACCACACCGTGGCCAGCTGTGCCCTGTTCGATTCGCGTAGCCAGCACCTTAGGGTAAAAGGTGAGGCTACGGGCCGACTTGCCTTGTTCTAGTGCATCTTGCCTTTGGTAAGTTCGCACCTTAGGACTGTTTCCTGGTACGCAAATAAATCGAGGAGGCCTGTAACCCAGAAAGGGTATTGGAGCTTAGGGGATTGAGAAATTAGGGTTTCTGTAGGCTTTCCACGGGTTCAAGAGCCCTTACTTAATCCGAGCTCGGTGGCTCCGAGCTATATATGTGGGCTTACGGAAGAAGGCTCTTTAGGGCTTAGGGCGTAAGGTTTGGTAGTTTAGGGATTAGGGTTTAAGGCCCCATAGGATTTAGGGGTGTAGCGAGGATTTAGGGGTCTAGAGATTGGAAATTATGTTGTGGGATATTGCTTAGCATTCTCTCCAACACCTGCAAGTGTTATGGTTGAGAAACCAGCCTTCACCCGAAACCCAACCAAACATCAATTATTAGGGCTCATCCATAATTGACTGGGCGTACTCAAAGAGCGAGCGAACTCTGGCTTACGTGGCTTCATACCTCTTGAAGTGGCCTCTTACCTCTTGTCTATGTCCTGTTTTGAGTCCCCAGAGCCTCCTCGGCCAAGATTCAGAAGGACTTTGCCCTTTCACAGAACGGTCCCTCCTACAGAAGCGGGTAGGCGTCATCCACGCCCTGCACAAAACCACACCTTGGACCTGAGGGCCTGAACCTCCAGACGCTAAACATCCCTAAACCCTCCATGGAAGCCCCCACATGATATTTAAGGCAGATTACATAATTCAGGGGTGCTGGGCTTTCTGGGAGGTCTTGTTGGGTGTTGTTGTGGTAGCTTGTTGTCTGCAGCCAACTCATCTGTGCACCTCCGCACACATCTGTTTCAGAAGGGCCATGCTTCAGATGTGAACTTGATGTCACTAGAGACTCCAATATCCCTTAATTAAGGAATATTCTTCAAACCATACAAGGGATTCTACTATAATTTAGGTATATTCCTTACTTAAGGGGTTTTGGAGTCTCTGGGTCCGCTCCGCCTTGGTGACGCTCTTTGAGGACGTCTTGGAGTTTGTCCTTTGCCAAGCGCCCGGAGGCCAAAAAACAAACCATTAGCCATCAATAATTCCTACGAGCTTCATCCTAAACCGCGGCCGTACCCGAAACCCACAATTTTGAAAGCTGCGGCGTCCTGCTCAGATTGGATTCTGGGACTGGAGAGTTTCCGAAAATAGGGGACCCTACTAGGGTACCCTAAATAGGTAGGATTCTTATTATAAGGACCCTAAAAAACAAGGTACCCCTAATTTTCGGAAACTCCCACTTGAGACCTTGATCCTCAGAGCACTTTGTGAGGCTCAGAGTCGGCAGCATGCCGCGTGGTGATTTAGGAAGGAGTTTCCGAAAATCGGAGACCCTTTTATAGCACCCTACACAGTAGGATCCCTATTATGTCAAAAAAATAGGAGACCCTAATATAGCAACCTAAATAGAAGGTTCTTTATTATAAGGACCCCAACTCCCAAGATGAGGTCCAGGGTTCAAGGTTTATGGTTTAGGGGTTTAGGGTGTTTATGGTTTAGGGTAAAAGGTTTAGGGTTTAGGGTTTACCGCGTAGGGTTTAGGATGCACCTCCAGGGTCCAGGGTTTAGGGATTAAGGTTTAGGGTTTAGGGTCTACCGTTTTGGGGTTTAGGATGCACCACCAGGGTCCAGGGTGTAGGCATTAAGGTTTAGGGTTCAGCGTCTCGGGTTTAAAGTAGGTGTCCTAAGTTTCAGGGCCACTTCTTTCGCGGAGCAGGAGTCGAGTGTTGGTGGATTTCCCCAAATCCTAAATACAGCCTCTGCAAAGCTTCTCAGGTCCACACAGATGATGCAGATCATAAGTAAGAGGCATCCCAGGGCCTGCCATGCATGCTGTGCTTTAGGGTTTGGGATTTCCATTACCCCAAGACCGTGGGGCAAAAATCTCGTGTCTACCCGGAACCTATAGTCATCCCCCAAAACCCCAAACCCAGAGACTCCAAGATCCCTTCAGATTCATTAAGGAATATTCTTAAATCATATAAATGATCCTACTATAATTTAAGGTATATTACTTAATTAAGGGGTATTGGAGTCTCTCGGAACCCTAAGCCCTGAACCCGTGCACAGGTTAAAAATCCCTTTCCATGCTCGTTGAGACTCGCGTGAAAAGCGAAAAGCCGAAACGTCGCATGCCCCTGAGTTGAGCACCAGGCCTTGGAAGGTAGCACCCGATATCAGGACCTTGTAGTTAGACCAAGTTTTGCGGTACAACGACTAGACAATGTAGAGACTGCAAGGAAATACTAGCACTCAGTACTCCGACTGCGACATTAAACGATCCTGAAACCGAAAGACCCTAAATCTTAAACAACTGCCATTTTAGGCTTAGGCCTTGCATTCAGAATCTGTTTTTGCAACCCTGAACCAATCGATACTTCCCCCCCTGCCGGCCGTCTAGGATTTAGAGCCTGAGGTTCACATGTTGACCCCAAACCTGAAACTAAATGCTGAATCCTAAACCCTCGAGCCCTGCGTTCAAACCCCCACCTCTAAAGCTAAACCCGATTTCCAATCCCTCAAATCGAAAAACACCTTTCAACTCTAAATCGAACACCCTGAACCCTAAACCCTTAACCCCAAACCTGAACCCTAAACTTCTCTGCGACAACGGAATGTGTCAGTCGCCGGTGTTCTACCCGTGCTGAGCTTGCTGCAGGTGTGAGTGTGGCATGGATACAAACAATCGCCCATAAGCCGGAGCCGAAATTGGATGCTGTCATCGACAAGTTCAACTGAAACGCTTGCAATCCGAAGGTGGTAGCCTATCCATGGCAGAAGTCATGATGACCTGACTGACTGACGAATGTCCGACCGAAGCTTCAAACCCTAAACCCCAAACTTCAAACTCCGAACCCCAAACTGAACTAAACCCTAAGCCCCTAGACCCCAAACTAAATTAAACCCAGACCGCAGATTCCAAAGGGATGTCGGCGGAGAGCCTTCGTCGCGGCCTTGCGCCAAGGAAGGTCCGGGCATCTCTCGAAGTGCCTGAGCGAAGGTAAGGGTTTGGGGCTTTGGGTTTAGGATTTAGGGTTTAGTTCAGGGTTTAGGGTTTCGGGTTCAGGGTCTAGGGTACTTAAGTTCTCCAGGGACTTAGCGAGGAAGATGACTGAAAGGACCAACCACTCCCGCTTAGGTTAGGTTTTGGGCAATGCGCTACGTCTCCCACCGTCATCCTAAATCTTAGTGTCTTGCACTTGAAGAGGTCATACATTCCCTCCTGCCTGCCTGCATGCATGCATGCATACTTACATATATATGTATATACACACACATACATACATGTGTGTGTGTGTGTTCTCTGTATGGCTCTGTGTGTCTCTGTGTGTCTCTGTGCGTGAAGTGTGTCTGTGTGTCTGTGTGTGCGCGTCTGTGTCTGTGTGTGTGTGTGCGCATTTGTCTGTATATGTAGCATGTGTATACATACATACATATATGCATATACACGCAGTTGCACATGCCTACCTTCCTTCCGACTTCCCTACATGTCCAATTACCTCCATGCCTCCCTCCATCCATGCATCCATCCATCCATACACCGCAAAGGCTAAGCCCTAAAACACACAATATCGACGACATGTCAGCCTTCACCGTACCTAGGGGCCGAAACTTGGCGCACCTGCAAAAGATAGGTTCCATCCTTGCCTGTAAGATGCTATACCGGGCCTTAATACCGAGAGGGCTCCGTATGGGTTTTCATAATGTGAAAAAAGGCCTTCTCGCTCTGAATCATACGGCTTACTGTGGGGTGTTGTCGTGGCCCATATAAGGGGCCTTCATCCTTGGATTTATGAGGCTCACTATGGCGCATTAAAAATCCGAGAATAGGCCCCTAGTACTTAGATTTGCTAGGTTTGCGATGGGGCTTTCTAATATACAGGCCTTTAATGAAGGCATACGTTGGTTAGAAAAGCGTTCGGGGAATATTATGCTGCAAATGGATGGGGACCGTGAGAGGATCGCACGACTTATTGTCTATACTCCAAGAGATTGCACCACTTCTGATTATCCAAAACCGCTATATGACACACAGAGCCCGCAAGCGCAATTACCCATTAATCGAGGTACAAGGTATAGCATTTAGGGTTTAGGGCCAGGTATCAATGGGTATACCTTTTACTTCATATGAGAAGACCCCTTGAAGTTTAATAGGATAAACCCTTCTAAACCTCCAACTGAGGCCAAGGGGTACTGGAGTGCTGGCCCACGGCTTTGGAGTTTTTAGCAAAATGCAGGTAAAGCGGCTTCCAATATTGAGGCATTGAAGCCTTTGGAGAAACAGTTTACGAATCACTGTACCCTGAACCGCTTAAACCCCAAAAGCCACCCTGAATCCCTACAAAGCCCAATCTGCTGCGAAACCTGAACGCGGAATCCGGCACTGGTGCGAGCTAGGCACTGCGCATGGCCCAAGTGCATGGCACAAAGCATGAAGAGTCCGTGAGTCGCGAAAAGCCTTAGATTTCGGGTTGTCGGGACTCGGGATGAAAGTAAGGGCTACCCTAAACCCTACACCCTAAACCCCTGAACGGCCCTAAAGCCCTGAACCCCTGAACCCCTAAACCCCTGAACCCCTAAACCCCGGAACCCCCTCAACCCTGAACCCGAAAAAACCCCTGAACCCCCAGACCCTAAACCCTAAACCCGGAGGGGGGTAGGGGAGTATACTTCCTTCAATAGGCTTTATTGGCCCCCTACCCTAAGGGTCCTTTTTCCGAAAATCAGGGGGGGAACCTTATTTTGGGGCCCTTATAATGAGAGGTAAAATAAGGATCCTACTATTTAGGGTACGAGATTAGGGTCCCCTATTTTGGGAAACTCCCACATGCTGATGTGAAGACATGAAAACCAAGAAACTGGCTCTCTGCCTCAAGATGGTGCTACGGCTGATGGTATAGATCCTGCATTACCTTACTGGCCCTAGACCATGGGGATGATGATATTTTGCTATGGTGGGTAATGCAAGATTTATGTCATCAACCGTGGAGCCAGCAAGAAGTATGGCCGATCTTGTAGAAGGCAAGTATAGAACATGATACCACACTAGAGAATACACATGAATACACCACAAATATGAGAACCCCACAAGACCAACAATGACCATAACAATAAAGCGATAACACCATGACAAAACAGTTACAACAATTAGCTCGTGCAAGAACAATAGAAAGAACAGTGATGATACTAATGACAATATTCAGCGCAGAGCAGAAGCAGTATCTGCATGACTGTATGACTACCAGGCTCGCAAACCGCTGAGCTCCCACAGCGCAGATGTCATGAGGTCGCACAATGTAGGCCTGTATAATCACTATGACCCTTATAATAGACCGTATAGTAGTCCATAATCCATATATAGACCCCTTCAAAGGAACCCCCAAAATAATGATGTGCAATGCAAGAGTTGGTCATCTCCCTAACACGGGCTGTGCTTCATTGTTGCAGCACAGCTCTAAGCGCTTCGTACTTCTCGCGACTGATCTTGAGACCTAAACGGTAAACTCTAAACGCCTAAACTCCAAACCCTGAACCCTAAACTTAACCCTAACCCCTAAACCTTAAACTTAACCCTAAACCGTTCTAATCTCGAGACCCAAAACTCTAAACCCTGAGCCCCTAGGTTCAAAGCTTCAAAGGAGCTGCGAGATGCTAACTACGTAATTCACCCGCCGTGACCATAGCATAGAGTACACAGTACATAACAAAAAGCATACTGTGTACTGAATTTAGTATTTGGTACATGGAAAGCAGCTAGATTCGCATTCGGAATATTTGGCACCGACAACTGGAGCCGACCAGCAACTCCCGCAACCCGTTTAGGGTGCAGGGTTTGTGGCTTAGGCTGGGGGTGTAGGGTTTGTGGTTTAGGGTTGAGGGCTTAGGCTTTAAGGTTAGGGGTTTAGGGCTGTAGGATGTGGGGACATATTGTGGAGAGGTTGTCTGAAAGTCCTGCTCTACAGTGCAAGGCCAGGCGCTGCGAGGCTGACATGAAGAGCCGCATCTTGCCGTAATTGTCGATCACATCCTGCACATGGGTAGTTGTCAAGATTAGGGTCCCTTTTTGGGTACCCTAAATAGTAGGTGCAGTATCATATTAGGGACCCAAAAAAGGGACCATAATTTTGACAACCACCCACATGAGCGTCGTCTCTCAAAAAACGGCAAGTTTCTAGGGCTCCAGTTACCCAGACTAGGTGTCGATTTCAACATTCCTCAAAGCTTGTTTGTAATAAGGCTCTAGATTAAACAGTAAGGGACATGCAAAGTTATCCCAAATCGATACCTAGCAGAGGTCTTCTTTTGAACCCGAAACCTGGATGCACTGGAAGCAAAGCTAAGCCAGTTCACCATCTTCTCGATACGCAACAAATCTATTGTTGTGCGGATAAATGTGCCAGCAGGTGCGAGACTAAATGTTGACGCTTGCATCAAGGGTACAGGAACTTGCCGAACCTTGAATCCTACACCCTAAATCCTTACCCCGAGACTCTAAACCCTGAACCCTCCGAAATACATGGCTCGAAACCTGACAAGCATGAAACCTGCAGCCTCAGGGACCCTGACACTGGAGCCCTCTGGTTTCTACCCGGCTCGTCATCTTCACCATGACCCCGACGTTTCGAACGTTTCTAGCCTACTCTAGGCCCTAGGCCCTAAACCCTAAGAGCGTCAACCCAATTCCCTCAACCCGTATCCTTATCAACTTTAGCTGAGGGCCCAGCACGAAACTGAAACTGCGAGTAGCGCTGTCGGTACTGCTGCTGGACAAGGAACCTGTGCATTTGGGTTGTCATCTAGGGCCCTGCACAATTACCACAGAGTTTTGAAGGTAAACCATACCGCAATTGCAAAATGGACCATGCCGACCATGGGTCCTTTCACTAGTTATGCAGACCGTAACTAGACCTGAATCCCGAAACCCTTAACCTGAAACCCAAAACCCTAATCCTGAAGCCCTAAACCCTGAGCCCTAAACCCGTTGTTGGACCTGTGGGTGTTTGTTAAGTTTGGGATGGGATGGGGGTTGTTATGCAGGCGGCGGGGGTGGGGGGAAGGGAGTTGCCAGGGTTCAGGGTTTCGGGTTGAGGGATTTGTTTTAGTCTTTGTGGGCTTCAGGGTTTTGGGTTCAAGTTTTCGAGTTTCAAGCTATGGGTTTAAATTTTTGGGCTTAGGGTTTTGCATTTAGGTCTTCGTGGGATCGAAGTTCTCGGGTTTCGGGTTTGGGTCTCTAGGCCGTCGTCAGCATGTCTATGGCTTCCTGATCTCGGGTTCAGGGTTTAGGGCTTATCGGGCTTATGGGGCCTAGTCGGTTTAGTGGGTTTAGGAGGTCGAGGGTTTAGGGCTGTTAGGGTTTAGGGTCTACGCTTTAGGGGGCTTTAGGGGGCTTGGGGTTTAGGGTTTAGAGTTTAGGACTTTTGGGGTTTAGGATCCAGGGTTTAAGCTTGGTTCAAGGTAGACCTCCGTGGTTTCCAAGACATTCCCAAGGGTCCTCTAAGTGTCCCCATATGAGGATCCGAGGAGAGATGGTTGTGTATGGCCGCTCATAACTTGAACAGGGCTCCCCTGCATAATTTATTATACATTTCTTTAAGGAAATACCATAAAGGCTTCCATCAGAGGACTCGATGCTAAACTCCCAAAACTGAAAGGCCTTGGAACAACTTCTCGGGTAGTCCCTCTTTCGTCCGAAACCTGCTCTCTGCCGTGCCCGAAGCCCGAAACAGACACTAAACACTGAAATGGACCCTCCAAAATCCAAACCCGAAGAGCCCAGAAAAACCTGAGCCGCAAATCCACCAAACACAACGAAACCTGGACGCCGCATTAGGCTGTAGGGTTAAGTCTTCCCATCTAGGGTTTGGGCTCTTAGTAGGGGTTCAGGGGTTCCGGGGCTGAGAGCTTTGGAACTACACATCGAGGAGTTGTCATTAAAAGGCGGGAGGAAAGTAGCTGCGTAACTCCCACATGAGGATCACACGGTCGCGAGGTATACCGACCTTCGCCCCAAGTTCCGATGCCCTTGATATGGGCGTCTCAGACCCCAATATGGAACCCAAAAAGGCAGGATGCAAACTACGAGAACGCCCAAAATCCCCACCCCGAGCTTAAAGACAAGCCCCATATATAACCGAGGCACTCCAGCGCCATGACAACAGCCAGTACCAAGGTGAGCACTTGAAAGACGTATGCGTAGCCTCGCTGCTGGGAAGTGTGAGCCCGAACTCAAAACCCGGAACCCTCAACCGCACGTCCTGCCGGTTTAGGGTTTAAGGTTCACAGTTTAGGGTGTAGGGTTTAGGGTTAACTTTGTTTAGGGTTTAGGGGCAGCCCAACACGCCCAAGTGAAACTAGAAGCGGGACCCCTAGAAGCCTTCAAGAACATCCTTAACCTAAACCCTGATCTCCAAATTCTAGACCCTAAAGGGAACCCCAGAAAGTTGGAATATGGTTTCAGGGTAGGATACCCCATAATTTACCATAAAGGGTTTAGGATAATCATATTCGCACTTTCTGGCTTTTACTTTAAACCCTAAGCTCTGAACCCGAACTCTAAAGCCCCGACCTCAAGGGTTTCGGGTTTGTTGCTTTGCGGCGCTTCCACGTTCTCGCGAGATCGGGCTTGGGATCGAGAGGGACCCGGTTCAGGGCTTAGGGTTGGGCTCAACGTAACCAGGGAGAAAAGTATAAACCTTCAACTTCATAGCCTTATAATGGTTCTTATAGTCGCCCTTTTAGATCCCTTTAGAGGGACCCCCTTCTAGACCCCCTATAGATCCCTTTAAAGGTTCTTATATGCCCTATATTAAGTCATAATGGTTTACTGCACCCTAAACCCAAAATCCCCAAATCCATAATGGTTCCTTCAAGGAACAGGCCCTTAACAAAAATCACGTAGCCCCTAAACCCATCATGGTTCCTTTGGGAAAAGGTCCTTTACAAGACTCCCGAGGCCAGCATCTGTCTATTTCCCAGTGTTGTAGGGGACCTCTAGAGAGGGCTTAGGGTTTACGGTTTAGTTTTTACGGTTTGAGGCTTAGGGTGTTTGGGATATAGAGTGCAGGGCTTAGGGCTTAGAGTTTCAACTTTCGGGTTTAGAGTTTAAGGCTTTTGTTTAAGCGAAGACCGAGACCCAGTCTCCAAACGTCGTCGACATTTCGGAATCCAGTTCTACTCCAGCTACTCGTCCCAGTTTGCGTTTTCAGGGGTTGGGGGTTTAGGGTTTGGGGCTGAGGGTTTACTTGTTTAGGGCTTGGAGTTGAGCGTTCACGGGTCTAGGGTTTTCGTGGCTTATGTACAGTTTAAGGCTTCGGTTTTCGGACTTGTATCCTCAAGGTAAGTGCGACGTCAGTGACAGAGCAGAACAGGAAAAGCAACCCTGCCAGTTCGTAGATTGTGACCAGAACTGCGCTGCCCGAACCCACATCAACCGTTCCCCTTGGATCCTGCATCCTAGAACCACGAGGAACCTTGCCGCGGGCGTACACCGTTGCCGAGTGTGACGCAGAGGAAGCCCACCATATTGAATCCTGTGCAAGGCTAAGCTGGGAATTCGAGCGTTTTGGGGAGCATACGTGCTTTCATCGTGCCGCCGCACAACCTCTGTATCAACCATCTATAGAGATGCCGCTTTCAATACCCTAAACCCCAAACTTGGCCCCAAACCGCACCAAGCACCCCCACAAGTTGTTAATGCGGAAAAGCGGAAGTTCACACATCTGCAAGTCACGCAGTCCATTCCACTTCCAGGCCTTAGGATTTCTAGTGAATAAGAGAAGTAAACTCTAAACCGTTAAACCCCATATACAGCCCTAAACCGTCTACCCAATAAACAGCTCTGCTGTGCATCCCACGTTTATGCTCGAAAGGGCAAGCGAAGTAGTGCACAGCAGTTCGGCGCTCAAACTGGGACCTTGGACGAAACAGCCTAAATGCCTAAACTCCTAAACCCTAAACCCTACATATATGCCTAAACTCCTAGACCCCAAACCCTACACCCTAAACGCTGAATGGAAAAGAGTCCGGTGTGAAGCTTTCAGGGGAAGCTATGGAACCCGACGTCTCGACCCGAAGCCCTAAACCCTGAAACCCTTACATCTCCTAAACCCTAGGCCTATATACCCTAAGCTTGTTAGAAAAAACTGAAACCCTTAAATCTCCTAAACCTTAAGTCCTATATATCCTATACCCTAAACTTATTTTTAAACGAAGACTGCGACCCCAAGACCGGAACCCTGAACCCTGAAACCCTAAACCGGCCCACATCCGAAAGTCAGCCTAGCGATCTCCTGGTTGAACCTTGTAGTACCCTAAGGGTCCATGTACCCATATAGAGATACATGAGCCCCAAAGTACTTATATAGGGAGTACATTAAGGCCAATGTATATACTACATGAGTACATGGACCCTTAGGGGTAGTTCAAGGGGAGGAGGACAAGGGGCTCAGGTTCAGAGTCCAAGGGTTCTTGGCATGTGTTGGGCTGCGGCTGGCTTGGTCTGATTTGTGCCTTTAGGAGTTGAGGCTTGAGGGTTTAGAGCTTTTTGTCGGTGGTTGGGTGGACTCTGGAAACCATAAACCCGTAAACCCGAACCTCACACCGGTGAGGAAATGAAATATCTCCTGACCATCTCCGTCAAGCGACACTTGAAACCCAAACCTGAACCATCATCATCGTAGCAACGGTCGTCCCAACAGTGCTCGAAACATCACGTCAAAGCAATAGCAACATTCATGCTGACAATAGTTAATGTAGGTGCCTTAATAACTAGAACAGATTGTCCGTGGTTCTTCATTATAAGTACCATACTATAACTATCATAAAAAGCCAAACTCTATTCTAATTCTTAAGGCCCCTACATTATGACAACCATGAAGAACGGAAGGGGGGACTCTACTTCGGACTCTCTGGCGCCTGCATAGAGGGAGAAAATGCCTGCGATGAAAATCTGCGTGTCCTCCTCATGTTCATGTCTCGGGTCAACTGTACAAACCGGTTTAGGGTTAAGGGTTTAGGGTTTTTGTAGGTTGGAGTTTAAATGTACAGTAACCTACCAAACCCTGCATTTTTTGTAGGTTCTTATTATGAACCCTAATATGGAGTTTATAGGGACCCTACAAAAAGTAGGGTTTAGTAGGTTAAGGCAAGCCCACACCCCTCAAACCTTGAACCAGGTATGATGGATTTCGGGCTTTCCCGTTGGGCGGTCAGGCGGGCGAGCCGTGCGGCCTAGGAACCCAAGCCCGTAACCCGACCGGAAAAACCTGAACCCCTCGGCAACAGAATTATCCATCGCCCAACACCTACGACTGCCGGGAACGTATCCTCACCGTCCTGAGGCCTTGTAAAGCCACAGCAATTCACGATAAGCACTCGGGTTCAGGGTACCCTAAACCCTAAACCCTACTTTAAATCTTGGGCCGGCAGGCGTAGAAGCCGCGGCTGAACTCCGCAGCAGCCCTGAAACAACGCACGCCCCTTGGACCCGCAACAACAACTCACGCTTGGAATAACTCCTCAGGGATGAATTGTCTAAGCCCCACCCCAAACCCATCCAAACCCCAAACACATCACCTTACCCAAAGTCTAAAAGCAAGCTCTGGGAACACCCTCCAAGATCAAACAGGACTGGCCTTCAGGGCACCTTCCATCTCCTAGGAAAGGCTGCAAGACGGATGCGCAGTGTGGAGGATGTGTTTTTGAGAAGTGAGCGCTCCGGGCTTGCTGACTACCACCACTACTTGCAATCGCTTATCTTGAGGCAGTAAACCCTTATCAGAGGCAATGGTACCATGTCATGAATGAAGAACCGAACGGATTGGGGGTACGCGAAAACATGGCACGAGGTTACGTTATGTTCCAAGAGGTCTGAGGGTCTAGGGTTCTGGATTTGGGGTTTGGGTTTGATTGGGGAGTTCAGAACACGAGAGCTTACTGGGAATGCCGTGTACACCGGCTGGAGCCACAAGTCATGCCGATCCTTCCTGGAACCGTTATGTACTCAAGCGTCACTGCAAAGCAGAACCTCTGTCAAATCACTGAGGGCCATTCTGCACCCTAAAAGCCTACGTTTTTGAGGACGTGCATAAGGAAGTTATCAGAACGGACCCCAAAAAGGTAGGGAGGTTATTTAGGGTCTAGGATACTATATTGCCGGAGTAGGTTTCATCGTAAACCAGCCACTGAATCCGAAATCTCCTAAACCTGATCTTCGGCCGAGCAGCAATGCCGGACTCCCGCATGTTGACGTGCACAAATGCCAGCATCAGTTGCAAGAAGCAGTAGGGTAAGCCTTGCACCGCAGCAGAGCGTTGGCCCCGACAAGCTCACTGTTGAGTGATTGCGCTAACTGCACCTCCATAGTTACAAGGACAGCCAGGGTTTAGGACGACTAACATACAAAATTAGGAAGACTTTTTGAAGACTCCCCAGATTACGCGTTTGGGGCGTCGGAGTTTCGAGGGGGCTGAGCCGCAAGGAACGCAGAGCGAAGGCATGGCCGACTGTATGACCCCCAACGGCATCATGCAACTAGGGTTTGGGTTTCTAGGGTTCAGGGTAGGATTTAGGGTTTAAGGTTTGGCTTTGAAGGGTTTAGGGTAGGATTTAGGGTTTCGGGTTTACGGTTTGGAGTTTAGGGTTATTGAAGCGGAACGAGTGCGATGCAGTACGCAATAACTCCAGGCCATACCGGAGTACAGATAATCACACGAGGTGGTGTACGATGAGTGATGCTACATGAGTTCACATGATGCCGTCCAATGTGAGAAAAATTTGAGATCTGGTGTGATTCGGTAGGAAAAATGAGGCGACCTGAAAATCAAGATGGTGTCATACAAAAATAAGGCACAAAACCGATTAGACTTGATGCATTCCCGATATGTTTCGACAGCGAGAAACACCATCGGAACCCCACCTCGCTAATTCAAGAGGAACTACGAGGTCCAAGGGATCCCAAACGAACAGATACCCGAGACCATCATCAAGGGTTCTTGTAAGGTTCCTTTAAAGGTTCCTCTAAGGTTTAAGCCCTGAACTGTAACTTAAAGGACCTAAAGCCCTGAGCCCCAAAAGCCTTGAAGACCAGAATTAAACATGAAGCCCTAAAAGCCTGAAACTCTGAACCCAAAAAACGAAAACCCAACTTCCACCCGACTCTAGGTGTAGTCAGGCTACCAACCTGATACAGCAACGATTGCTTAGTTGCTGAGTTTCCTAGCGCAAACAATGTGTAAACTGACAGTTTTAAAGCATCCCAAACATCGAAAGTGCACCCACTCAGCTACTGAGATTCTTCGGTAGAGGCTTCTGTATTGTTGCGGGCTGGGGCTTGGGATTTCTAGTTCGAGAGCCAGAAACAAACTGCTGATCAGCATCCTAAACCCTAAACCCGTCCCTTAAAGGATCCCTTTAAGGATCCATTAAAGGACCCCTTAAAGGCTCAGCTCTAAAGTGTTGATAACAGTGTTGATAAAGCGGACTGAAAGCGATCCACAATTGCAATGCTAAAAGTCTTCGACGCCAAACCAACAAAAGTCTCTTAGGCGCCAGAGCAGTCCAGCAATCTTTCCGAAACCAGCAAGTGAAGCTCAGATGGACGCGTATTATGATGGGGCCGCACTAATTTGGGGCAGTGTAGTGTGTTTTCTGTACGTGTAACGAATGTTGCTTCGAAGTTGTTAAGCCTCTGTACTCCATCACGTTAGTTCCAGTTGAAATCCGACCAAGAACAGCTTCTCAACAGTGCGAGCGCGACGTCCCTAAACCCCATGCCCTAAACCCCAAGAAGAGATATGCTTTGGCTTTAGTAAAGCTGCAATTCCGCCACGCATGGCGGCGGATCAGGGTCGGGGGCCGGGGCAGGAAACAAGAACTGGGTTCGAGGAAGGGGTAAACCTTGCACTGAGCAGCTATTCTGAGTTCCTTGACCATAAAAGCCCTAAATATTGTACAAAACTATCAAGGCTTCATACATGTATAAAACCTTGATGAAAACCCTCATTGACCCTTCGCGAAACCCTTCTAACCCGCAAAAAAGCCTAAACCCTAAACCCCAGACAAGCATGCGCGGATCACCTACAATGACCAGAAGCATGTGGTCGATGAAGAAAGTAGAAAGCCACTGCTCCTCTAGAGAAGATGACATCAAAGGCTCACGGTTACAGGATTTGTTGGTATAGGTTTTAGGATTCAGGTTTTAGGGTTGGGTTTAGAATTCAGGGTTCAAGACTCAAGGATTAGGTTTCGGGGTTTGGGATTCAGATCATGACAACGACAAACTCAGACCCAAAAACCTGAACCCCGTAAACCCCTGGCGCCTGCAGCTACAGCTGCTGGCTCCAGGCTTACAAGAGATCCACTTGTCGGACACCTAAACTCATAGGGATCCTTAGGGGTGTAGGGGGAGGGGGGGCAGGGGGCCTTAAGGCCCATAATAAGGACTAATAAGGCCTATTTAAAGAAATAGAGTCCCCTACACCCCTCCCCCCTACACCCCTAAGGATCCCTATGATAAAATCGGGTTTGGGGTGCAGGGTTTCGGGCTTTAGGGCATAGGGTTTCGGGCTGCCCTGATGTATTACCAATACACTTCGGTGGGTTCCTTTAAGACAGCAGCAGATATGTAGGTTAATTACTCTAGTGTATGACCGTAAAGTACGTGGAAACTTAGCATAATACCGGGCCTGGAAATAGTTGCAAACATTACTATTATTTCGGCGGCCCCTTACTGAAAAAGTATGGTATAATACTATTGTACCCCGACTACTTGTCTGATAACCCTGTTTTAATCATGAAAGCCCGTGTGTTACTCCTAGGACAAGCCATGCACACACTTTCGCGGCGGACTTCCGAGGAAAGTTAATAGCATGCCCCGACCCCAAAGCCCAAACCCTAAACCCGGAACCCGTACTTCGGTTGATGATATAAATCCTGCATGACCCATAATAGGGAGATATAGTATAGTAGCACCCAGAAAATATTCAAACTGCTGATGGACAAAATCCTGCATTAGCCAATATAAGGAATATATCATAATTCCCATAGTTTAGGGTCCTTAAGGTATTGCAGGATTTATAACATCAACAGTTCCACAGCCTTTTCGCTACCGCTCTCCTCGTACTGCTGGCACAGAAGCCAGGCGATAGTTCTTTCTGAGCTCAGGGCTCAGGGCTTCTCGGGGTTCGGGGTTAGTATGTATAAGGGGCTTCGGGCTCCTATAAGGATTATACTATAAGGGAGTTATAAGGGATTTAGAGTTTAGGGTTTAAGTTTTATAGTGGTTTAAGGTGTGGGGTTTATAGAGTTCGGGGATAAGGGTTTTTGGGTTGAGGTTCTAACTTTACGGTGCAAGGATTAGAGTTGTAGCTCATGCAAAAAAATTGCTCCAGAACCGAGCTAGCACCTCCCTCATCATGCCAGAACCTCAGCACAAACCGTCTTCGAGCCACAAGCAAAGACTGCCAAACAGAGGCCCAGGGAATGAGAGTGAGGCCTAAATAGCAAAAAAGCTGGGGTCAGGGGGCACACCACGCTGGAAATATGTCGGACTCTCTGCTACAGTTGTATGATCCATAAACCTCCAGCCCCGAGCCCATAAACCCTAAACCCCTAAACCCCTAAACTCGTAAACCCTAAACCCCTAAACCGCTAAACCCCTAAACCCCAAACCCTGAACCCCAAACCCTGAACCCCTAAAACAGGCGACCCATTGAAGCCCATCGAGATAGGGGCCAGGTGATGGGGACAAAAGGCGATAATATGGGGGGGGCCAAAATGATTAGAACAAGTTTTTCGGGACTCATTCTACTATATCCTTAAAGGGTTACAAAAAGGGGGCCTTTCTAATTTGAACAAAGCTTTGGGACTCATTCTACTATATCCTTAAAGGCTTACTATAAGGGATCTATATGGGTACTATAATATGGGGGGCCTCAATAATTAGAACAAGGCTTTGGGGCTCCTTATACTATCTTTATAAACAAGAACCCCAGAATGGGTTTACGTGTTGAAAATATATGGGCCTTAGTAACTAGAACAAGGCTTCGGGACCCATTATACTGTAATTAGACAAAGCCAGAATAGATTTGGTAATTATTTAGGCCGCCATACTACTGTTGCCCATAACTCCGACTTCACATGAACAGCACGGCGGTAGCTCTCAAACTGCGGTCGAGACACTGCACCAGTGGATGACACCTTCCGGCTTGTTCAGCCTCATGGACGGTCAGCATACCGGGTTCTTGTTAAGGAACTTAACTTAAGTGACCAAAATGATGATCTGCAAAACCAATAGATGGTTTCCTTATTGTGGTAACTTAAGTTCCTTCACAAGAACCCAGAAGAGCAGAATCTACGGCTCTAGCGCAAGGATGTCCCTTCTTTCTAAAGGCCTCGCCAGATCCATCAAATACAAGTCAAAATATGGCTTAGGGTTCAGGGTTTAGGGTTCAGTTTCTTTAAGAATTTAGGGTTAAGGGTTCAGGGTTTCGGGTTTTGGGTTCAGTGTTGCGGGTTTTGGGCTGAGGGTTTCGGGTTTTGGGTATGTGGCTTCGGGTTTAGGGTTTCGGGGTTTGGGTCGAAGGTTCCTGCCAGCAGTGGAAACACGACCTTAAGTCCCAAACTCTACACCCTAAAACCCTAAACCCCTACCCGTCACAACCAGACAGTCACGTTCTGAGAACTTCCCTGTCGGTTAAAGGCTTAAAGGCTTAAGCCTTTTCGAGATGAAAAGCAGTGCTGAGAAGGTGGTCTTCACACATGTCGTGCAGTTAGACTTAAACCCTACAGCCCGATCAGCCCGTAAACCCTTAATCCTCAGGCCTAGAATCCAAAAACTGAACCGCAAAGCCCTAGAAACCAAACCCTAACCACCTAAACCCCATGACTCATAGCACCGAAACCCTCGAAATCCTATAGCCTTGAAAAAACATCAACAACCCCTAAATCCTAAACCCATAAACCCCCAAAGCCCTAAACCCCCAAACCCTGAACCTTAAACTCCGAACACTAAAGATCAAACCCATAAACCCTAAACCCCAAACCCGAAGCCCCAAACCGCTAAACCCCTAAACTCCCAAACCCTACACCCCTTAGCCCTGAACCCAAACCCCACCCCAAACCCCCAAACCCCAAAACCCGTAACCTCAACCCTAAATACCAAACTTTTAACCCCAACCCCTAAACCCTAAGTAATTCACACGTAACTATGTATTGATAAATAATATGCACAAATATATGTATAATATATATATATATATACACAAACATACATTGAACCCCTGAACCCAAAAAACCCTAAGGCGAGTCGTGCAAGTTTATGAGCCCCTAAAGAACCCTTATAAAAATCCTTAAAGGAACCCTTCAAGGCACCCTTAAAGGAACCCTCTAAGGAACCCCCAAAGGAACCCTTAAAGGAACCCTTAGACCCTAAACCCTAAACCCTCAAGGGAGCCCTTAACGGAACCTGTTGAAGGTGTTCACCCTGGGTGGCCATACCCTGCAGCGAAGCTCACGCAGAATGTTTTCTATGGCTGGGCGCAGAGGCGACTCACGATCTCAACGAAGCAACAAGAGAACCGACAAACCAACAAACGACCTGTACAGCTTTACAAGTTGTTGGTTACAGTACACATGGCTCAAGAGGCTTTCCTACGCAGCCTTCCCCTAAGCCAAAGGATACAGGAAACACACATGTACAAGCCTACCTGAAGGAAACTATACAAGTGCCGGCAATCCCTTCAAGCAGACTACACACCTGTCTAACCTGATACCTGGGCATGCAGTGAGAAGCATTTCAACACTCCTCCTTGCTAGAGCCGACAGGCAACTAGCACACGCTGCACTATTTACAGCATGCCCGTTCCTGGGACCTCTAGCCTTGAACCTTGGCTTGCCTTTAGAGACCTGTGCGGTGGCGGTCTCTGCAAACACGGCACAAGTTGCGGGTAGTTAAGGGTGTATTACGCCTTAAACCCCAACAATTAGAATCTAGATGAACACAATCCCCGTGCGCAGTGAAGTAAAAGGGACCTTGGGGAAGTTCATACTGCGTGCGGATTTCGATCCTGGCAGGCATCGGATCTGGTGGGACTCCTGTGACTGGTTGGAAAGCAGGCTCACGATCCGTTTGAGTAGACTGCTCACGCACTGCAGGGCGGCGACGAGACTGTGTGGCCTTGGGCCGTGGTGCAGCAGGCAACTCGTGGGAGGACTGCGAAGGCACAGGTGCCCTCTCGTTGTGAGCTGTGGACTCACCTGCTGGTGGTCTGGAAGACACGTCCTCAAGACTCATGCCCTGCAGTTGGGCAGCAAGCTCATCCTCAACAGCTCTCTGCATACGCCTCAAACGCCGGGCTCGACGAGACGACGCATGCGAACCAGCCCACCACGCATCAAGCCGATCCCACAATCTCTTCAACCACTCCCACACAACAAGGACACAAACCAATGCCATGCCAAGAACGAAGTACAGCTCCAGGGATCCATCAAGCTGCAAGCCAGGATACTCGGATTCACGGCTTGAGCTTCGTGCAGGTTGGATTTGAAGCAAACACAACAAGGCACTCAACGCGACTGGGTCGACAGCTGCTGACGAGCTCGGCCTGACCTCTCGGTCGGCTGTATCACCCGCAAAGTCACGCATGCCCCATAACCTGACAAGCTCTTCAATCCTTGCAGACGGAAGAGGTTTGGTCAGTAGATCTGCAAGCTGTTCCACACCCGGGCAGAAGGCAAGCCTCAGCTTCCCAGAGCGAGTCTGCTCACGAAGGTACTCAGCTCTTACCCGTAGGTGTCGCGTTCTCCATGATCCATGACCGTCAGAAATCGCAAGTGACGCTTGGGAATCAACGTGCAAAACCCTTTCTTCCGCAACGTCAAAACCAACCGTGTGAAGCAACGCCTCAATTGATTCAAGCGCGATTGCACACTCAATCGAAGCAGTGAGTTCACTTTCAGCAGTAGAAAGTGTCACAAAAGCTTGACGCGCCGACCTCCAAGCAACTGGACATCCATGCACACACACGCACCAGCCTCCATGTGAGCGAAGGCCTTCTGGCGAGAAGCTTGCGTCACTCCAACCGTGAAGTTGGGTTCCGTCCGCCTCAAACACCAGCGACGCTGTCTTGGTTCGCTGCAAGTAAGCCAAGGCACGGTCAGCAATGCGTAGAGCACGACAAGGCGCCTTCGTAGACAAACTAGCAAGCAAGCTGGCAGTGAACGCCAGGTCCGGGCGAGTACGTTGAGACAACCACAGCAGTTCACCAGTCACCTGTTGCGCGCGGTGAACGGCCTCCCCGTCAGGGGGGCTGGAGTCTCCTTCGCCAACTTCAAACGACGCTAGCTCCCGAGGACAAGGGATTCTACCCCTCACGTGGCAAGGTACCTCATGAAGCCGCAAGACTTCTTCTGCGTACGACTGCTGTGAGAGAACAAACCCACGAGGAATGACAATGATGTCCACGCCAAGGAACTTGATCGGCTGCTCTGGGGTAGCTACCACAAACGGTGTTGTGGCCCACTTTTCTTGCAGAGCCTTTGCCAAACTTTGAAGGACACCTAGCGACCCACACAACAAGAAGTCATCAACGTACACCAACAATGCGCCCTCAACGCGACCACCTTCAACCCTGACGACTTTCCACCAGTTCGGGTCTAGGGTCGAAGGCTCAAGCCGGTAGGTCACGCCGTCAAGGTCCCACACCAACGCTGCCAAACAAGCATCTCGATACTGTCCCCACAAGCGCGGGGCCTCTCGAAGGCCGTAAACCGCGTGGGATAGTATCCACAGCTCATGTGCAACTGCAAGACCAAGCTTGACCAACAAGCGGGGCGGGGTCAACGCAAAGATGGGGAAACCTTCAAGACAAGGAATAGGCGTTTTGAGGAACGCGCTGGTGATATCCAACACTCCCAACAACCAACCAAAGAAGCTTGCCAGGGCAATCACTGTTCTCAAGCTCTCAGCCTGAGCACCTCCAGCATACACATCCAAGCCTGTATTTGGCGCCACATTTCCGCAAGCAACAAGTCTCGCTTTCCGACGGTACAAACCTTGGCCTTGCGACGAAGCCTTTGGAGCGCCCTGAAGGGCCTCTGTACTGACGTCGGGCTGAGTGAGCGCAAGCTTTCCAGTGTCACCAACAGCTGCTGCCCCTTGGTCGGGCGGTTTCACTGTGAACACAAACTTGGAAGGTACCACCTGCAGTCGAGGATCACTCAAGTACTCGGCCTGCCTGGGGTCTGAAGGGCGCAGTCTGAGCACCGCATGCTCAATGGCCTTTACTTCTTTCTCAATGGACGGAATCCAAGGGATTGGATTGAGTGCGACTTCTGCGGGGTCTACAGTGTGAACGATTTGCAGAGGTGAGCTTAGATTGCTTAGAAGGTGTTCTATGTTCTTCGTGAACGTCGGTTCGGCTTTGCACAGGCGGTAGGGGATTACGGGTCTACCTTCGCTTACGAAACCCTCCTCCTCTAACGAGCTCCGCGAACCACTTTCTACAACCTTAAGCACCCTCAAACTGCAGTTGCTGGCGTTTGCGGCATCGCTCATGGGCTCCTGCGGAACATACATGTCCCAAGACACAGTAACCGGCCAGGCCTCATCAATCTCAACGGGTCTTTGGTTCTGCTCTGGTCCGGCCTCCTCTTTAGAGGGGCTGCATACAGGGGCAACTGGCCGATACGAACACGACCAGTTCACAGCGAAGTCTACAAACCCATCTGCAACTGGAAAGACCTCTTGCCAACCACCACCTTTGTTGACGGGTTGGCTCTCCGGGAAGCTAGGGTGTTGATGGATAGGGATCTCATGAGCCTCAGTGGCCTCCTCCTCCTCCTGTACTTGAGACAGACGCGGGGCCTGGAGATAGGCGGAGTCTGGGAGAGGAAATCCCAAATCTGCTAAGCCGTCAAGGTCATCTTTTTCGGCCTTTCCAAGCACGTCGGAAGTGTAGCCTATAACAACGACGCGGGTGCCCTTGAAGGGAGTTACGAAATGATGCCGCTTAGGATCAAACTCGAAAACTTCATCCTCTTCAAGTCTGTGCACCACACCGTGACGCTTGCGACCTCGTGCATCAGTGTGCTCTACAATAGACCCCCTAACAACATCCCCACTACCTAACTCAACCCAAAGATCGCCCCCACGCTTAGGAAGACACACTGGTAGGATGAGGTTTGTAGTTCCCGGAAGGTTGGAAGAATCAGTGTGAATGTCCTTTTGACACGAGTTGGACAGACACACCGACGTGAAGGTAGCATCAGGTGCATGATGCTGCAACAGGCGCGCGCACAGTGAGGCAAGCCACGGCTTACTCCAAGTCGATCGCATACAGCCTACTATCCCTCCCCTACGGAACATTCCAGCTTGATACTGCTCTTCGGGGTAGGCTTGGCAAACTTGCATGAGGAGATTCTTGGCAGCCTCAGGATCCCATTCCTGCAGCAAAGTCTTTGCGCCAGCTTCAAGCTCAGACCACGTCCATGAGCCGAGCTGGGCAGCTCTCAGCTCTGCTTCTGGCGGGGACTTTCCTACAACGCGACGCCTTACAGGGACAGACTCGCCCTCAAACTGCTCAGGGCACTCAGGAGGCTCAACAACCTTAGTTCTCACGTGCAGCGACTGTGTGAACCCATTGCCTTTGCCATCATCCCTGTACACCAAATGACCTTCATTAACCGTTGGAGATAAACCCACATACCGACCTGAAATCCACCGTTCGGCAATCTCGCCCTTAGCAGCTGCAACAGACGTGTAGGCCTTCACGCGCACCAGGCACTTAGCACCAAAAGGCGCTGCAAGCTTCGTGGCCATACCTAGTACCTCAGACCTCTGCTGTGCTGCAGCAGCTCGCATTGCACATGCCCACAGGGGCGGCGGGAAATCAGCAGCTCGCAGTAGAGTTCGTGCCCGAGTCTTAAGCCACCTGATGGTGCGCTCTGCTGAGCCGTTTTGGGCTGGCGCATCACCCTCAGTTGTGGTGACCCTCACGAGCTGATTTGCAAACCACTTGCGAGTGGCCTTATTCATGAACTCACGCGACCTATCGGTATGCAAACGCAAGACTGGAAGATTGAGTGCCCGCAAGTACAGGTAAATTTCTTGAAGGGCTTCAAGGACGGAAGGCGACTTATTGTCAAACAGCGGAACGCAGAACATGAGCCTGTCAGACTGCATTGGCTCCTTGAGGTCTGAGTACTCAAACTCCCAATCCCCTTCTTGAGGACCGCGATTCGGGAGTGCCTCCTCCTCGTCGTCAGCTTCCTCCTCCTGAGCCTCTTCTCCATCTTCCTCCTCCTCTGCTTCTTGGCTCTCGGCCTCCTCTTTAGAGGGGCTGTAACCGTCATCCGGAGCATGTGGCGGAGGCGGAAGAGGTGGGGCATCATCTTCACTAAGATTCTCTAAGAAATCCCTCGCTTCTTCTTCAGTTAGCCCTGTACCTGCACCCTCAAGGAAATCGTCCAGCGGCTCCTCCTTGGAGAGATCTACCTCATCTAAGGGATCTGGAATTTCGGGCATGCCGTGCAAACGAGGAAAGCGATACGAAGCAGCTAGAAAATACTTGAACTTCTTCGGCGCCTTTGACCTACCTTCCGGGTCAGCACCTGGCACCTTCAGAGGTCCACAGACATCCGCAGACAGAGTAAACTGTGAGGGGTGAGTCACACCAACGTGGCGGCGTCCTGAGGCGGCAGTTCTGATGCACACACTACAGTCTTTCCGAAACGGTTGGTGATTATTCTTCACATGATCCCTCCAAGCCTGTTCGTCTGCCTTTGTTTTGGCAATGCGGAACCACCTAGACCAGTTTTGGATGCTCATGCTCACGGCTTGGGCAAAACCAGGGGCCCATCGAGCTGAATCATGGGACTTGCGATGCAGATGAGGCATGCCACTGCTCTCACTCTCAGGCTCTGCAGCGGCTGCCTGCACAGTGACACCACGCAAACCCTTGTCAAGGCTTAGGGTCTCTAGGTACTGCAAATCACCATAGTTCGTGCCTAAGGTCGTAGGCCTACTTATCACATGCTCTAAATCCCCCTTGTAGACATGAACTTCAAACAACCCTGCTTCATCGGCATAGGAATTCCAAAGTCCAGTATTCCAAAAACTAGGGACCTGACCAAACAAGGCATGCGAAGGAGGCACGTAGCGATCAATAAGCATCGGGTGCTCAAGCAGAAAGCCAACCTCAAGCCTAGTAACTCCAGCTGGCGGCCTAACCTTGCGACCTGCCGTCGCCACAGCATGCAACCAAATCTGTCGGCAAAGCAAAGCCGTTTCACGATCAACCTTCGACCGTTGTGCTGCTGACAAATCTGGAAGGCCATATAAGTCCAATGGCCCGCGCACAGGTGGGACAACGCTACTCCCATGAGCATGTGTGTCAAACGTACCACGCGGTGGAGCACCAAGAAGATGCGACACTTTGCCATGCACGGCACCCCAAACTAGAGCGCGCCAAGCAGGAGTGCGTAGCACATCTTGGTCTGAGCCTCTGGTAATGTCCAATTCCAGGACAGCCACATTCTTGGACTCAAGGTGCGAAAAGGGTTTAGGGCCTGGGGCTCCAGCGTACAGATGAACAATCCACTCTGGGGCATTGAGCAATGCACGACGGCGACGCCGATTGAGATGCGTCAAACCCTTTAGGAGCTCCCATCCTGAAACCTGAGCAACATCCTCAACAAGTCCCTGCAAAGCTGCTTGGGGAACATCTGCCAAGAAAGGCGCGGCCTGCAACGCTAGTTGGGCTGAATTGGTAGATCCAAGGCTCACATAGTCCTGCATGTGATCCCACCAGCTCTTTGACATCAAGGCTTTGACAGCTCGGATGCGAGAGGTACCTTCGGCCACATTCGCCTCCAGAGACTTCAAGTCCTCTAGCCGCTTTTCTTCTAGCTTGCTGATTAGCACCAAGGCTTCTGATTCCATGATCTCTGGACACCCACCTTTAACCCTCAAGCGAAAGGCACGACCCGAAGGAGCAATCAAACGGCATCGCGAGGCAGTCCAATCCAAACGATACCCCAGCTGCTGGATGACAGAACCCAGCGGCACGATGGTTTGGGCACTAGATGTGGGAGGCAACAGAAGAGTACCAGCAGCAGACAAACGCATAGCCGAAGTCTCCTTTCCAGCCAGTGACACGACAACGGGTTGCGCACTAGCCCATTCAGCTTCGGAACTTGCAGCGCGAAGGGCATGAGTGGCCCCACTGTCTACCAAAGCCAAAAAACTAGGACTACCATCTACTTCCAAAACCTGCCCAGGCTCAATGGCTGTGAGATGGATGGTCTTAATGCTCGGCTTAGGCTCCTCCTGCGCTGCAGGTTTGTCTTCAATCGCCGGAGGCTGCGCGGGAGCGGCTGGGGTGGATGCAGGAGGAAAGGCTTCGGAAGAACTGGCAGCTGCAAACATCATGCGCATAAACGCTGTGAAGTCCTCCGCTCGGCCTGGGCTCGCGCCCGGCTGGATTGCAGTAGACGCCTGATCAGCCGTTGTAGGCCTGTGGCCTGCAGCATTGTTGGTGTTTCCTCCACCTGGCTGTCCTTTCCCCTTTGGGCTTCCTCCAGCTACCGGGCAGTCCTTTTGGCGGTGTGCCTCAGAGCCACATGCTAAGCACTTTTTGCTGCGCTCCTGACGAGAAAGTCCTGACATGTCGTGGCTAAACGTGCACTTAGGACCCCGCCTACACCCCGAAGTACCCATGAAAAACTTGCAGGGCTTTGAAGCCTGCGGCTGCCCACTGGCCTTTGGAGATGTTCCCGGACTGGGCGTGCCTACAGCTCGAACCTTAGGGGCACTCACACCTGTGGCCTTAGAGACTGCAAGGGCTTCCATCTCTGCAAGCAAGTGCTTGTGGTACTCCAGGACTGCAGACGAAGTTGGTTGAGCATCCATTTTTAACATGGAACGAAGCATAAACGTTCGAAACTTCGCTTCTTCATGCTGCGCCAAAACTTGGCTAGTGATGGTAGTGAGGCTCTTGGACAAAATGGTCGAGTCCGGAGGTGACATGTTGCAACTTTCACAGCGATTGTACCAACGAATCCACTCACGCAAAGACTTCACGGCTGAGGAGGGATCAGATGCTGGAGTGGGCTGCATGAGATTCTTCTGAATAACCTCCTTTTCTGAACCTCCACCTGGTTGGTACGTGGTGTGCAAACGGAAAAGGATGGAAGGAGCTGATTGATTGCATTTGCGGGCCACAATGTCTGCTTTGATAGACTCGGGAACTGCCGCCATAAGCATACTACAGATCCTAAAGTTGACACGCGCCCATCGCCCTTGAAGCAACTCAGCCGGTACAACTGGCTCAACCTTTAGCCTATCCAAGGGTGATGACGAAATCCAAACCCCATAGGCCGTATCAACCACACCCAAAACCTGACGCCACCACTCTGCTGCTGTGTCCGAAACATCACCGACCAAACCCCCAATCACGACTAACCAATCTTGGTACAGAAGAGACCCTTCATCCGAAGTGAGCTCTGCCAAAGCTGGGAAACTCGAGATGCCTGGCTTAACAGCTTCAGGGTTGGTGGGAGAATTGCCGCCATCGCGTTCGGCACGAGATCCCTTGAGCATCTCTGACATGGCATCTTGAAGTTGATGCATCCCAGCAATCAGTATCTCACGATCTGTGGGTCCTGATGCACTCGCGGCTCCTGCTGGCAGTGTGCCTCTGGGTTCTGCTTGTGGCCTCTGCGGTGCAGGGCTGGAAGACCGCGCACCGGAACCAAGGAGCCCTGAGAACAAACCAGCGAAGCCCTGAGGCTCGGGAGCGGAAGGAGGCGGAGGAGGAGGCGGTGAGGATGAAGAAGGGGCAAATCCAACCCCAGTGTTGGCGACAGGATGCGAACCGAACCCACTATCACCAAACCCACTAAAGCCAACCTCCCTAGTACCCACCTGCTGCAACGCCGTAGCCTCAACTTCACCAGCCTGCTGAGACCGAATCCTCGAGAGTTCGGCCTCAGCACGACCAGCTCTCTCTTGCTCAGCTCGCAGTTGCTGCTTCAACCCATCAAGCTGTCGCGCGACTTCTGCCTGAATCGCATCATGCGGAATAGATGAGGACTCGGTGTGCGGAGGCCTGTCCGGAGACCCGGACCCGTAGAGCAAGGGAGCTCTTTGCTCCATGGCAGCAAGCTGCTGCGCGTTGGCACCAGTGAACAACGGCATCGGCACTTGACACTCATCTTGCAGGACGCGGCCTCCTCTCTCGAGGGGCTGTAGTGGTCGCGACGGCCTTGGAGGAGAAGTCAGTGGACTGGGAGCCCACCCTTGCGGCAGTGGCTGTACGTTCGCCGCGCCACCAAACAGAGACTGCACTCTTCCTAGCAACTGACTAGCAAAAGCCTGAGCCCCAGTCTGCATGACCGCTGACGCCCCGTACGCCGTTGATCTGGGCGTTTCAAAGCCCTCAGCACTACTTCCAGGATTCGCTGCAGATGGGTTGTACCCTGAGACGCCTGCGGCAACATTGATCTGAGCGCTAGCCATTCCACTTTCGGTGGCCACACTGAAACCCTGAGTCACTGCAGTTGCATCTCCATGCACCCCACTCGCATCGGCGACCTCCGTGGTAGATACTGCTTCATACGTAACGCCAGCTGTGCCCAAGCCTCCAACCTGGCCTAGTGTTCCATCGCCTCCTGTCCTACCGACTGCTGAAACTCTCGGTTGACCGGCTGTTCCAACAGTTTCTTGTGGCAGCTGAGGGGATAGCACTGGACCAGCTGTGGAAGTCGATGGCCCCGACGACGCATCCATCATAGTTTGCTGGATTCCATCCCCAATAGGCTGCGCAAGCCCAGAGGGCGATGGCACTCCAACTCCGGCGGTTGTACCATTCACTGTAGTCTGCGGTGCATCCCCGCCTCCCCGCACTCCAGGCAGAGAGGCCGGAGAAGCCACCGCTCCGGTTGCTTCTGGCCCAGGCGTTGGGCTCATCACCTGTTGAAGGTGTTCACCCTGGGTGGCCATACCCTGCAGCGAAGCTCACGCAGAATGTTTTCTATGGCTGGGCGCAGAGGCGACTCACGATCTCAACGAAGCAACAAGAGAACCGACAAACCAACAAACGACCTGTACAGCTTTACAAGTTGTTGGTTACAGTACACATGGCTCAAGAGGCTTTCCTACGCAGCCTTCCCCTAAGCCAAAGGATACAGGAAACACACATGTACAAGCCTACCTGAAGGAAACTATACAAGTGCCGGCAATCCCTTCAAGCAGACTACACACCTGTCTAACCTGATACCTGGGCATGCAGTGAGAAGCATTTCAACAGAACCCTTAAAGGCCAGTCGTGCGCCGGGGAGCTCTCGGTCGGAGACGCGCTCTTTGGCCACGTGAGGCTCCGGCTCCTGGGGCTTACCTAGAGGCTCCAAAGTAGTTCCTTTTTGGGGCTCATATATAGAATCCTATAAGGTAATCCCAAAAAGGAACTGCTATGGAGCCTATGAGTAAAGCGATAATTTTGGCTTTTTTTGCGGGTTTGGGGTTTAGGGTTTCTTTGAGGGTTTAGGGTTTAGGGACTATAGGGATTATAAGGATTATAGGGTTTAGGGTTTATAAGGATTACAGGTCTTGGGGTTTGGGGTTTAGGGTTTCTCTAAGTGGTTCCTATTGGGGAGAAATAGGGTTCCTGTAAACCCTAAACCCTAAACCCTAAACCGAGGTTTGGGGTTGAAGGTTTAGGACTCTTGGGACCCTTCAAGGGCTCCCTAAAATGGGGTTCTGCAAATGGTTCCATAAAGGTTCCTGTAAGGGTTCCTTTGAGGATTCCTTTAAAGGGTTTCTTAAAGTTCAAGGGGTTCCTTGAAGGGTTCCTGAAAGGGGTCCATAAGGTAGGGTTTAGGGTTTAGGGTTTAGGGGCTCCAAGCTGGGACTTCTGGGTGGTCAAGATGTTGCAAAGGGTCCCTGTTTTGCTTGCTTGGCTGCTTGTGTGTGTTTGTGCGCATATGTATGAGCTGTGGTGTAATGTCATGTAGAGTGATGATGAAGGGACGATGTAGGGTATGCTAATTTATAACATGACATAGCGTCATGCAAGGCAGCGCAATGTATGTGCACATGCTAGCAGCAAGACAAACAGACAGACAGATGGATAGATAGACAGGCACCGAAGACCTAGGAACAGCCCCTGACAACCAACCGTCACCAATGCTGGCAGTTCCTCAGTCTCCTATTTCCCGACCCCTTCAATAACCTGAATCCTGATCTCCAGGCCTACATCCCGAACCCCTCAGCCCAAAATTCAGCTCAAACCTAAAGAGAGCCCAACCTGCCCAAACCCCTCAATCTGAAACCTTACAAACCCTGAAGCCCACATCCCCATGAGAATGGGGCAGCCGAGGTCGCGGCCAGAACTTGCCAGCACAGGTAATGGATGAGAAAAGTCTGCAAGAGATGCTTGCCTCAGGTATGGCATGGAGGTCTGTGATTCAAGTTTTTGGGGATTGTGAGATGTTGGGTTTAGGATCTAGGAGTGAGTGCTGCAGAGCTTGAGATTTGTGCTGTTCGGAGTCTAGCAGCGTTCAGTGTGCTGAATGTTAGGACCAATGATTCAGGAGCCAAGTGTCTGCAGCTCAACACCCTAAAGACTCTATTGCCGACTCGGCCAATACTGTAACACTCCCTGAAAAACTCCGCGGAGTCTAATGGACCAAGGGGGGTCGGGAGCATGTCGGTCCGGCTACCAGAAACAGAACTTTAAGACTTTGTAGCTCCCTAAACCCTGAACGACCAAGGCCGAGCAAACAGCTAGACCTGCAACCTACAAGCCGTCAGCCCAAACCCAACTGCCAACCGAAAAACTAAAGCCTTAAACTTAAAGCTCTGAAACCCTAAATCCCACAAATCGGTTCGGTGCAAACACCCGGGCTCCAAAATACAACGAGCGAGCGGCCGCAAATGGCAAACGTCCAGTGTTTACCCACCTTGGCCGAAACATAGGGCCTTAGAAAATTAGAGTAGGGTTTCTCGGTATCCTACAGTACTACACTATAACCATGTTAAGGACCCCTAAAGATAGCACTACCCCTTGCTCAGCCTTCTATGCTTCCGGGCTAACGACTGCACCAAACGATGGTGGCTCCCGTTTCTGTTGTTCCCGATGTGGGTTGCAGGACGATGTGCCGCTGAAGCCTTCGACACATCTGTCTTTCTCCTAGGGCTTAGGGTTTAGGACTTAAAAGCGAAGGTTTTCAAGCCATGAACATGAAACTCCGAAAATCTGTTACACCAGAACGTCTACTCCATGAACGAGCCAACCTCAATGAACCAATAAAAGGCCCGAAACTTTGAACACTGAGCCTTAATATTCTATAGGCTACTTCAATACACCAATGCCAAAATATCCTGTAACCACCGATCAAATACTATGACAAACCCTAAACCCTAAACCCTTCTCTATTGGAAACTATACCATACCCCGGCCAGAACCCAAGCCCAGGCGAATCCAAAACCCTGAATCCAATAGCATCTAAACCGTTTAGGGTTTAGGGTTTGAACCTTCTAAAGTGGTTTTGATGCTCTGTTCCAACTGGTGCACCGCGAGAATTACCAGGAGGAGCCAATATTGGGGCCTCGGTGCTTGTTTAGGGTTTACAGAAGAAGCCAGAAAGTTGGAATATCATTATTACATTATCGTAACCCCTTTAAGGTAAATTATAGGGGATCCTACCATTAATCCATATTCAAACTTTCTGCAGTTCCCTTTAGGGGTTTACCTGACACTCCAAACCCTAAACCCTGACGGAAACTCCCATAAAAGACCTTCTTGAGCAGCGTACACCGTATAAGGCCGGGTGTTCCTTTTCACGCGGCCGCTCCTCAACCCCGAAATGATCCGAGAAGCAAAAAAAACTTTCCAGCCCAACTCCCGGAGTATTCAAAGTTTTGTGGTAACCCTAAACCCTAAACACTAAACCGAATAATGAATATTGTCCACCAAGCCACTTTGGGTCGCTTGGTCTTGTTGTGAATGCGATGGTCCTCTCCAGGATCCGACGCAGACAACCCAAAGTTGCCAGGATTCCCCCCCAAGCAGCAACAGAATCCCTATCGAAAAACTTTGTACCTCAAATCGGAACACGGAATCGGGTTTAGGGTTTAGGAGTTTATTGGTTTAGGGGTTTAGAGTTTACCTGGACCCCAGAAGTATGTAGAATAATTGCCTTTTGTAGGTTTTGGGCCATTATTTTACCTACTTTGGGGGGTCTAGGTAGGGCGACTCAAACCTCCAATATCCTGACGAAACGTCGCCTGGGTCCTGGGCTCAGCAACCCACCCTGAACGGTCATCCTGCTGAATCCTTAACATACTGCTGATGGACAAAATCCTGCATTACCCATTATAAGGAATATACCATAGTTCCCATAGTTTAGAGTCCTTAGGGTCATGCAGGGTTTTGTCCATCAACAGTAGGGGCCTTAACTATGAATCAGAATAGGGTTTGGGTTCCATTATACTATAATTATACAAAATAGTATTGGCAATTATTTGTAGCAGCCCTAAACCCTACTGTAAACCCACAGCACGCTGTCCGTCACAACGCCACATCTTACCACCTATTTGCCCCTGAAGTCCACCTTACCACCTGATCCCGAATGCGGGTTAGCCTCTCTAAATGGTCCCTTTTGGGGTCCATTTTATACGGGTGCCACATTATTTTGGGGACCTGGGCAGGGACCCTAACTTAGAGAACTACCCATGTACTATCCGCCTCAAAAGGTGATGCGTCGAAACCAGCGGAACATAGCCCCGACTCCCAAGCTCAAAGTCCTTAAGAAACCTTAAACCCTAAGCCTTAACACTGAAGCCCTAAATCAAACCCTACTTGGAGGTTCATGGGTAGTTTTAAGTAGGCTTATGAAGTATTACCCATTTCGGTGCCTTATAATCCCACTTATAACTACCCCTGAACCTCCAAGTAGGCCCTACAACTAGAATTTAACTGCAAACCGCGGAAGCCCCAAAATGCTTCAGGTTTGGCTCAGCACCAAACCTGACTTTTTTCTCGTAGGTCTTGGCACAGGCTGCGTTACCCTCTTAGGCTTCCTGGCTTTGCGCATGGGGCTTAAGTTTTATGCTGGCTGGGGGCTTAAGGTTTAGGCTTTAAGTCCTTAGGGCATGGGGCTTAGGGTTTGAGGTTTAGGGCTTTCTGTGGGATAGGGTTTAGAGCTCGCTGCCCACTCCAAATCTCCACCAAGGAGGCCAAGGCCAAGAATAATGATGATCCAAATTTTAATCCTCATCCGCGAAGCCTAAACCCAAAAACCCTAAACCTTAAAACCCTAAACACACCAAAAGCTGCACCAACGAATTTGCAAAATCCTCAGAAAAAACTGACAGAGATGCGATCAGGAGTAAGACCCTTGCTCAGGCATTGGTAAACTGTCCGGCCCACAGGGCTCATACCTTGACATGGTGGCGTGGGACTGGCGTAGAGTGTATAATATGATAAAGTGTAATAGAGGATACTGGCAAATTATAACCTACAAATGTTACATAATATAACGTGTTTGTGTTCCTGGTATGGGTACCCAGGCGGATATCTTCACGTTGGAAACTACGCGCACCGAAGATGACCTTAAATACTCGGGCTCTTACTAAGTCTTACTGTGATGACCTCACAATAAGTACTCCGAAATCTCCGCAAATACAAAAAAAAACATGCAGGGCAATCCCACCTAAACTAAACGCTGAACCGGGAAAGGAGCACCAAACTGCCTCTCCTCGCCGATCTCTGAGAACGGTGTCATTGAAGAGATGGTCAACATCAAGTAGACCTTCGAGTGTAGATTTTGGCCTTCACAAGAACTCCTTTCCAACAGCAGTGGGTCACAAGTTTGGGGTTTGGATTTCAGGAACCATGATACTGAAGCGAAGCTACCGTCTCTGGCCACACAGTGGAGGCTAGGGCCTGGCCTGTGCCGGGGAAGAGACATGCGTCTGGAAAACTTGGGGGGCAGACCGTCAATCCAACTCTTCTGCGATGCCTTCACAACTTCTGAAGCCCCGAAGAGTTCAGGGTGCCCTGCCCGGTGTCTCGAGATTGGGAGTTCACAGTACCCGACCACAGACCAACGCCCTGAAGCTTTTGCTATATGACCAGCTGGTAAAGCACGCATCCCTGTGGGCTTCAGAAGCAAGAACCCACATCTCAACTCCTGCCCTGCATTTCAAGCACCAAAGGCGTCGGACGACCTCAAAGTGGGATCAGTCTCAGGGTTTAGGAACTAGCGGTGTTTTAAGGTCTGCATGATCATACCATCCGAGGCGCGATCATGGTCACAACCAGGAAAATTCCAACCAGCAGCACGGCAAACGTGCTGGTGACATGAGGTGCCCTGCAGCAACCCCAAATCAAAACTTCTACGTCTACTGCAAGGGCACATGTTTGGTCTGCTAGTGCTGTTGAATTTCATCTGTTTGTTTCGGGATGTACACTGCGTGCATGTGCATATATATATATATATGTGCATATTATATATGCACATGTATACATATACACATGGGACTTGGTATGTAGAGAACAGAGTTGGGAAACATGCTCTGCTGCAACCCAAGATTACAACACCTAGGGCCTCCAAAACCACTTAATAAAGGAATATACCTTAAATCATATTCTGAATCCTACTATATTTTAAGAAAACTATATTCGTTAATTTCCTCTTAGAACCCTTAGAGATCCCTTTAAGTAACCATTCAAGCGACACTGAGGTATATTCCTGAATTGAAGGGGTTTTGGAGGTTCTGGGTACAACCAACCCTGACTCGGTCCCGGGGGCTCCAGCAATCCAAATCGATTCAGGGTTTACTTGGAGGGGCAGGGGAGTTAGTAAGGGGTTCCTTAAAGGGCTCCTTTAAAGGGATCTATAGGGTTCCTTAAAGGGATCTTTGGGGTTTAGGGTTTAGGGTTTACTTGGAGGGGCAGGGGACTTAGTAAGTAGGTTATAAATAGAGTTATAAGTCCCTCAAGTGGAGTTACCCCAATTATAACCCTACTTATAAACGATTTACTAAGCCCCCTGCCCCTCCAAGTAGGCGTCCAAAACCATACACGGACCGTAATCTAGGGGCTTTATAAGTTACCTATACGATGTCGGGATTCCGTATTATGATAAAAGTCTCATGGGCCCCAAAACACTATTTTAATTCTGAAAGCCCTATAGCAATCTAGCTACCTACTTAACCGGATGCTGGCCCGTTCCTGTGGTCGTTACAACCACTTGCAATGCTTCTGCAGTTCGCCACGTGCCCAGATACGGGTAGTTCTATAAATTTGGGTCGTTTTGGGTGTTCCTTTTTGTTCCTGGTGCCGCATTATTTTGGGTTTTTGGGGACCTAAAAAGGGACCTCAATTTGGAGAACTACCCATATGCTTTCGATGGTATCCCTTGAGATTGGGCTTGGGATGAGCGGTTTGAGCGTTTTGGTCCCGTTGGGCTTATCCTGCATCGTCCTTGTCGTGTATACTTTGGCATCTTGTGAAATTTGGCCTCAAAAGTGCTAGGTTCTAGACAGCTAGCTTGCTGCTGCGCGGGTGCTGGTGCTGGTGTTGTGGTGCTGGTGCTGCTGCTGGTGCCGGTGGTGGTGCTGGGTGGTGGTGCTGGTGCCGCTGGTTGTGGTGGGTGGCGGTGGCGAAGCGGCGGCGGTGGTGGTGATGGTGGCGGCGCTGGTGGTGGTGGCTCCTGAACAACGATGGAAGCTTGTGACGAACTTGATCAACTCGGGTCTTGCGAGGGGATGACGAGTCGTGTGTTGGACATAGGACTTCCAGTAATAAGGGCCTCATCGAAAGAGTGGCAAAGACCTCAACAGACGAAGCCGTGTACCGTTAAATATATACTATAGCATACCATAACGTACTATAGAATACACATATATATATATATGTGTATACATACATATGTATATATATATATATATATATAGAGAGAGAGAGAGAGAGAGAGAGAGAGACCCGACTGGCATGAAAAACTGGGGCCTCTAGTGTGTTACTTTCTGTCTATATATATATATATATATATATATACATATACATATATTGTATAATATACTATAATATGGCATAGTATACTAAAAACATATTCTAACAACCATAACATAACATCCTATATTACACGATCAGCGCGGCAGTCCGTGATCCCTGAACCATGCACACAAGTGACACAGGGGCCATGCTCCGAAAGCCGGCGATGGCACGGCGGCTGGGACAGCACCTGGATATGTGCCGGAGCTTCCGGCGTTTTAGGGTTTAGGGGTTGAGGGTTTAGGGTTGAGGGGTTAGAGTCTAGAGGTTTCCTACCAGCACTGACCTATGACTTGATGTAAGGCTGAGGGCGTCTTAACATCACAGCCATCGTCGCTGAGGAGACAGCGGCTTCTATGCATCGTCGAGGCTGTACTGCAACCACAAAAGAGCCGCCCTCCAGCCTCAACCCTTACATCAACCCCGCACCCTAAACCCCAAACCTTCCTAAACCCTAAACCCTCAACCCTGTAATCCCTAACCCTACCTAAAACCCGAACCTCTCTGAACCCTAAACCCTCAACCCTATAATCCCTAATCCCTAAACCCTAAAGACTAAACCCTAAACCCCAAACCTCCCTAAGCCCAAAGCCCTAAACCCTCAACCCAAAAAAACGCCGCAGGAGGCCCTGAACCCAATCCTCAAGGCGAAGGCCGAGAAGCGGATGACGCTGGAGGCGGCGTCTCCTGGGGAATCAACTTGTTGGGCTTTAGGGCATTAGGTTTTTAAGGTTAAGGGTTGAAGGCTTTTGGGTTTAGTTAGGCAAGGTTTAGGGTTTAGGGTTTCAAGTCCCTAGAAAGGTAGGTTATTTAGGGTTAAGGAAGGGTTTAAGGCTTTTGGGTTTAGGCCAGGTTTAGGGTTTTGGGGTTTAGGGGGCTCGGAATCAGCCGGGTTGAGGGCTTAGGGTTGTAGGGTTTCGGGAATTTCGGGCAATCTAAACCCCAACACTTAACCCATAAACACAAACATGATCATCAGGAAGCCCTTGCCAAATTTAGGATCTGGGGCTCAGGGGGTAGGGCTTTAAGGCTTTGATTTCGGGTTCTAGGGCTGGTTCTGGGGCTGTAAGGGTTTGAGGTCTAAGTCCTTTGTCGAGCCGACTTTTCAGTCCCCAGTCTACGCCGCCAGGTCAGTGATCGGAAACACGAACTGGAACTTCCAAACCCGAAAGGGTTACTTCGTGAAATTCGACAACAGCTAGACAGTACAACCTAAGCCTTAAACTCTAAACCGTAAACCGTAGCTGTAGCTTCGAAGCCCGAAAACCCCAAACCAGGAGGGCTTGCAGCTGAAAAGAGCTGGAAGGAACCCGGGGGGGTCCTGTAGCCGTCATCCGTGAGAAGTCCGAAGGGGAAGAGAGCCTGCAACGAGGACATGGGTTCAGGGTTTGGGGTCCCTTAATGATGAATGTCCGGTTCACTTACCTTTGGTTAGTAGGGAATGGAAGAATGCTAGTCATAGCAGTTATAATTGTACCCCATTCCTTACTAACCAAAGGTAAGTTCAGGGTTTAGGATGGTTCAGGGTTTACCTATAGTCTCCATTGTTGTTCCTTTTTGGGGTGTTACGTTATAGGATCCTTACTGTATAAATATAATTTAAACGAAAAAGGAGCTACAATGGAGACTATAGGTAGGGTTCCTTAATAGCGGGTTCCGGGTTTGAGGTTCGGCTGTGAGATAACATGTTGCAGTATATTGCGGAGCATGGTAGATAGATAGCTAGATAGATAGTATGTTATGGTATTTTACCATTAAGGCTTGGGCCTTGGGCTTAGGGTCGAGGGATCGAAGCTCCCACTCAGGAAAATGCAAAAAATGTTCCCAAGGCCTACCTAGCAAGTCCAGGCCTATAATGAGGGAATACAAGTAGCGAGATGTTCCGAACCTCTTTTATCCCTGCAAACTCTATGGTCTAGAAAGACGCTACCCCCCACGCCTAGGTTTCGGGTTCAGGTTTAGGGTTTCGGGTTTAGGCTGTTTAGGGGTTTTTGGAGACATTCTTCGGGTAACCCCTAACCACAGGAAGTACTTACTCAGAAACCTGCTGGGATTTTTCAGCAGACAAAGTTAGGATTTAGGGCTCAGCGTTTATGGTGCTCATTGAAAGGACGCCTACACAGCAAGCAAGGCAATCCGAAGTGAGCAATACCACGTGGGATTAGGGTTTGGGATGTAGGATATGGGGTTCTGGGTGTTGGAATCCAAGGCTAGGGGCGTGGCACTTAGGGCTTCGGTTGTTTAGGTTCGGGGCTCAGGGCTCAGGGGCTTCGGTTTGCAGATCAAAACATACTCAGGGTTTCATTTATAGGGTTTAGGATCTGGGGCTTAAGGGATTCGAGTTTGTGGTGAAAGGCATCAGTCTCATCGGCAAAATCGTCGCATACACAGGGCCTCAGGCCGGAGGCTTAAGCAACCGGGCCGTGGGGCAGATCAGCAGATCAGCAGATAAGCATAAGTAGTGTGCAATATCTTCGAAACGGAAAAGGTCTACAGCCGGGGCCCGAAACTCTAAACCCCAAACCCCAATATAGGGGCCTTCATAATTGGAATGGGGTTTTGGGGCATATTATACGATAAGGAACCCCCCAAATAGTATAGGTAATTATCAAGGCCCCTACAGTCCCTGGAGCCGTAAACCCAGGCAAGGGGCATCCACCATCAAGCGGCAGCAGTTCGTCCGCGCCGGCACAGGGCGACTACTTGGCGATGGATCCTCCTCCACCTCGGTCATCAGGATTTAGGGTTTGTGGTGTGGGGTTTAGGGTTTTGGGTTTCTTGGGTTTAGGGTTTTGGTGGTTTAGGGTTTAATGTTTAGCGGTCTAGGGTTTATGATGTATCCACCGTCCCTGCTGCTGTTTCAAGCCAGCAGCATGCGACGAAGCTCCACTGAACCCAAGCCTCTATCCATCTAACCCGAAACCCGAAACCCATCTAACCTGAAACCCCAAACCCTTAACCCATCTAGCCCTAAACCCCAAAAACCCTAAACCCTAGATTCCCAAACCCCGGAAGCCTCCATGGCCTCCGATCCGAAGCCCACAGCCCTTCCGGAACCTAGAGGTTTGGAGCTTTTAGATTCAGTTGCTGTTGTTTTTAAAAGCTGACATGCGCCCCTTTACCTCCGCGCGCCTGGCTTGGGCGTTGGGAGGGTTGCGGCGGGTCTGCCCTTTTCAGATTTCGTGCGGGTTTCTGTGTTGTGCTCTAGTAGCCTCTCCCTTGTCAGGGGTTCAGCAGGTAAGACCAACTTAGATCTTGAGTTAATTGTAGTTGGGTCTCGTACCACGTGCGCGCCGGAGTCTGATTTCCCCTTTTCGGTTTCTGAGTATAAAGCTCGCCCGTGCTTTACTGTAGTGCTACATAGAATATACAAGCACAACTGATGAACTCCTCAGAAAGGGTCCTCGGCACCGGGATCTGCTTGGGGTATAAATATTGGGCACTGGGCTTAGGGGTTTAGAAACTGCGGCTGCGGGCTTCGGATTGCAGGCTGATTGGCTTTGGTTAAGCATGCAGGGTTTAGGACAATTGGGTGGTTGTCAAAATCATGGTCCCTTTTTGGGTCTCTATTAATAATACGGGACCTGTTATTTAGGGTACCCAAAAAGGGGCCCTAATTTTGATAAACACCCAATTGAGGCGACGGAAGTTTTTGGGAAAATGAGCCTATAACATCAAGACGTCGAGACCATGCGGCCCACGCTCCACCTGAAAATCTGGAACTACAGCGTGTCCTTAATCGTTATTACACGTTTTTATGCATCAATCAGAATCTCGTGCACCTTTAACCCACATGCCGGCCACCGAGCAAGCTGCAAAAAAGACTCCTGCAAAAGAGAGGATGACCTGGTGCATCCGACAGTACAGTAAATGGGGCAAACTGGTTTGGGTTCCCCGAACCCAGAGAAAACCTGCTCATGACCTACTCAAGCAGGGCAGGCCACGTCGAATGCATGCACGGCGTGCATGCTGGCAGAGACCACGAAGGGCGGCTCATCAGAGGATGCTCCTTGCAGGAAGACCGCTCCGGTTAGAATCGCAGCGCTTGGTCTGGGTTCTACATGTGAGTTTCCGAAAGTAGGGGACCCTAATATAGTACCCTAAAAAGTAGGGTCTTCATTATCAGGACCCCAAAATAAAGGTGCTCCTCCCTAATTTTCGGACATTCCCACATCGGTTTTGGTTTCTGGCGCAGGGTTGGGGGTTTCAGGGTCCCTACCCCAGACTGCCTCTGATTCCAAATCTGAACACATAAGCATGTGAGCTGATCACACAGGGAAAGGACAGCCGAACATCGCAATCTTTAGCAACAATCCACGCTTAGACTGGCTTGCATGTGACAGCGTGGCTAGGGCGGTGATTTTACCGCAGCACGGGCATCAGTCTTGAGACAAAGGTCAACATATCCCCCAACCCTAAACCCTGTGGACTCTCCCCCTATACCTGAACCGTCAACCAAAAACTCATGACGTTCAGAACCCCAACCCTGCACCGGCTGATGCTGATGGGAGGCCGAAAGGGGGTTTAAGATTCTTGGGGTAGGGATTCCTTAATATGAACCCTATTATGAAAAACATCCCCATAGGCTAAAACCCTTTTGGCCTCCTATGAGATGCAACCATGCAACATCCTTGGCGAAGCGACTTAGGGCACAGGGGTTCAAACCCTCGGGTTTTGCAGGAAGTCGAAGCTTTGGCGGCTGGAGGTATGTGATTGCGACTACCTGAAGGCCCAGGGGACTTAGCAAGTAGATTATAAGTAGCATTATAAGTCCCCTAAATGGAGTTACCCCAATTACAACCCTACTTATAGCCAACTTACTAAGTCCCCTGGGCCTCCAAGTAGTGCGAAAGCACTCAACTCCACCCTAACCGCTACAAAGTCGTCAATGCAGTCGGCTCCTTCCCGCACCGAAGGCGCCGGAGTCGTGTTGGCCCGTCCCTAGGTTGAGGATGCGGGGCGTAGAAAGGAAGCCTTCAAGTGAACCCTATTCCAATCTTTAAGGCCCCCTATACTGAACCCCTACAACAGCCCTAATGGTATCCCTTAAAGGGGCCCTTTAAAACAACGTTATTCTGACTCTTGAGGCCCCTCTACTAATGACTGGTCTGGAACTTCGTTGGCTTGGAACTTCCTAGTCTCGGGTTTAGGTTTAACGGTTCAGGGTTTAGAGCTTCGGCATTAGCAGAACATTCACAACCGGGGAGATGGCCGCTCCCCTTTCCCAAAGCCCTAAACACTTCGATTTGTCAGGTTCATTGCTTTGAAAAAGCCCAGACGCTGTGAATCAACGACGCCCCAATAGAAACAGGGTGACCACCCTTAATCACCTTGAGCCCTGGTAAAAAAAGAAACGCGCCCCCATCCTCTTAATCCTGAAACATCCGAAGACCCAAGCCCTGATCAGACCCAAAATCACCGATCCATGCAATGTGTACAGGGTTTAGGGTTTTTTATTTAAGGTTTAGATTTGGGGATTTAGGGTTTAGGGCGTTTTCAGATCCGGTCTACGAGATAAGTAGGAGGTTGGGATTGACGGCTTTTGTTCGTGGCTCAGCGTTCTGTCCCTTCCCTTCCAGCTGTCAGGCCTTGCGCCTTCATACAGCATCAACTTGCTAGCCGACCCCTCGATTAACATGAACAATAGCATGAGCCTTGTTAGTGGCATTATTAAGTCCCACTATGCATGATAAAATAAATATACATGTAGATATTTACAGTTTGTATAACAGTCGCATGAATGAACCACTCCATTCAACCCTTTGGTTTCGTCCGACGTGTGTCGGCTTGGAGTTTAGAGTCTGCTCCTGGAGGTGCAATTGGTATGAAAGGCGAATAAAGGCGATTTAAGGTTTAGGGTGTAGGGTTTAGGGTTCAGATTTCAGGGTTTAGGAGTTTAGGGTTTATGGCTTGATTTAGGGTCAAGGGTTTAGGGCTTGATTTACGGTGTAGGGTTTAGGTCGAAGGAGGCAGGCAAAGAAGTGCCAAGAACCCCTGCCAGACATCCCCACCCAAAAACCCCCCACCTCAAAGCCTCAAAGCATAAACAACTCTTCAGCTGCTGGGTGTGGCTTGGCAGTGAGGCTGATCCCCTGACCACCAAGTGAACAGACGCCTGAATCGTCATCAGAACATGTGTAACATAGGGGCCTCAATCATCAGAATATGGTTTTGATGCCCATTATACTATAATATTATCATAAGGAACCCCCAAAAGTAGTATAGGTAACCATTACGGCCCCTATAGTAACGTGGTGCCGAAGCGTCTAGACTCCGTACGTCGTTGCTATCGCCCGGCGGCTCCGGTTCAGCGGCAAGCGACGCCATCCGTCGTCGCGCAGGAAAGCTAGGGTTTATGATTTAGGGTAGATAATACGGCTTCTTACTGCTGATGGACAAAATCTTGCATTACCCATTATAAGCGATAGACCATAGTTCCCATAGTTTAGAGTCATTAGGGTCATCCAGGATTTTGTCCATCAGCCATATGGAAACTGCCTTAGCTAGAGGCATGACAAACTACAATGGGATTTGGGTATGTGAAATGTATTTCGCTTGGACGATAACAGGATTGTATGTCAAGGAATAGCACATACTGCATAGTACGTCTTGCTACGTGTTACCAGTATTACGTGTATATGTATGCATATGTTCCTTTTACCCTCGTAACTCGTATCTGCAAGAGCACGAACAACTTGAGGAGTGCCTGGGATAAGCTTCTAGCTGCACTAAACCCCTAAACTCCAAACCCTTATGACCCAGGGTCCGAAACGCAGCATTTGATTCAGGGAGTTGGTTTAGGGTTTAGGCGTTAGACTTTGAGGTTTCGGGTATAGGGTCTAGGCTTTCGGGCTGAGGGTTTAGGGTTTAGGCTCTAGACTTTAAGATTTCGGGTTTAAAACGGGTATAGTGGCTCCATGGCACGTCACGCCTCTGCGACTACATCGAGCAGACTACCGATGCTGCGATAAAGAATAAAGAAAACATGGCTTTTGCCAAAGAGTTAACGTAGACCCCTGCGTAATAAAACCCCCCTGTTGTAAGGCCATCAACATTAAGATCCCCAGTCTGCTGTGTCAAGGGAGAAGGGCTTACTACGCAGGGGTCTACATTCTCCTACATTTCGAGCTTTCCAGAAGACCAACTAACTACCGTTCAGGGCTTTAGGGCTTGGGGTTTAGGGCCTTGGGATTAGCGTTTTCGGGTTGGGGGTTTAGACAATCAGGATTAGGGTTTGGGGTCTGGTATTCCGGGTCTAAGAATGGATTATGAATTAGGGTTTTCGGGTTTAGGGTGCCCATGAGCTCCTTCGCTCGAACGAGGACCGCGCTTCTTGGGATCCACATGAGCTGCCAGTACAGCTCCTCCGGGGTGTTCCGCTTCCTCAGCCGGTGCCTGAGCGACGAGGCGTGAAGAGGGCACTTACGGTGAGTCCAAGGCCCCGGCGGCTCCAAGTCCATCAGGCGACAATAGTGTTCGAGCTTCCTGTCAGGCGCACTTGCAAAGGCAACGAAGCGAAGCTAAGAAACCGAAGTGGGCCTCAAACGGAACTCGATTACCATCACCATCGGGAGGATGAAGCCGTCCGTACTGGTGGTGGGCCAGTCGCGAACCTGAACCAACTAGATATGTACTCACTCGATGCCGGCGGAATCCTGCCTTTTGGTACTCGGTGTAGATGAAATCGTCTGGCAATGAAAGAGGGGAAAAAGAAACTAGGTGACATCAATCGCGAAAACCGAGCCTTCACCGAGATTGGTGTGAAAGTTCTTCTCACGGTCGTAAACCTACCGACGGAGTCTTTCGAGAATTATCCTCTAACTTACTGTGCTCCGGCCTGGTTCGCGATCTGGCGAGTCCACCACCGCGGGTACTTGAGTTGAGATGAACACAAGTTTGAAAGTTAGCAGTGTTTTGTTTTGTTTGAGGCGGCGACTCGAATTTGGGACCGTCCTCGGCCGGAGCCGGGTGCGCCGGAAACGCGAAGATCGGTCCTGGTCAAGGAACGGGTTGGCATCAAAAGCTTCGGAGGTACCTGAGTTCGTGGCCGGGAAGAGCTGCCATGATCAAGAGACCTGAAAGGATGCAAGCAAGCTAGAAGTTTTACAAGCTGTTGTCCAAGGATGCCACGCGAAGTCGATGAGAGAAGGCAGGATTACTTGAGAGGCTTGCTTGAGGTTCACGGCTGCCGAAAAAAATTGCAGGAAACTTCACGGACTCAAAACAAAAATTCCGTCAACTTTTGAGGTTAGACCCCTGAGTGTGCAGTTGCTGCTGGCTACCTGAGGGACTCGAAACAAAAAATCCGTCAACTTTTCAAGTTAGACCCCTCAGTGTGCAGTTGCTGCAGGCTACTTCAGGGACTCAAAACAAAAAATCCGTAAGTTGTTCAGGTTAGACCCCTGAGTGTGCAGTTGCTGCAGGCTACTTGAGGGACTTAAAACAAAAAATCCGTCAACTTTTCAGGTTAGACCCCTGAGTGTGCAGTTGCTGCAGGCTACTTCAGGGACTCAAAACAAAAAATCCGTCAACTTTTCAGGTTAGACCTTTGCATCAGCCGTTGAAGCAACAACCTGGAACTGCCAATTTCTGCAGGGTCCCTGTGAGTCCTCTCATAATACGAACCTACAAACACGGAGGTCGTGCTAGTTTAAGGTAGTGCCATTCTCCCTCTCACACTCTGCAGTCGCGCACGTCGCAAACCCAAATACCCTGTATCCAACCTCTACGAAACCCAAAACTGTGACTCAACCTCAATTGCCAAACCATAAACCCGAGAACCCTAGGCATCCCGAAACAACTCTATTTTGAGGAAGGCTGCCATCCGCCAGTCTCTGTGGATCTCTGAGGGCCCCGGCGGTGCTGGAACCTGCGTCCTGGGTGAATTGACGGTTTTGTAAAAGGTATGAACTTGGGTTTTACAAGGTTTATAAGGATAAGATGAGGGTTACGTTATTCAGAAAGATATTGCCTCTAGCGATTTTAAAAGCTTCTCATCAGGGTTGTAACCAGACTCGTAATGGGCTTGCAGCGGATATGTAAGCCTCGCGAGGGTTCTTATACGTTCTAGGATTAAAATATATAGACGTCTTAGGGTTGGGTCGGGCTTGTACACTAACAAGGTTCAGGGTCTAGGGCTAAGGAATTTCAACACATCTACCGTAGTAGAATAGGGTTTCGGGTGTTTTCTTCTTGAGTGATGTAGGGACTATACGGTGATAGCATATCTAATCATTCCGACCCTTATACTCACTTAAAACCTAAACCCCAAACTCCCTAAACCCGAAACCCTGAACCCTAAACCCTGTACCCTAAACCCTAAATCCTTATACTCACTTAAACTATGAGCTCCCCAACCAGTTTCCAGGCCGCCAGTTGGCCGACGAAACAGCAGGGTCCAAGGCTCTTTGGGTTTAGGGTTGTGAGTTTAGGGTTTAGGGTTCAGGGTTTAGGGTTGTGGGCTGAAGGTCTACAGGGGATGGGGCTTAAAGCATAGTAGGTCTAGGGTTGATTGTTTTTGTTGAACTCCTTTTCTCCAAGCCCAAAGGTCCGAAGAGGCTGCAAAGTACAGGGTTTAGGGTCTTGGGCTTTCCATAATTTTTGGCGTCGGGGAAAGTGGTTACTCGTACTCTTACTCCGACGAAAAACTGCTGTGAGTCTTGTTTGTATTTTGGGTCATATTCTATGACCTTATCTTGCAAAAGAACTATCCTATCTTATCTTACAGTATCTAGTACCATAATATCCTGAAATATAGAATACTATACTAGACTATACTAGATTATGATATACTAGACTATGCTAGACTGTATTATTGGGGCCTAGGGCTTGACGCTCGCAGGGCGCAAAGCTTGTGAAGCCCCAGGGCTGATCCTGCGGTGCGGAGCCTGAGACTTGTCCCCAGTCTCTCAGTCAGAGACTCCAATATCCCTTAATTAATCCACAAGGAAACCCCAAAAAGGAACTACAATGGAGCCTATGGGTCGGGACAAAGAAGAAGCCCAGATTAAGGAATATTCCTTAAATCATATTAAGGATCCTACTATAATTTGAGGTGTATTCCTTAATTAAGGGGTGTTGGAGTCTCTAGGCAATCAGCCCAAATCCTCTACCTTGAACTACCGAAACCTATGAATTCGTGTGGATCCCTATAAATTCTATGTTCGGGTTTCAAATCAGAACCTACGGAGCAGTAGGTTAGGGCAGTTTCTGGTAGACCCCACGCCGCAGTTTGCGGCTTCAAAACGTTCTGCATCTTCATGTCGGGCCTTTGAGGCTCACCCCAAACATCCATTGCATCCCTTTCAAAACTTTAGGTTTCGAGTCTAGAGTTGAGGGTTTAGGGTTCACAAGATCTGTCACTAGTCCCTCTACGTCACCTCGAAACCCAGACCTTCCATAACCGTGCTGCAAAGATCCGCGACAATACTCAGGCAGCCCCAGTCCATCCCTTAAGTAATTGGTCTCCAGGCTAATATTAGGATTCCTATACGGGCTCGGGTTTCGGGTTGACTACGGAGGTTCGTCAAATCATGACTATAAGCTAGACACTCTGAGATATTAGGCTCTCTGGGTCCTTCTGCGGCATGTACATCTGCTTCAAGATCGTCTTCCATGTACTAGTACCTGCCAGAGAATCTGAGAAACAAAGCATCCTCCGGCTCAGGCAATGCTGACAAGTCACCTGCGGACCATACCACCACCCATGCGTTATATGTGAAGCCCGCATACTTATAAAAACTTCCGTTCCGAAAGGTGTAAAGCGTGGGATGCTAAGAAGTTCTAACAAGGGGGAAGCGAGTGCAAGGGCCTGTATGGCAAACCTCCCTTACTTAAACGCTTTTGCTTGAAAGAAGAAGGACGTTCAGAGTTCAGGGGCCTGTACCCTAAACCCTGACCTTAAACCCCTAGACCCTTAAGCCCCAAACCCTAAACGTTGTGTGCACCTTGCTCAGACTGGGCTCTGGTCCAAGGGCGTTAAAAAGACGAGGACCCAGCATGCCCCAACTACAACACTCTGACAGGGCTTTGCGTTCAGGATTTACGCGGGCCTTTTTGAGCTGAGCGGACGTCCCGTGGCTCATCCGATACAGTCCGGATCTGTGCCTCCCCACGTCAGGCGAGCTTTGACATTGGCAGCATCAATGGCCTCCAGCTCTTCATCTGTGAGATGGAAGCCGAAGATTGCGGCGTTTTGCTTCATGCGGCCAGGGTCCGAAGACTTGGGAATGATGTGGCAGCCCTTTTGCGTGGCCCAGCGCAGTAGCACCGCTGCAGGTGTGGCACCATGCGCCCGCGCCGCGGCCTGCACCCCCGAAAGGGCAAAGAAGTCCAGAGCACGTCGGGAGTCACCGGAGCCAAGAGAAGAAAAGGCCTGGAAGGCAAGACCCTCTCGTTCGCAGAACTCCAGTAGCTCGGCCTGTACCAGAAGCGGATGAAACTCGACTTGGTTCACCATAGGACGAACCTCGCAAGTTTCAAAGAGCTCCTTCAAGTGTCGCATCGAATAATTGCAGACCCCAATGGCCTTGGCCTTGCCCTCCTGCAAGAGCTTCCTTACTTGGGGTTGTGAACGAATCTTCTGCGTTTCCTTTTTAGGGATCCTTGTAGCCGGGATCCCGCGGTTTGGGCTCCATACTTGGGTCTCCCATTTTCTGAAATTCCCACTTGTCCATTTTCTTGGAGAACTACTAAAAGCAAAACGGGACTGCAGCGACCCAGTGTGACAAAGCAATAGGCACAATACGCTGAACGCTGCTGCAAACTAGCCTTGCGGGTATTATTTGCCCCCGAATTACGGTTGCTGACAGGATCGTTCTTTCAATAGTAAAGCCAAAACCCTATAGTCCCTGAACCCTAAACTTCCTTCTCTAAACCCTAAGCCCTAAACCCTAAGCTCGAAACGCTAAACCTCAGTCCCTAAACCCTGAAAGTCCTAAACTCTAAACCCTAAACCCCTTCCTGACGGAGCGTCTCCATGGCTCTCCAGGTTTCAAGCCGCCGCTGCGGAGTCCAGGACGCGGAGTTACTGGGCTGCGGCCCGGGCCAATGCACCAGGTACCTTGGGTTTTGGGATTTGGGGTTTGGGGCTTTACGGCTTTGAGGTTTTAGGGTTTCGGGGTTTGTGCTTTGGGGGTTTCAGGGTTTAGGGGTTTGGGTTCAGGGTGGGTTCTGGGGGCTTTCAAGTTCTGGGGCTGTCGGAAACAACACCGTCGTAGTGTTACTGGTGTTACTGCTCTGTTTGTCATTCCTACCACCACAACTACCTCCAGTGCCACCACCAGTACCCCTACGACTCCCATGCTGGTGCTACTTCTGCTTCTGCCACTGCCAGTGCCAATACCGCTACGCCGTTAAGTGTTGCAACATACTGCCTATTGCTGCTGTAGTTATGCCCAATTTTATTCTGAGCAGTATTGCTTGTTCGACCATGAAGCTGTTGTCGGTATAACTACCAGAACTACCACTTCGCAACCTCTAAAGCAGACGACAGCTCCGTTACTGTTGCCGAAAGCAAACCCAAAAAACTGAAGAATGAAAACCCCCCAAACCCTAAACCTAATGGATTCCGAAACCGACATCCTGAGGAAGGGAACCTTGATTAAGGTGGTGTGGAATCTGGTGGGGTGCAAAGGCGAATATTACCAGGAAGGTTGTCAATACCATAACCTTAAATATATTACGCATACCCAGTACCACCACTTAAAACCTACTCATCCTACTTTTTCAATCAGACTCAACCCTAAGGCCCAAACGCAAGCACCTTCAGTTTTCGAAGATGCTTGCAATAAGGATTCGGCTTCTGGGGCGGTCTCTTGTTGGACTGTCTGAAATTCCCTGAACTTAACCCCCTTACAAAAACCCTCTTCTGGAAGGCCTGCATTCTAAACCCTTTTTACAACCCTAGAAACCCATCAAAAAAAGCCTAGAAACTCGATAAACCACCCAAAAGAAAGCTACAAGCCTTGGAAGCCCGGGCGCAAGTCCACGTAGCTGACTTGGAGGCGCTTGAGGGACTGGCTGCAAGCCCTCAGAGTGCTCTCGTAGCCATGGTTGGACCTCTCTGGTTTAGGGGCTTTTTGGGGTTTGGACTTAGGGTTTAGGGTTTAGACTGGTTTACTTGGAGGCCCAGAGAACTTAGTAAGTCGGCTAGAAGTAGTAGGGTTATAACTGGGGTAACTCCACTTATTGGACTTATAACTCTACCCATAACCTACTTACTAAGTCCGCTGGGCCTCAAAGTAGAGGCTCAGGGGTTCGGACTTTGAGGCTTATGGCTTGGAGGTTTAGGGGTTTGGACTTTGAGGCTTATAGGAACTGTTAAGGGTTTGGGTGCCAAGAAATTTTGACCGAGTCTCTTTTGGAACCTGTTTTTTCAAATCTGGGCTGGGGCCGTGGGACTGGGGCTGGGCTGGGCTGGGGGCTGGGGCGGAGCTGAAAATAGGGCTGGATTTTGAATATTGGGGAAAGCCATGTGTGTGCGGAGACACGCACATGCGTGCCGCCGAGATGAGGTCGAACTGCCAACTTGAAAAGTGCAGAGTTTGAGGCTTGCAATGGAAATATCCAGGGTTTCCAGGATTGGGGCCTCGGCCCTTTTCTCAGGAACAAACTTGGCGACAACCGCCGGGATTGGCTTCTTACCGACGCCATCCACAATCGGGCCCCAACGGTCAATCGTCATACTATACGATGCACTCGAAATTACGCTGTCGCAACTAAACCTTACACCCCTATTCCCCTTGAACCCTAAACCCTGAACCCCTCGGCCCCAAACCCTAAACCCTAGAATACCAGACCCCAAAACCCTAAACCCCTAGACCCGAAACTCCTATTTCCCTTGAACCCTAAACCCTAAAATAAGGATCCATAGTAGATAATATGGTTCCATTGTGGTTCCATTATGGTAACTTAAACCCCTAAACCCCAGGCCCCAAACCCCTATTTCCCTTGAACCCTAAATCCGAAACCACCAGGCCCTAAACCCTAATCCCCTAGAGTACTAGACCCGAAACCCTAAAGCCCTAAGGCCCTAAACCCTAGACCCTAAATTTAAATCCCTAGAATACTAGACCCTAGACCCTAAACCCCTAAACCCCTAAAGTGCCAGGCCCTAAGCCCTGAAAAAATGGCACCTCCACACTTTTGTAGTCAGGAAGACCTCGGAGCGTTTCAGCCCACTCTGTCGCAAAGCCTCTCCCACAGCTCGCTCTGTGTGGCCTTGATCATACACCTGCTTACGGGTTCAAGGTTCAGGGTTTAGGGTTGGGGGTTCTTTTTACAGAAAACAACATAACATTCTTTTAAGGGCCTCTTTCTATTCCGCAGAAGGGTTAAGGCTTTAGGGCTTAGGGGTTTTAAGGGTTCAGGGTTTAGGGCTTTGCAGGCTTACGGTCTAGGGTTCTGCATGGGTTTAGGGTTTAGGGCTCCATAATGCCTTAGTTGATCATTAACTGATCTTACACCTGGTGGCTGGGTGCTTTAAGATGTTTGGGAGTGGTAAGTGCTCTACATGTGCTTTGTGGGGTTTCAGACTTTCGGGTTTATGGGGACTCGGGGATTATGCAAGATACCTGCATCCACTGTTAGGGTTTACGGTTTGTGGGGTTAGGTTTAGGATTTCCGCATTTACCTGTCTGTCTGTCCACCAGCTCAATCCAACTGTTGAAAGTCAACTGTACTCTTTGTGGCGAAAACGATTCAAGCCCCGCTTTATCTCACTATCTGCTTACCTATGTCTCCATCCAGCCTTCCATCTTCACCACAAGATGGAAACAGAAATCGATCGACTGACAGTTAAACAGACACAGAGAGACAGGAAACAGGAACAGCGACGGGGAGCGAGGGCGAGAGAGCGAGAGAGCGACTGAGACTGAGATGAACTTGTGAAAGAGATGGTAGAAAAGAGAACTGGATAGAGAAAAAAGCCAAGAAAATCACGTGGGTGAAAAAACGCGAGGTGGTACAGATATGGGATATGGGAGTCTCCCAAAATTAGGGTTACCTTATTTTGGAATCCCTATAGTAAGGATCCTACTATATAGGGTACTATATTAGGGTCAACTATTTTCGGAAACTCCCGTATATGACGGACAGACACTGAGATGCACCAACCTTAGCAGCTACAATCTCGCTACAGCTAGTTAGCAGTGTTGTGCAGGCAGAAGATCAGTACATAGTAGTTAGGCAACGATATTCCGTTAGCTTGTCTCCAAGACACTCACTACCCCAAACCCTAAACCCTAAACCCTAGAATATATCCTTAAAACCATACCTAAGGAAGCCTCTTCAGGACCTTAATCTTACATTGGGGTTCGGGCTTTAAGGCTTTAAGGTTTTGGGCTTTAGGGTTTAGGGTTTAGGTGGCCGGCCTGAGCTGTATCGATGAGGCGATAGCCGGCCCGCAGGGCGTTCAGAACGGCGGAAATCGCAACCTGGCGCCCGAGCCGATATGTTCCGAAGCCGAGAACTGGCATCTTCACCTGTGTTCTATAAGAGCACTTCCGGCTTAGAATACGAATCCTTTTTAAAGGGTGACTATCAGGGATACTATAAGGGTACTACAATGTAGGGGCCTTCATAGTGAGAATCGGGTTTTGGGGTAGATTATACTATAGTTACTATAAGGAACCCCCAAAACAGTTGTTCAGGCCCCTGTAGTACTTCCGGGCCACGACGCGGAGGCTACTCTAAGGTTGCTATAAGGACACCATCGAACCGCTCTTGCTAGGGAACCTAAGCTGAGCTGCCGCCACCGCCGCGTAAGGAAATCGCATGAGTTACAACTTTATCTGAAAAGAAGTTCCGTAAAAGACCCGGGGAACGCCGTTCTTCAGCGCCACGGCGTCCACGGCGCTCTGAGCTTGCCCAGGGCGCTCGACTAAAGTCCAGGGAGCCCCTGAATGGGAGGAGGGAGCCTGAGGCATCGCGGGCTCCAGCTCGGGGACCTTGAGGGTTGAAGCATCCGAAGGTGCCGGCTTCGACTGGAAGAATCGCGACAGCTTCGCCTGCTTGCCCTTCTGGTCCTCGGAGCCACGCTTCATGGCTTCAGAAGCCCAGAGATCAGAGCCACACGTGGGCTGCGTGGGCAGAGAAAGGCAGCGCTTGCAAGCTTCATTTTTATGTGAGCAAGAACCCACATCCAAACTTTAAACCTCCGAAGTCAGAGTTTGGGGTGTGCGGTTTGGTTGAATTAAGTAGCGAAGTGGTGATGGTGGTGGCGGCGCCCATGGTGGTGATGGTGGTACAGCTGGTCTTGGTGGCAATGTTGGTACTGGTGGCGATGGAGATAGTGATGGTAGTTTCGTCATGGCAGTTACGAGATTATGTCGGCGATGATGCGATGGTGAGACTGACCATGGGCATTATGATAATTGTGATGGGCCTATGACAGTGGTAATGCCTATCAAAATGACAATGACAAAACGAGCGATGAACATCACTGCAGCTTCCCCGACGGCAACGGTTACTCATGATAATGATGAGGATGATTATGATGATGATGATGACGATGCCACTATATGCCACAGATGGCAACGGTGTTGAAAATGCCAAACTGCTAGACTGCTGAACGTGCTGAGTCAAACGTATTCCCCCGATGACAGCGATCATGAGGAGGAGCCGGGAGGGAGGAGGAATACTGAAGATGACGAACATGATTTTCTTGCAGTCCTTTTACGTGCTACTATCCTTGTTAGCATTTGTAGGAGCAGTCGTTTCACTGGAATCGCAAGAGCCGTCGCGTCGCTAAAGCCCGGACTCAAACATGACGAGAAAAAATACCAGCATCTTACTTGTTCTGAACCATGCTTTTATTACCAAAACTAATCCTGAAGCGTCCGTCACCAAAAATATACTAGATGCACTACACACTACCCCGAGACCCTAATCTATGTCTGATGCGTGGTCTGCGCACATGGGCGTTGTTCGGAATCATGCAGGGGCCTTAACAAATTGAATAAAGAATCGGTGGTATGGTCGTAAGGGGGCACTATAATGAGGTATGATTTCTCACCGTTCCGACCCCTATAATTACCAGAGATCCGCACGACTATTTGAGGTTTCGGGTTGAAAGCTTTCGACTTCAAAGGGTGTACTTAGAGGCCCAGAAAAACTTAGTAAGTAGGTTATAAGTAGAGTTATAAGTCCCCTAAATGGAGTTACCCCAGTTATAACCCTACTTATAGCCGACTTACGAAGCTCTCTGGGCCTCCAAGTAGGCAAGATGTTGGAGCCCTGCTGAAATGTGAGACCTCTGTATCAGGCAGGGTGCGATTCAGCGCGCCGACGCCGCTGGGCTTCGCACCGACCCGGGGCAGTTTTGCAGGCATCAACAGGCGCCTTGAGTTTTGAGGTTGAAGGCTTGCGGAATTGAGGTCAGCACAGGACTTCCGCTGCTCATGTCTAGCTGTAGCTTGCCGGGCCTTTGGCAGGAGTACACAGACAGCCAGGTCGATCGTCTTTTCACACCATCAAGCAGATGCCGTCGTGCGGCATCTCGGGTGCGACGGCATGAAGACTACTCAAGCTTTGAAGCGCTTCATGCATCGACCCATCCTCGAATCTTTGCCGGCAGGATGCTACATGTCGGGATAGGGCTTTTGCCCCTGCATGCACGAATTCCATGAACGTGCGCGGCTCGGAGTCGCTGGAAAGGCCGGTGTCCTCCTCAACGGGCATGGGCGCCAACTGGCCCTGGGAAGTCTTGTCGGCATCTTCCTCGCCCAGCGTCAGCACCAAGAGCCCCAAGATCATGCCCCCGATGCATAAGAAGTACCCGACGAGCTTCCAACAGGGCTCCCCATCCATTTCCTCTAGCACAACGACGGCGGACAAGCTGTTTGACAGGATGTTTGCGCCTTGGAGCCCGGTTGAGGCGGGGGGGGGGGTCTTGTTTAACCGCACCGATGCTTAAACGCAGACTGCTTACACCAAGTGAACCCTCTGACGAGTCGTGTTTGAACCATTTAAGCTTGGTTAGTCATTAGTTAAACCATTTAAACTAAACATGAAGCGACATTTTCAAACATACTTGTTTAACCTCAAATCGCGTGCAGCAATCCTGTCACCAGCCATGGTCATGAGTGTAAACACGATCAGGATGGGCGGTACTCAGAAAACTGGTTAAATGTTTGTTTAAACACGGATTAAACACATGGGGGATGTGTCGCACTCTGGAAACTGTTTAAACATGTGTTTAGACACGGTTGAAACGCATTCGTGATGTGTGGGCCTCAGCGACCTGTTTAAGCATGTGTTTCAACACGGGGAAAAACACTTTGGGGATGTATGGCACCCAGCGGACTGTTCAAACAAAAATTCAAACAAGGCCTCGACATGTTGAAGCTATGGTTTAAACTTTAAACGTCTCAGCGTTACGACACGGATTAAACACATGAAGAAAAAACATCCACCGATTGGCCAAATTAAACATGCTTACGTATAAACCTTTGATTTAAACCTAAGCTTGTTCAAAGCACCGCTGCCTTGGAAGGTTGTAATCATGAAGAGCGCCTCGTAATGGCGCATGCCACGTGTCATAAACGGCACATTGGTTACAGCGAAGAAGACCGCGCCAGCAACCATCGTATATGGGAGAAATGTGCTCCAAGTCGTTCCGCAGCTGCCCTCAACACACTCTTTGAGGAAGACTGCCAGAAGACCTTAAGTGCTGTGGACGCTTTCTCTCTCTCGCTCTCTCTCATCCATGGGCCTGCTACCAGATCCTTGTCCTAGCCTTTTGGATGCTACTGCTTTGCTAGCTTAGCTTGGCTCCAAGGTGCGGGTGCACCACATATTTCCCGCGAGCGATCCAGAAATCGCTCCGAGGGAGAAGCCCCGGGCTACAGAACCATGGGCAGCGTGTGCAAGTACTCGAAGATTTGCGAGTAGCCACAACGTGAAAAACACCACGTAGACATGGACGCGCCACTGCGTGAGAAGATTCTGAGCATCTTTGACCGAAAACTCCGTGGTTTGTGTCCCTTTGAACAGGACTGACATAGTTGCGGTCACAAAGACCGCGATGATGCCGTTGCACCGACACTGCGTCAGCTGTTCGCCGAGCGTGATAGGTGCCACCCTGACACGTTTTGGGCAACTCGCAAAGACTACGCTTCGGTTGCGGCTCCGGGACGGAAGTAAAGATAATACCGCGGTACATGTTACAAGTACTACGCATGGCCAAGCAGCAGGGCATTGATGATGACGTTGAAGCCCGTGAAGGGCGCAACCACAGAAGCTGGTGCAAAGGCATAGCCGGACATGTCAAGGACTGGTCCGATAAGAAGATTGAGCAGAAGTCCGACGGCATAGAATGCCTTGCCTGATGCCGGTCGGAAGGAGTGCAAGGCTACATGCAGACACTTACAAGACACATCCGACATGAACTGAGTGCCGAACCCTCAAGGCCCTCCCTAACTCCTGCCCCCAACCCCTTCTGTCATGGCAGGGGCCGCTGGCCTTGCGAAGTGTGTCCGGACTGTGTCTTGAGTTCCGAAGCGCGGATCAAATGCATTCCACCAGTGCCCACTACAAGCCCAGCCAGAACCAGGCCCACACCAACCAGCCACATGGCGGCAAGGGGCTATAAACTGCAAGCGTCGCAACCACCCCGGGTGTCTTGGGCGGGATCTGCACGGGCCTTGATTCAAGACCCTTGAACCAGAAATGCATGATTCCAACGGCACGTTCAACAACAGCAAACATCGAGGGAGACATCATCGGACGTCGTGATCTGGCCATACATGCAGAATGCATTGCTTGCAAGCTTAGCGGCTCCCGTCTTGGTCTTCACGTAGGGACATGGCCCGGGCCGCCATGGCCCACCATCGCCACGCCTCAACATCCAGTAGAGTATAGTAGAATAGAAAGCCCCAGTCTCGCAATGACGAGATTCGCTCATCGGAAGTTTGTTTTTAATTAGATCCGTAGAAGAGTTTTCTTTTCTGGCATTCGGTGCTTGAACGACATCCTGCAACAACCCCTCACTCCTTCAAAAAAAACGCCTCGGCAGCCAGAGTCACGATGCATGCCGTGCCAAGACGCTTGCCGGCAGCATCGGCCGAGCCTTCGAAATTCAGGCTCTTACTCTCCTATAGGGCCTACTGTAGAACCGAAATGTTCACCGAAGGCCTCCAGTTTTCTGTGATCCGAATCCACTCCGAACCTGCAACGATCCCTGAAACAGGTGATGGCAGTGGCGGTGGTGGTGCTGCTCGTGGTGCCGGCGGTGCCGGAGGTGCTGGTGGTGCTTCTCTTAAGGAGCTCGCATCATTAGGAGCGAGGACGATAGAAAGTCGTGCAGTACGCTTGTAGTATCCATGCTTGACTTACTGGCAGCACTGTCATGAAGAGGTTCAGTGTGAGACGCGAGCTACACATCATGGCGACGACAAGAAAATCACGAAAAGTTTTCAAGTTGCAATAGCTGCAACATGAGTTGTGGAGGATGGGATGCACGGCACTGTGAACTCAGCAGCTCGCAGCATGATAACTTACCACTGACAGATTCAAAGAGTGCTAAAGCTGCTACAGGCCACAAGAGCCTGGACTTGTCTGCTGCGACGATCAAAGCCGCCGGGGGCGCAGGGTCTTGTGAAGAGCTTGACATGGTGTGGGGTCTGTGTTCTAGCCAAGGCAGCTTACAGATTAGATTCTAATTGCGGGGTCTGTTGCAGAGCAAAAGACATCGGGAGCTATTTCACCTTGAGCCTTCGAAGCCACTGCTGCAAAAAACATTTAAAAAAGGTAAGAAAGCTATGCCAGCAATGCTACATGTGCAGCCGCATAGAGCCTTTCAGGGCTGCAGCAACTACACTTTCCAGGTGCATGCTGAGCGCAACTTGCATCCCTGCCGTTCACTTCGTGCAAACGCAAGTCCCAAACCCGTCGGTGTTTCTGTGAATGTCCAAACAACCGTGTGTCTAACCTCGATTGCTGACAGGTTCAGGCGGATAGGGCCTACAATATGAGCAGCTTCGTGCTGGTGACAGTCTGCAATTCAAGGGTTACCGAAAAGCTGAGTTCAGGGTTGTCAGGGTTTAGGTACCTGCCCAAACGAACAAACTGAGCTGCAAACCCAGTCCCCATTTTTTGCCGTCTCTGCGTTGCCAAGAGCAGGTCGGATGTTCCATTGGGCTTCGGGCAAGCTCATGATTCCAGAAACCCGGAACCCTAAACCCCTAGGCCCCTATAGGCATGCTGGACCTTCCACGGCACGCGGCGCTCAGCGGGAGCTCTCGCTGAGCACTCTGGGAGTTCGAGCTTCCTGTTGTCAGCTCAGGGCTTGGGACTTTAAAACTGGGTTTAGGGTTTTATAGGATTTGGGAATTTTCGCCTTGAGAGTCAGCTAATCCCACTCACAGGCAAAAGCTTTTTTTATTTGAGAGGGTAGCAGAGCTTGTACCATCTTGGGCAGAGAGGCTCCTGAAGAGGGCCCCCTGAGTCTTTGGCGTCGGAAAAGACACCGAAGGCTGTTCTTCCTCTCCACGGAGGAGACGCCGAGTTCTGGACCACTATTAGGGTTTAGGGGTTTAGGGGTTTAGGGTTACCCAGCATCGTCCCATGAGCTGCACAGCTTCCCAGGGGTTCGAACCGGCGGGTTTTTGGGCTCTTCCCTCACTGCTGGGAAGGCGGGGTTTGCGTTTCTGCTCGGAGCGCTCGCCCCAGCAGTGTGGGTGGGGTAACACGGGGAGTAGACACCATCTTTCAGAAGGAGGCGCAGCGCCCCAAGAGGAGCAAGCCGATGTGCCTGTCCTCTGCACGGGCAAGAGCCTGAAGCAACGGTCGCGATTTTGCCAAATGCTCGGCCAGGGCGAAAGCCTCTCTGAAGCAGCGTAAAGGTGCCAGTGCTGTTGATGCGCAGGTCCTGCCGGGAGGTTCGCCGGCCACCTCCTTTTTGTCAAGACATGTCTTGGCCATGGCGAAGAAGCTTTAGGGCAAAGTTTAAGGCGTTTAGGGCGCCCTTTGCCGAGAAGACGGGCCAGGGAAGACATGACATGAAGAACTCTGGCCACAAGCTGACGGGTGTTGTCCGTGTCAAATTTTCGGGGATCTTCCTTTCTGTCCCGAACGCTTATGACTTCTGCTGTTTTGCAAGGTTTGGGGGGCCATCCCATGGGCCAACAACAATCCCCGCTCTAACTTCCCACCAGCAGAGCAGCCCTGCAGCTCCATGTCCGTTTCTGCCTTTTCTGCCTCCCAACAACGGAGACGCGTCAACGCTTCAGAGCTTGTCGGGTGTTCGGCCGTGGGAGCTCTGGCGAAAAGCTTTTATGAGGCTTCCACCCTTCTTGCACTGCCCTTTCCTTCATCTGAGCCAGCGGCAAAACCCAAGACTACTTAGGCGGCTTTGCAACTATAGCTGTCGCTGTTGGTATTTCACCTTGTCGCTGGCCAACGCTTCTAGATACAGGACTTTATGGGCTCATGCTTTAGGGATCTTGGGATTGCTAATCGGATGGAGGCGGATCTTGGGATGGGCCTTATGAATCAGGTCAGTCATCAACAAAAGCTGCCTGGCAAAACCTATTCAAGACGGGGGTCTCTATCTGAGGCATTGTTGGCCTTGGTCAGTCAAGCCCAGGTTGTTGTCGCTTGTCGCTGTGGGCACACTTGACAGCCCCACGTGATGACTTAGGGGTCTGTTGTGCCCGTCAAGATGTATGTGAGTGGCTCGTGTGCTCCATGGTTAGCGTTTTGGGCATTTCGTCTTATCGCAGCGCAGCCAAAGCAGACATGGCCTGTTTACCAGGAACCCTGTCGCTTTCCACACAGTTACTCTTGCCCTAAAGCTCCCGACATTCTCTCCTGATGCATGTACATGTCGGAAGTTTTGCCCGTCGCTCACACCTTTTCACTTTTTTAAGCTTCCAGCAACCTGCCGCAGCTTGCTTCCGGAACATCCTGTAGACCCCAGAATCCTGATCCGAAGAGACCCGAGATTGCCAGCGGCTGCACACTGGCTCCGCGGATTTGTCTCCCCTATTCTACCGTTTGCAGGAACGCCATCGCCAATGCTCAGAAGTTGCTTCGAACTCCAAGAGCTCGATTCTTAAACCCTTGAAGACGGATGCCTAAACTCAGAGTTCTACATAGGGAACTTTGTAAAGGATGCACTCAATGGGCGCGACTTCCCAGCTGGTTGCAATCCGCTGCGAAGAGTATGCGCACCCTGAGCTGGTCCGCCCAAGCATCTGCAACCGTTCATCAAAACTGATAAAACAACTGTGGCACATGGCAACTGTGGCACATGGCCTAGATTCATGTTATGTTGCCAGTGGCAGAGACCAGGTTTGGCAGGGATAAAAAACAGTGCTACAAAGGTACCGAAAGTCGACTCTGCACCGGGAGAAACGGAGTCGCAGCCTCAAGCGTGAGCTCTGCCACCAGACGCGAAACCCTAAACCTCAAAGGAAAACTAAACCCCAAACCCCAAATCCTATAAAATAGGAACCCTACGGAACTCTCGCAGAAGCCTTTAGCCTTATAGCCTGAGCTGGGCCCTAAGCCCTCAACCCTACGCCCGAACCAACCCTAAACCCTAAACCCCAAACCCTATAAACCCTGAGCCGACAATCCACAGGATAGGTCCACTTCGAACCGAGTGTTTGGGAATCTGACAGACGTGGCACGAAATGACAAGAACCATGTAATTTCCCTTGACTGTCTTTGTGTGGTGGCAAGAGCACACCACACAAGGAAGGGTTTGGTGTAAGCTCCAAGGACGAACCCTTCAGGGGCTTCGGCCGATCTCTCACGGCTCGGAGTCCTGACGATGTGTGCTGAAGGCTGGGGGTGCTTTGATGCACCCTGCACGTGCCTGATTCACTTTGACAACGGGAGATGATCGTTCGGAAGTGCGCGAGCAAAGTGGCAAGCAAGATTCTCCTGTCTGTCTGGTCTCGAATCTTTTCTCTATCATCCCTGCGAGCTGCATGCTGCGAGAACAGAGCACCAGACCGGCGATGCTCTGCCTGCATGGCCTCTCCATGCAACCACCGAAAGCCGCTGCAGACGCTTGCCTGAAGAGGGCCCGTCACGGCTGCATCCTTGCAGATGCGAGTGCGCCAATCGAAAACGGACCCCGGCACGTGCAGGACAATCTCTCGGATGTCCCCTTCCTTCCTCCATGCAGGCATTGTTGCGTAAAGGCTTACGGCTTGGGGTTCTAACTTGCAAAGTGCACGGCCGTGGTTTTCAAAACAGCATGGCGAAGACTCCGTATTGAAAAGGACTGCTGGCTCAAGGTTTCGGCTGAAGGACTGTGCGCGCCGTTGCCCGTCTGCGACAAGGCGAAAGAACACACTGCTTCAGCATCGCAGCCTATCATAAGGCAACAAGGCGGGTGCGATCAGCCTTGAAGGTTAGGGCTCCTCAACACACGATCCTGCCAAGCAAGATCCTCTCGTCTGTCTGGTCTCGAATCTTTTCTCGATCATCCCTGCAAGCTACATGCAGTGTGAGCTATGGCTGCATGGGCTCCTCCATTTTGTTCAGCATCTCTTCTACTGTCGGAGGCTGGACAGCGCTCGAGGCGCAGAATTCCGCGAATGAGGTTCGGCTCAGATACCTTGGAAACAGAATTCCCTATCCTGCCCATGCTATGCCGCTATGCCGGCCATGCCAAAAGAAGGCCCTTTCAGCGGCTCCCAGGGGAACTCGTGGAGGTAGTTCACAGGGTTGCTTCGCTTGCGCTTGCTTGCGCTCGCTTTGCCTGCTCTCTCCACAGGAAAGCCCGGGCCCGATGCTTCAAACACCAGCGACCAGGCTCTGCGGGCTTTGGATTTCAAGGAGCGCGCAGAATATTGGGGCCTTCATGATGATTACCTATACTATTGTGGGCCCTAAACCCTAAACCCTAAACCCGAAACCCTAAACCCCTAAACCCTAAACCCCTAAACCCGAAACCCCTAAACCCGAAACCCCGAAACCCTAAACCTCATAAGGATCAGGAGCTTCCAGGTGGACGGTCGACAGCCCCTCCTTGGGGGCGCGGTCAGAAGCATGTGGCAGCCTAGCGCCTGTCTAGGCTTTGGTCTGAAAAGGGACAGGTTCTGATTCTGGCAGAGCCTGGCAACCACGGTTTAGGGTTCTTAGGGTTTAGGGTTTAGGGCTTAGGGTTTAGGGATTTAGGGTTTGCCAAGGATTAGTACTCAGATGACGGGTATTTTGGGTCGTTTTCATCCTGAGAGAGCCGGGCCCTGTCTTGAGCAGGTAAGCTCAATTTAGGAAGCTTCCAGAAACCTTGCTTCCGGAACATCCTATGGATCCCAGAATCCTGATCCGAAGCGGCCCTCAGACAAGAGACTGCCGACGGCTGCGCACTGGCTCTGCGGATATTTCTCCCCTTTTCTAACGACTGCAGGAACGCTGTCGCCAATGCTTAGAATTTGCTTCGAACTCCAAGAGCTCGACTCTTAAACTCTTGAAGACGGATGCCTAAACTCAGACTTCTACATAGGGAGCTTTGTAAAGGATGCTCTCAATGGGCACGGCTTCCAACCCCACCCCTCACTGATGCTGGTTGCGATCCGCCCAAGAAGGGTATACGCGCCCTGAGCTGGTCCACCCAAGAAGCTGCAACGAAACGATGCTTCAAAGGTGCAAACGTCGACTCTGCACCGGTGCGCTAATGCCACCGGCACACCCATGCAAGTACATGGCAGTCTTCCATGTTCAAAGAAGTGTTGGATTCAGATTCAGGGGCTAGGGGGTTTGCGGACAGAGAAAGGAAACTCGCGAAGCAGAAAGAGCGGAGTCTGTGGTCATGGCTCCAGCGCGTGCTTCGAAAGATCATGCTCTGGTGCTGACCCGCTGCACCCGAAGCGGATCAACCGAACCGGCCTTGAAGCAAATGCTGCACCATCAAGGCTGAGTCCTGCGCTGCAACAAGAAACTCAGCAATGAACCGACCACTCGGAAGAAAAAAACACTACAAGGTTGCTAGAAAAGTGAACTTCACCTCCGAGGAACGTCTCGTAGTTACGCACCGAAAAAGATGCATTTTCCATCTAGTTTCTTTTGACGTTTCCGCCCACAGCACCCTGACGGCCCAACAGGGTGGAGCTGCCATCGTCAAGCCTGAGCCTTACCTTTGGTTAGTAGGGAATGGAAGAATGGTAGTAATAGTAGTTATACTTGTACCCCATTCCGCCATTCCCTACTAACCACACGTAAGGAGCTTGGCGCGACTGGGCACCGGCTCCAGAAATCCGCCCGCGGGCAGCTGCCAGGCGCTTTTTTACCATTTTTGGTTTAAAGATATTCCCACACTGCACATGGCCCCCCCATGCCAGCAGCTGTCTAAATCCGAGCATGTCTTTGCTCCATGATTTGTGGGAGTGTGCGGACACATGCACAGGGACGGGGCCCACCCCTCGGTGGCGATGAATGACGCATGCCTTCAAAGATTCCCAACCATGCTTGATGGATCTGCCGGACGTGTACATGTGCATGTGCTGGGGCCAAAGAATTCGTGGACATGCACCCACACGGGCATCCCATGCAGCTAGAACTGGCAGAATGATCAGTTCCAGCTGGGGCTGCTGTTTCCACTAGCGTCATGATGAGCTTGCGGTTCCGTTGACCACTTGCAGCCATAATTTGAAGTGACATCTGCCCCTCACAATGAGGACCCCAACAGACAGCCTAGCGTAAAGAACACCCCGTGTCTTGCTGAGACGGTGCCTTGATTTAAGACCCTTGAATCAGAAACGCATGTTTCCAACGTCACGTTTCACAACAAACATCGAAGCAGACATCCTCCGACGTCGCGATCTGAGGAGGCATCGTTTGCAAGCCTGGCGGCTCCGGTCCTGGTCTTCACGGATGGACATGGACCGGGCAGCCATGACCCGCCATCGCCACACCTCGGCATTCAGTAGAAAGCCCCAAAGAGTCCGAATGCAAGTCCGGCAGCGACGAGATTCGCTCATCGGTTTCAGAGTGACGCTCAACAACATCGGAAGTCTATAGATCGGTAGAGTTAGAAGGTTTTTTGGTCTGGCCATCGGTGCTTGAACGACGTCCTGCACAAACCCCTCACTCCTTCCCACACCCCGCCTCGGCAGGCAGCAGCCGTCGTTCTTGTGAATGTAGCTGTGACTGCCCTCGATACAGTCATCACAACCATCATGTGGCTTCCACAGCATGAATGACACATGAATTGTGACGGTAGAGGAGTGTCTGCGATCATGCATCAGCATCATCATCTAAATGCAGTTCTATCACCGTCATCATCATCGTCATCAAAGGAACGAAGCAAAATGAGATAGAGGAGGAGGTGGACTTTTGCAAGTAAATGACGACATCACAGTCACAGGCGTATCATGGAGGTTTGGGTTTAGGGTTACAGCAATAGCCAAGTATTACCGGAGCTGTGAACAGGATTGGCACTCATTGATAGCGGCACTGCAGTTTTCATGGTGCCATGCTATACTACATTGGTCGCTACCATTACGACAGCCTCTTGCTTTTCAGTGTCGCCATGTTGGTCGGTCAAGTCTTGGCATTCGGTCAATGTCAACTCGTGGCTCAAACGGGATTCAAAAATCAAGCGCCCGATCTCGAAGTGGCCATTGGAAGATGCTGCGATGATGGCTCTGTCCTGTCAGTGCTTGAACATCGATGATTTGCAAGGCTTTGGATTTACGGTACAGATTTGTGGTCCAGAGGTTGCTCTGCTTTGCAAAACTGAGTCCTGTTGCTGGTTAGTGAGGCCAGCGTGAGCACCGGCTCGCAGAAGCAGTCGCACAACTTCAATGTGGCCTTCGGTAGCTGCGTTGATGAGGGCGGTGTCTCCTTGCTCATCGACTGCATCTGTAGCAGCGCCGGCTTGCAACAGCAAGCACACCACCTTTGGATGACCTACAGCGGAGGCCACAGTGAGAGCGGTGTCTCTTGGCTCATCCCAGAAATCCGTAGAAGCTCGCGCTTCCAAGAGCAAGCGCACAATCTCGACGTTGCCTCGCAGAGCAGCCGCAACCAAAGCCGTTTCGCCAGAGAGGTCAGCAAGATCTCTGGCTGCGCCCGCTTCCAGCAGCACTTGGACAACACTGTCATGGCCTTTGGAAGATGCGACAATGAGAGCTGTCTGGCCATCCTGGTTCGACAAATCCAGGTCCACCTTAGCCTCCACGAGCAGTCTCGCAACCTCCACATGACCTTCGGAGGATGCTGCCATGAGAGTTGTATCACCATGCCTCGTCTTCACGGATGAGGCCCCACCTGGGAGTTTCCGCCAATCAGGGACCCTAGCATAGTAGCCGAAATAGTAGGATTCTTATTCCCGAAAGCGTCGGCGTCGGGTTCTTATGTGGAGGTCTTCGTCGATTAGTATCGATTCTAATATCGACTAGTATAGGTTTATATAAACTGATTGGTTTACATTTAATATCGATTAGCATAGATTTATCCAAACCATAGTATCGGCTAGTATAGATTTGTATAAACTAGTCTAAGTTGAGTATGTTGTCTTTTGAATTAATCTATCATCTATTATGAAGCGGGGGCGGCTCCATCGGGGATGTGTCCCCAGGTCCGTGGATGTCGGTGGGCGCGATGTTCCGTGCACTTGGACCCCCCAAAAGTGGTTCGCGTATCGTTATTTACGAAAGATCCTGCGCTTGATCACGATCCCTCGCAAAAAAAAAACGATGGATCGTGCATGTCAGTTGGCTGGCGCTGTGGCGCCGTTGCTACTACCTCCGTTCGCGAATCAGGATCCATCGTAAAACACGATGTCCGAGGCACTTTCGCCTCAGGACGGTTTCTGGAGTTTGCAACCCTTACGAATACAGGGGCGCCTGCTTTCAGGAAGTGGTGGTATCTGGTACGCAGAAAGTGACGTTTTCCCTGCGCGCGGGGGCCGTTTTTGGCTTTGGTGGAAAACCGCGCCAGTAGTTCGGGGAACGTTTTGAGGGTGGTAGCCGGTAGCCGGAATGCGCCGGAGCTTCGGTGCTTCGGTGGAAACGGTGTTTCGCGGATGTCGTTTTCAGGCTTCTTCGGTAATTGCGAGGCTTCAGCGACTTCGGGGTTTGGAGGATCTTCGAATTACGTGCGGCCGTGAGGGTATCCTACGTGTTGCGTTTTGGAAGGTTTTCCGGGCAGGAGGTGCGCACGTCGTAAAGAAACGCTGTATCGCGAGCGTCGATGTTTTGGCATTGAGCTTTCATGCTGATCTGCGGGCTCGAATGGGTTACCCCTCTGCGGGGATCCTGCGTGTTGTGCTGTCAAGCCATTTAAGACGAGAAGGTGCGCACGCTGTGTTTCTCGGGTCATCGTGCGTGTCGATGTTGTTTGGGTCTGCTTCAGAAAGCTCGAAATTCGCGACCCTTACGGTGGAAACGGCGTGTCGCAGTGGAGGTCGTGAAAAACTGGAGGCGGCGCCTGCGCGTGTATGGCGATGGATCGTGATTTTGGATGTGTTCTTGGGATGGTTTAGAAGGCTCCCAGAAAGGTCGAAATTGTCGACCCTTACCGTGGGAGTTGAGCTGTCGATGTTTTGTTTTGAAATGGCTATGTTGTGTTCGCATCCTTCTCATCGATTTTGCATGGAATCGCAGCCCTAGTTCGGGGATCGCAAAAACGGTACGGAAGCCGACGTCTTGCCACGGCCGTTTTTAGCGATGGATCGTGCACTTCGTCTGTTCGTGGAAAGCATAAAATTAACAGCCCTCATCTAGCATCATTGGTTTTATTGTTTCTGTCGTTGTTGCAATGGACGTGGCCTGGGGGACTCCGAAAATATCTATTTGCCTCGTAAACGCTTTCCTTGTGTATTTCGGTGTTAGGCGGGATGACGGAGTTGGGACCCCTCATCGAGCATTATTGTGTTTTGCGTGGGACCATATCATTCCAAAAGTTGCCGCGGCTGGGTTTTTGCCAGGGTTTGTCAGTGTTTTGGCTGAGGATGGCTTGTCGGCATCCGTCAGTACTTGTGGGAAAGGTTCCGGCGGCATTCCCTGACGCAGCAGTTGTTGGGGGAACCGAAGCCGGACAGAAGTGGTCCAAGTCCGGAATGCGCCGGTAGTTCGGGGAACGGTGTTTGAGATTCGGGTGCGAACGGGTGCGACCTCGTCGGCAGTTCGGGGAACGTTTTTTGGGATTCGGGTGCGAACGGGTGCGACCTCGTAAATTGTCGTTGTCGTCGTCGTCGACGTTATCGTCATCGTTGTGGTTGTTGTGGCTGTTGTTGTTGTTGTTGGCGGCAGTGGTGGTGGTGGTGGTGGTGGTGGTGGTGGTGGTGGTGGTGGTGGTGGTGGTGGTGGTGGTGGTGGTGGTGGTGGTGGTGGTGGTGGTGGTGGTGGTGGTGGTGGTGGTGGTGGTGGTGGTGGTGGTGGTGGTGGTGGTGGTGGTGGTGGTGGTGGTGGTGGTGGTGATTGTCGTTGTCGTCGTTGTCGTTGTGGTTGTTCTTGTCGTTGTAGTTGTCGTATTCGCTGTGTTTGTGGTGGTTGTTGTTGCTGCTGTTGTTGTCGTTGTCGTCGTCGTCGTCGCTATCGTCGTTGTTGTGCATGCAGGCATACATGTACATATATATATATATATATATATATATATCTTCGGTTCTTTACAGGCATGTAGATTCACTCCATATCACAACTTTATTTTAAATATGTATATCAAGCATCGGCATGTGCTTCGCTTTCGGGACACTCGTCTCTCTAGTTTATAATGACTCTGAAAGCAACTCCCACCTGCTGCCAAAAGCAGTCGCACAACTTCAAGGTGGCCTTGGGATGAAGCCGCCATCAAAGGCGTGTTTCCATGCTGGAAGTCTACCTTACTCCGACAGCTCGGGGTTTCAAAAGGAATGCCTACACTCTGACATTATGGGTTTTGTGATGCAGCTACTCCTCCCAATACAGCTTCTAGCACAGCTTTCTACTAGACAAAGCAAGCCACGTGCGCTCCGGCCTCTAAAAGCAAGCGCACCACATCAACCTTCTGGGCTCTTGCTAAGGAATCTAATTTAAGCTGCCATCTTATTTTCTATAGATCCCAATTATGGTAACTTAAACCTTAAACCCCAAACGCTGAAAAGAACCCTTATAGATCCCTTAAAGGAAGCCTTATAGATCCCTAATATGCAAACCCTGAAAGGAACCCTTATAGATCCCTATTATAGTGACTTAAGCCTTAAACCCCAAACCCTGAAACGAACCGTTATAGATCCCTTAAAGGAACCCTTATAGAGCCCTTGAAGGAACCCTTATAGATCCCTTAAAGGAACCCTTATAGAGCCCTTGAAGGAACCCTTCTGGAGCCCTTAAAGGAACCCTTATAGATCCCTTAAAGGAACCCTTATAGATCCCTTAAAGGAACCCGTATAGATCCCTACTATGGTACCTTAAACTACTTAAAATAAAAATACCCTGACAAGAGCGAGGCCTTCCCCTCGAAGGACGCAGCGACGAGAGCCGTCTCCCCGTGCTGGTTCGACAAGTTCACATCCGCACGCGCCTCCAAAGAATTAGACTAGAGGGATTCCTTCAAAGGGGTCCTTTCAAGGGCGGCCGTAAAGGGTACGATGATCTAGGGGCCTGAATAATTGGAATAAGGTTTTATCCGCACGCGCCTCCAAAAGCAAACGCGCAACATCCACGTGACCTTCGGAACTGGCCGCGCTGAGAGCCGTTTCGCTGTGCTGACAGTCCACATCCGCACTGGATTGAAGTAGCAAGCGGACAACCTCAACATGGCCTGCAGATGATGCATTGATCAGCGCAGTTGCACAAAATTGGACGTCCATTGTTGGCAGCAGGAGGCGTACGACCTCGACATGGCCTTCTGAAGCGGCCCCACTTAGAGCTGTCTCACCATGCCATTCTGTCTCCGTAGCGACCCCGGCCTCAATCAGGAATCGGACAACCTCCACGTGGCCTTCAGAGGCTCCGGCAAGAAGCGCCGTGGCCATATGCTGGCCCAGGAGGTCCCCGTCCACGTCCGCATCAATCAGCAGTCGCATGGCCTCGACCTGGGTTCTTGCTATGGGATTCTTACTTTACGTTACAATAATAAGGAAACCATAGTATATACGATAGATCCCGATTTCTTGTACAGGCTGTTAAGGAGCTTCATTTACATTACTATACTATAGAAACCAGATTATTAACCATAGATCCCTATTGTGCTAACTCAAATCAAGCCGAGGAACCTCCCCGGCTTCGGCAGCTTCGAGCAGCTCTAGAGCAGCTTCCGCCCCTCGCAAAGCCAGAGATGATAAGATCAACTGCACATCCTTGGCTGAATTCTGAACCTCCAAGAAGTTAATATGGTTCATATAGAAACCCAAAAAGTTAAAGTCCTAAGAGCCAACCAGAAGAACGCCAAGCATCCATGGAAGGGAACAGCTTGGCATCGTCCTGCAACAGAGCTCCATTATATAGCAGCTCCTGAAGGCAAATGGGCAAGTTGTTCTTCACGCGCAAGTAGCGCTTGAGCTCCGAGGCGTCGCTCAGCTCCGCTACGGGCACCCTGGCCAGCTCCTCGCCGGAGACTTTCCAGACCCGCAACATCTCCGAGGAAAGAAAGACAGGGCATCCATCTGAGGACTTCTCATTCTCTGCTTTTCGTCTTGTCGGGGGTCTTGAAAGGCAGTTTCCTCTACGTCTACTATGTACATACTTATATACTACATACAGATATAGATTCACATACATACATGGAGTTTATGTAACATTTTACATATATATATATATACAGATATACACTGATGGTTCATGGAGCCCCATAGATTTTGTCTCATGTGATGTTGGTAACCATAGCCTGCTCGGTGACGACCAGGGCTTCTATGTCAAGGGTTTAGGATTGAGGGTTTGGGTGTAGGGTTTAGGGTTTAGGAGAAGGCCTGAGGCATGTTCAACTGACGTCTACTTGTCTATTGTTGCACACTGAACGGCTTCCGAGCCAAATCTCACCAATCTGCTGCGGGGCCCACAGTAGTAAGACTAAGGTTCGGGGGTACGTTACGCTGGATATAGCTATAGCCAGAATACAGCGCAGTAAAAGGAAATGATACTCGTAATCATTCCAACCTCTAGATTGCATAGGCTTCACTGTCAGCATCAGTCCTTTGTCACAACTAGGCCATGGACGGTGAGTCGCAGTCTAGTAACAGAGGGTCCGGAGTAAACGGAAGCAGCCTGTTGGGCATGTTACAGTTTACATTATACATGTTATACTAGGGGCCGTTATGCAAAGGAGTAGTGATGGTACTTCTTCTGGGCCCTATGTTAACTGTGTTCACAGATGCCTGGAAGACGCGGCTGAGGTCGAGCGAGGAGACATGGAGAAACCTGCCATTTTGGTCTGGGTGGGCGTGAAGCCTCTATAAACCCTAAACCCGATTAATATGAACCCCAAGACCTTCTAAATCTTGAAAAAATCCTACATCCTGAAAAAACCAGCACTAAGTCCTGTACCCTTAAGCCAAGATCCGGAAGCCTGGAAACCCAAAACACCCAAAAAAGAAAGACACAAGAACATCGAATGAATCAACCGCTAACCATAACATCGCTTGGCCTGAAGTCCACGATTTGTCTGCCTCTGACTCAAACCACCGACATCTGATGTTGCAGTTGCTGTTGCTAGTAACAAAAGGTTTTGGCAGAAAATATACGATCAAGAACCCTAAGGAACATTAGTGGAATCATAAAGGCTCCAATGATTCAGGCCCTGCCGGTCAGTCGAGTGCAACTATTCTCCACATCTTGCTTCCGACAACCCTCGATGGTTTACGGAACGGCTTCGAGGAAAAGAGTAAAAAAAAAAGATATGGAGGATCTAGGACACATAAACCCGAAACCCTAAACCTGGACACATTGTCATATCGAAAGAAGAGGAGCCAACGGATGATGCAGGGTTCTGCCTCTCAGCAGTCATCATCATGAGACCATCACCATGACAATACTATGCGGAAAAGGGCTGATGTAGACCAACAGCAACACTAGAACACACGCCCCTAGGCCCCGGATGTTAAAGCGCACATGAAACTTCGTAATTAGGGGCAGCTCGTACAGTAACGACTTTCACGCCAGTTGAACCCTGCATTCATAGCTCCAGGCAGGTGTTCGTTAGTCAGGCCTGCGGGCGGAAGCCCGAAAGTCCGAACCCGAAACCCGGCTTGTTGAGGTTTGCGGTCCTAGTGACCTACCTTGTGTTAGTAGGGAATGGAGGAAACGGGTACAGTTATGACTAATACTACTACCATTCTTCCATTCGATTCCATTCCCTACTAACCAAAGATCAGGTGACAGTAAGACTGATGGAACATTCGCAGTAGAAATAACTGCAGCCGATGTAGGCAGACTGGTGCAACAACCCCCAGAACTTCTAGAAGTCCACGTGTCGGCTTCCGGCTAGTGGCAAGACATCAAGGTCCTACATAAGCCCCTCAGTCATAGAAGGCGTTAAATATGCTCTCCTTTCCGAATCATTCTTGGCCTCCTGACCGGGGCTTTCCGGAAGGTCCTACAGTAACGCCCCATTCTGATTTGCCAGCCCTAAACCCTAAACCCTGAAGGCCCTACAGTAAAACCCTGGATCTGATCTCTGCGCTTCTTTTCGCAGTGGCAAAGCGATGCCGCGAAGCCTCGGAGAAGGGGCGTAGTAAGGGTTGCTGTCAAGGAACTCAATTTAAGTTATCAGAGTCGGCGCCTATAGTAGTCAAAATAACAGATTTCCGTGGCAACATAAAGGACATCCTTTGGAGGAACCTCGGGGAAGGGGCCGTTGTCGGGGTTTCTCAGGGTCGAATGAGTCTCCGAGGCACGAGGAATGTAGGATTGTTCAGACTTAGGAGCTGGGTTTTAGGCTTTGTTAGGGCTTAGGGCTTGGGGCGTAGGGTTTAGGGTAATTTTGAAGCGGTTTGTAGATTCTGGACATTGGGCGGAGGGCTTAGCTTCAGAGTCTGGCATTTGAATACAACCTCCATAGCAGCTTGTATGGTGTGATCAATGCGACTTTGGTGCATGAGGTCGAATTACACATGATGTATCAGGCAATGAACCATGGGTGGGCGACGGCTAGGGAACCCTAATTATCGGCCAGCCGTATCCTGACACGCACAAAAAGCACTCGCTGATCATGAGAATGATCGAACGGAATAACGCTCACGTGTATATACGTATGTATGTATGTCGGTATGCATAAACATATACATTCATGTATGTCAAAGTACCAAATACATAGATAGATAGATAGATAGATAGATAGATATATAGAAAGGCAGACAGATATATCGCTCGATAATCATAGATAGATAGATAGATAGAAAGGTAGACAGATATATCGCTCGATAATCATAGATAGATAGATAGATAGATGGGCCGCAATAAAGGCAACAGGGTTTAGGCCATGTTCCAACATGTTGAAAATAAGGAACCCTCACGAATATCGTCTTACCCTACATCCTAAACCCTGAAGTCCCAAAATTTCAAAGTCCTCGACCCTAAGAACCATAAGCCCCTAAACCCTAAAACCCCGAAGCGCAAAACGCTGAAGCCTGAAAAGCCCTACTTTAATGGTGCAGGGGGCTGAGTATGCAGGTTTCACATAGAGTTATAAGTACTCTAATGGGAGATACCTCAATTGTAACTCGTATTATCCATATGACTGACAACACCGAAATACAAATGACCATCATCATGATGAGGCATTTAGCTTTTGCTGGCCCGAAACTTCTAGGTAGACTTCACACCATCTGCCGCGGTGCGCAATCTGGGCGGCCTCTAGCCGTAGGCCTCTTGGACCAGAGATGCACAGCCGGGAGGCACCTCGGCCGTCGGGCCGATGGTTTTGGATTCGGGGGGTGGGGGGGGCTAGGTGTCAGGGCGGACGTAGGCCTCAGGGTTTAGGGTGGGTTCAGGGGTTTAATGTTTGGGGTTTGCGGTTCAGGGTTCAGGGTGTAGGGCTTAGGGTTTAGAGGGCGCTATCCCCTCAGTTCTGACCGCAGTTGCGGAGTTCTGGGCTCAGGGTCGGGCTCTTGCGTCCAGAATAAAGAGTTGAGTCTCAGTTTTTAGGGAGGGTTGCTTTCCTTGGAGTGACTCTCTCTTTTCTCGGAGTCCGAGCCATTGCAAGAACATGGCTTTGGCACAATGTGTTTGCTGTAGCTTCGAGGCCAAGCCTGAAACCGAAGCTCCGAACCAAAATCTGCATTCAACCTCGTGTAGAATGTAGAGGCCTGAATACTTACCAATGGTGTTCCCCAGGGCTCCCCACTATGGTTATACTGTCTGCACGATGCGAAACGATACCATACCATACTATCCCGCACTGTACTGTACTGTACCACATCATACAATCCCAAACCATACCATGCGAGACCAGACCACAGTACGCAGACACACACGATACATCACGATACTATACCATACCATACTATACTCAACTGTGCTATGCTAGACTACACTGTGCTGTACTGCACTAGGCTAGACAAGACTATGCTACACTATGCTTTTGCTGCATGTCAAGACCCTATTCAGTAAGGCCCCTGTTTGAACGTTGAGGAGCACTTCTCGAGTCACTTGAAGCCCCAATCCCGAAATTCTAAAGCCATCGATCATCCTAGAAGACTGCATATCTTTGGCACAAGGTCGGCAATCGTCTCGCGATCTTGTAGCCGCTGTCGCAGCAGCGTCGAAGAGACGTGTAGAAACCTGCCCCAAGCTCTGCGAAGTCAGGATTCAGTTCTTAAGGCCCTATATTAAGGATCTAGAGTCTCAAGCCGGGGGTCTCCAGGGAGTTTGCTTTGGACAGTTCCGAGCACTTGTTCAAGGCCCGTGCTGTTGAAAGCGTGGTCTGCCAGGATGCCTAACTCTGAGCTACATGCCAAACAACCTCACTAACTTTGCAACGATCAACAGTAGCAGCTGCAGCAGATCTGGGAGCGGTAGAGGGAGCAAGAGAGGAGCAGTAGGCAGTAGCAGTAGCAGTAGGAGCAGTAGCAGCAGCAGTAGCAGCAGCAGTAGCAGCAGCAGTAGCGGCAGCAGTAGCGGCAGCAGTAGCAGCAGAAGTGGCAGTAGCTGGAGCAGTAGCAGTGGCAGCAGCTGAAGGAGGAGGAGTAGTAGCAGTAGTAGTGGTAGTAGCAGCAGCGGCGGTGGCAGTAGCAGAAGCAGTACCTGCCCCTAAACCCCAACCTCTAAACCCTCAACCCTAACCCCAAAACCCTGAACCTCCTGAACCCGCAACACTGAACCCTAAACCCCTAAACCCCTAAACCCCTAAACCATAAACCTCAAGCCCAAACCCTGCCTTGGATCTGCCTGGATGTACGCCGTTGGGATCGGGCGTCGGCCAGCGAGAATGAGCTGTCCCGCCAAGTTCCTTGAGATAGGGGTCGAAACAAGTAAAGACAGTAGCCCCATGTAGTCTCTAACATAAATAATACCAGAATCTTCCCGCAGGACCTATTGTGATTCGTCAGGCTCTTCGAACGCCCAAAGCTTAGGACTTAGGGTTTAGGGATTTTGGGAGTTTGGAGCTTCAAGGGGGGGCTTAGCGGGTTTAGGGGGGTTCAGGGTTGAGGCTTTAGGGTTCCGGGGTTTAGGGGCTTAGGGGCTTTGGGGCTTAGGGGTTTTGGGCTTAGGGTTCAGGGTTGAGGCTTTTGGGTTTAGGGTCAAGCAGTTCGACTTCAAGGCCTATTATAATGCCAATATACTTTAGTATAAATTACGATAGCGGAATAAAGTTGTGATAGATTCACAATCTGATTACTCTGTGCTTATACTATACTTCTATAATGCGAGCATATATCTGTCCAGAAAGCTGGGATCAGGCAAGAAGGTTGTACGTTACGGTTGTGGCTGATTTAGGCGCTTCCTTGAATTTCAACCCTTGGACCCTTGGCTTTGCGGCTGGGTCTGCAACCCAGCCTCGATGTGAACATCACTTCACCTGGTTCGTACTGATGGCCGCCACGCTCTAATTTTCTTACCTTTGGTTAGTAGGGAATGGAGGAATGGGGTACAATTAGAACTACTATTACCACCACTCTTCCATTCCCTACTAACCAAAGGTACGTTTTACAGAAGTACCACCAACGCCACAATGCACCACACCAGCCACAGCACAGTGTGCGGTATGGACGAGAAGCATCCATTCTTCAGTGCCGAGCGCAGAAGAAAGCAATCTCTTCCTCCAGGTACCTACTTTCATCAACTTTGTACAGAACCACGGACATGCAACCTTATCTCAATGCATTCTTGCATGCACCTCTCTGTTAGACCGACAGAAGACTACGATACAACAGCTGGTACACATTCGACCTCCAAACCTCGCACCACATGCCGCCAAACCCCCCGAGTACGAAATCTTAACTCGCTGAGAAGGCTCTGTCTAAACCCGCGGCCGGTAAACCCTAAATCATAAGCGCTTAAACCCTAAAATCGCCATGCCCCCTAACCCTAAGCCCAACAAAAATGTCAGCCATGGAGCAGAAACTCAAGCTTCTTCTCGTCGAGGCCGTCCTCGCGAAAGCTTTGGCTTTTTCAGTGTTCCTAGAATCTTCTTACTCTCCTCGAAAGAGATAAGGAGCCCTCCGGCCCTAAGGAAGACTATCAAGACTCCATGGTGACGGGCTTTGGGAGAGAATTTTGGCTTCTGCATTTTCTGCTTTAGGCTCACGGATCTCCGGCTTCGGCCTCTTGTCTGAAGCTCGGAAGCTAAAGTGACGGTTGCGATGATGAGGACGAAAATGCAGAGGTTTAGGGTTTAGGGGACTTAAACTCATGCGGGGGATGGTGGTGGCAGCAACTGCGGACGAGGAGGAGGAGGAGCAGGAAGAGGAGAGGAGGAGGTGGGTGAGGTGGGGGAGGACCAGGATAATCGGGGGGATGTGGACGATAATGCGGAGGACGACGAGGCAGAGGACGCGAATGAGGATGGTCGGTACTATACGGGTAGTCTTTAAACTATACTGCAGGGCACTGCGAGGGTACTACAAGGCCCAGATGCAGGTCCTTCTGCAAGCTGCGTATTCCGCGGTACATGACTTTGGCACCGTGCTTCTGCGCATGCTTCCAGAGATAGCTATATCTCGGCGGCATTTGAGTCTAGAGATTTAGCGACTTCAGGGCTTTGGGGTGTAGAGCCTTCACTGGAACCCTTAAAGGAACTCCTCTGTGTGTGTGTGCATACATAAGTATATACATATATGGATATATGTGTGTAGAGGTATATCTGTATAATGTCAAAACACGTATCACAGACTGCCGCACGCACGCATGAACCCGTAGTACGTTGCCTTCCAAGGTGGCCCTGTGTACACAACGCACCAAGCTCCTTTACGTAGCACTCCTCAAACTTCCGTCCTCAAGCCTGAACCGGGCTAGTAGAATTAGAATAAGGTTTTGGGGCCCATTAAAAAATAACTATAGTAACGAACCCCCCAAAACAGTGTAGGTAATCATTTAGGCCCCTACCGCTGTTGGAACAAGAAAGATTTAGGGTTAAGGCAGCTTTATTGCTATGGTTCAGCTGCTTTTCTGATTCTTGGAGTGAGCTGCTGCTGCCTCTATCTAAACCAGCTGCAGGGCAACCTCGATATCCTGGCTTTTTCGGTTCAATCGCCCAGAGCCTAAACCCTGTAGCCAAAATCCCAAACAATTTTGGACATGAGGGTTATATGGTTTGGGTTTTACAGTCTAGGGCTTACGACGTTTATTGTTAGTTTCGGGGAGGGTTTTAGTAGACTGTAAGAACAAGCAGAGCAGCTTCAGTGAGCCTACGATAAGCCTCGGGACGAGGCACTCAGAGACGCAGGGCTTCAACAGCTTCGTATGCTCTCGGTTGCGGTTTCGAGTTCCAGCAGCTGGGACGCCGTGCGAGCTCAGGGTCTCAGTTGAGCCAGTGCCGATCGTAAAACCCTCCCTCTCATCATCAAGCTTCTCACCGAGGCGCACAATGAAGACTTCCACATTCGCCAGGCCAAGCTCTTTTAGCATTGCCTGATCGCTACTTCAAGGATCATGGGACTTAGGAAATAAGGTTATGAGTACCTTAATTGGTGGTTATAAGTAGTTATAAGTATAGTTACGCTAATTGTAACCCTAGTTACTAAGTCCCATGATCCTTTAAGTAGTCGCTCAGAGGCCCTTGGGGTCCTCCCCGACGGCAGAAGCGCTAAGAAGAATAGGGGCCCTCAATGCTTGGAACAAGGTTGCGGAGCACATTATGGCGCAGCGATATGGGAGTTTCCGAAAATGAGGGGTCCTTATAATAAGGACCCTACGATTTAGGGTACTATATTAGGGTCCCCTATTCTCGGAAACTCCCATATTAAAGAACCCCAAGGAATGGTGGCGGTAATTATCCAGGCCATGTACGAAACATACACTATCGCAACCCACCCCCTTGTAGGGATAATACCTTTACAGGTCCTGTTTAGGTGCCTGTTTGGGCTCCTGTTAGACGTTCCGAGCAAAGCCTAAAACCTTGTACCCCAAAGCCCTGAACACCCAAAGACTCGATCGAAGAAAAACTCTTCTAAGAACCACACCTAGAGCTCTATGGTTTCGCGATTTCCTTAAGGCACCACGGCTGTTATGCAGCAAAGCTGCACAAGCTTAACCGGCCTCTCGTCCCTGGTTCAGCCCTTCACAGCCTAATCCAAAGCCACGGAAGCCTAAACCCTAAACCCCAAAACTCTGCATCCTCATTTCCTAAACTAGACACACCAAGCTCAGAAACAGGGCTCTCAAACCCCCACAACCCAAACCGGAAACCCATGAAACCCCAAATCCCTCAAACCGTTGGCCACACTCGAAGCCACTAACAAAGAAAACGCGCAAACACAACAACACAAGAAAAACAAAACCCTCAAGCCCAACACACACCTGAACCCTCGAGAAAGCTTGTGATCATGAGGATCCCCAAGAAACCCTCGAAAGCCCCAGTCCCGAAACCCTAAACCCCCCAACCATAAACCCTAACCCCTGAACCCTAAGCCCTAGACTCCTCAACACCCAAGCCCCTACACCTCAAACTGCTAAAACCCCTTGACCCCTAAACCCCCAAACTCCAAAAACCCCAAACCCCTGAACCATCAAACCCTACTAAACCCCTTAGCCCCTAAACCCTCAAACCCTAAAACCTACCCAAACCCTGGAAAGCCCCCTGGGCCCTACGGTTGATGATACAAATCCTGCACTACCCATAATGAGGGATATACCGTAATTCCCATAGTTTAGAGTCCCGAAGGTAATGCAGGATTCATATGGGAGTTTCCGAAAATTAGGGTACCTGATTTTGGGGTTCTTGTAATAAGGATCCTACTATTTAGGGTATGATATTAGGGCCCCGTATTTTCGGAAACTCCCATATCACCAACAGTTTCAGAGCAGAGCGGCCCGGAGCAGCTCCTGTCGGACGTATGGGCTCACGGCATAGGTCTTGGACCTGAGATCATGCTCAGAGGCCCAGGGGACTTAGTAAGGGTTCCTTAAAAGGGCTCCCTTAAAGGGATCTATAGGGTTCCTTAAAGGGATCTTTGGGGTTTAGGGTTTAGGGTCTACTTGCAGGGTCAGGGGACTTAGTAAGTAGGTGATAAGTAGAGTTATAAGTCCCCTAAATGGAGCTAGCCAAATTATAACGCTACTTATAGCCGACTTACTAAGTCCCCTGGGCGTGCCAGTGCTTTAAAGCTTCAGGCTTTAAGGCTTTAGGGTTCAGGGTTTGAGGTTTGGGGCTTGGGGTTTAGGGTTGAGGGTTTGGGGTTTAGGGTTTGAGGGTTTAAGGTTTTTGAAGGTCTAGTGCTTTGGGTTTTGTTGTTTTTTTGGTTTTGGGCTTGGGGTTTAAGCGACAATTGGAGCCTCAATGAGAAAGCATGGCCTCGGTTCTTGGACCTGATACCATGGGAGCTTAATGCAGAGCTTTGGGCTTGGGATTTAGGGTTTGGGGTTTAGGGTCGAGGGTTTGGAATGTAGGGTTTTGGGGTTTAAGGTTTAAGGTCTGGGGTTCAGGGTCGAGGGGACATGCGACTTTGATATTGGGGCCTTCATGATAAAACCTGGATTCCTTCTAGGGTTCCTTTGAATGGTTCCCTTCTAGGGTCACTATCATGATTACTACACGGATTAAATTATAAGAGCGTTAACTATTGTACGATTTAGGGGTCAGCCTTTGACAACTTAGGGCCTTGGGACTTGGGGGTGTTGGAGCTTATGGGTTAGTGCGAGGGCTCTGTGTTGAAGGCTTACGGTTCGGGGGCTTGGAGGTGTCGTGTCCAGGGTTTCACGTGCAGCTGCCCGGCTTCAGTTCAGGACTGTGGAGGAGAGGAGAGCGGATGGCGCTCAAGAAAGCTGCACACCAATACATGGAGCTGCACACCAATACATGAAGAACGCAAGCACGGCGATCATTCGCTGACGATCTCCCGGTCAATTATTCAGAACTCCTGCAATTTCGATCTTGTTGAAGTCCCCAATCCTGGTTTCTACACTGCGCCACTCAGAAAGCTCTACCAGTAGCCGGAGACAGTCAGCTTTACATCTATGCTCTGACAAGCGGAACATAAATCTGCCACGATGACTGTCATATTGTTGCTGTGCTTGATACTCTGCATTAACGATAAAACTATGACGACCTCAACACATCAGCTAAAGAGAAAGCTGAGCTGCGGGTTTACCCCAATGACCATGTGCACTCGCTCATACCTCGCCTTGGCTGTCCACGTAGCAAATTGGCGATCGCAGGGGTTCTGAGGAATTGTTACTAGTATCATGAGTGTGACAGTTGCAAACTCTACCCGAAGTCGAGATTCGAACAAAACAAGGCTTCTTCTGTGTTGAGGGTCGTCTGCGTAGTCCTTGCTCCACGCAGCATGGTGAGCTTCAAGATTGGAATGACAGCACTAAGGAGCACAGAAACCAACCCCGAAAGGAACCCTAAACCCCCGTAAAGGAACGCTTCAAGGAACCCTGAACCCCCACTTCAAGATCCGAAAAAAAGCGCTGAAAGCCAAAGCCAAGGCGCTGCGAGGTATCTGACCACTTCCTCGGCTCCGAGGAGTCCGGCTTTTGCTTCGAATTGCCGAGACGGTCTCAGGACGAGGATGCCATCGAGACGAGAAATAAGAGTGGGGGAGAGAGGGAGAGAGAGAGAGGGAGGGATTGCGGGAGAGGGAGAGGGAGAGGGAGAGAGAGAGAGAGAGAGAAAGAGAGAGAGAGAGAGAGAGAGACGGAGAGACGGAGAGACGGAGAGGGGAGAGGGAGAGGGGAGGGAGGGGGAGCGGGCAAAATAAGAGAAACAAACAGCGGGAGGGATAGAAACAGAAAAATTGAAAAAAGACAGTAGCAAAGACTATCCACAGAAAAACACCCGCAAGGCAGAACCACGACCTCCCTCTGTCACCCGGCTCTGAAGTCCTAAAAACAAGAGATTAGGGTTTAAGGCTCAGGCTTCAAGCTTTACGATTTATGCTTCTGGGTTGAGGGGTCAGGATTTAGGCTTTAGGGCTTGGGGGTTGAGATTCACGCGAAGTGGCGAGATGTCCGTTGTGTGGCGGGTTGTAGGATCCAGCAGTGACCTTTCTGACGGACGCGTAGAGGCTACGGGCCCCGAAAATCCCAATCTGGGAGCATCAGTAGAGTTCCGTGTACAGGTTTCCAAACACTCTGGACCTTACGCCCTTGGCCTCACCACTACATGACAAGCCTAAAACCTAATCCAAAGAACCCTGAGCCATGGCCTTTCCGCCTTATAGAAGCCTATATCGAAAACCATTCTCACTGCATTACCTCAAGTGTCCTAAACGTGGCAATTACGGCTAGTTCTTCATGATGGATAACGGAGGATTCCGTCCATGAACAGTGCGATGCGAAACGAGCTCTTATTGCAACATGTCTCGGCAGAATCAGCGGTTGAAGCGCTTGTGGGAGAGCGTGGGGGGAACACTTGCAGTAGGAGAACCGCCTGCATGAAACTATTTGGGACTTTGGGTGCGTGATGTAGGGCTTAGCGACCATGGTACATGACACGTTCTGTTAAACCTATATCTTCTATAAGGGTTTAAGGGTGTAAGACCGAAGGACTTGAAAGGCCTAGGGCTTACATTAGCGGTTTTGACTACTTCGTTTCAGCTCAGATGACCCACAACTTTCCTCTGCAAGCGCACGGTCAGGCTTGTGAGACGAGCTGCGGTCAAGCCTTGCTCACGCACCGCTGGGGGTGCAAGGGGTTGGCGAAGGTAGCTGCTGGTGCCCAGGCAAATACCGAAGTAACCTGGTTTCGGCGTAGCATCAAGGGGATTGGGGTTTGGGGCTTAGGGCTAACGCTTCCCATCTTCGGAACTTTGATCCAAGACACCCCAAAGAACAGAAAGTCAACAAGGCCGAGCCCACCAAAAGGCATCAGCCTAAGCACCCCAACCGCTTCGTTTCTTTCACGCCAGGCCATCATTCCCCAAAACGGGTTTAGGCTTTAGGGTTTCATGATATGACGTGCTCTGATGTTAGATTACATACTAATTTTGCATATGTCTATCTATATATGTATATAGTCTATGTGCCTGAGCCCGAACCTTCTGCAAGACCCCGAAACCGCCGCATTCTCGAATGGAACCGTCAATGCCGAATCTGAATCTCCAACCCAGTAGCCACGGCACCTGCCGCTATCAAAACTATCAACAAAATGAAAAAGCACCCCAAAACCCACAAAGAAGATAAGCCCTGAACCTACACCTCACACCCCAAACCCTACAGCCTATACACCCTGAAGCCTGACAAGGAAGAGCAGGAGAAACCAGCTATCAGCCCAGGTAATATAGAGGCCTTAGTAAATTGAGCAGGATTTTGGGATATATTATACCATAGTTCAACTACGGAACCCCAAATTAGTATTGGTAATGATTATTTAAGCCTCTGTAGTATTCTCGGTCAGGCCTAGAAGAGAGGCCAGGGGCAGCCCGATGCCCATGACACACCTCAGAGAGAGGGGTCTTGGGGTTGAGGGTCTAGGGTTTAAGGGTTTAAGGGTTTAAGGGTTTAAGGGTTAAGGGTTTAAGGGTTTAAGGGTTTAAGGGTTTAAGGGTTTAAGGGTTTAAGGGTTAAGGGTTTAAGGGTTAAGGGTTTATGGTTGAGGGGTTGGGGACAAGGGGGTAGGGTTTAGGGTTCAGGTGTCTTGGGATATCGGGTTGAGGGTTGAAGCCCCTGCGAGGTTTAGGGCTTAGGCCTGATGCATGTTGGCCTAAGACATCGGGCCAAATCACATGGCAGTCTTTTGTTTAGTACTACTGCGCAGATCGATCTGCCGCTCCCTGAAGCGGCTGAGCTTCTGCTGCCCTCCTCCTCGTCCGTCTGACCATTATATTATATAGTCTTTTTCTAACTACACTATTTTCTATAGTATACGTATACTCATCCTGCTCCTCCACACTATCCCTGCCGGCACTAATTTGGACTCCTCCTGCTCCTGTTGTTGCTCTGCCAAAATAGTCTTAATGCCACCAGCCAGGACGGTAAAAACCTCCATTCTCCTACCACTTCCTCGTCCTGGAGGTCCATATAGCAATGACCGAGCATTGCATATGTGGCATAGCTTACCATGTTGTTTGGATGGCATACTGCTACCCCGGTATAACATCGCACGGCTGTTACATTCTGTAGTTGCATGTCAGAGCACAGCTGTACAACCACAACCTGGCATCATTCTGTTGTAGTATTCAACCGGTACATGTCAGACATTAGTGTTGTGTGGCTGCCTGACACTCAAAATCATCTTCTCTTCTCACACTCAACTTCTAATCGAATTCAACTCAGGTCTATCCTTCAACAGTACTACATGTGGGTGCAATCAGCTGAGTGTGGGCACATTGCATTGGTAAGCTGCAGAATTGCAGTATTACACTATGTTACTGCTGTTTCCCATTGAGGGTTTAGGGTTGCCGAGCCCAGGTCGCTTCTGACGGCTTCTATGACCGAACCCGATGCCCTTTACTGAAGGGTTGAGGGTTTTGGGTTGAGGGTGTACGAATGCGCGTTTAGGGTTGAGGGTTGAAGGTTTACGATGAAGGTTCAGGGTTGAGGCTTTAGGGTTTACGGTTCAAGGTCAAGGTTTAGGGTTCCGTAGTACCCTGAAAAAACGCAGAACTCGAAGATCCCGCTGATGGGCATCCCCGTTGCGCGGAGGGCGCTGCAGCAGCACCCAGAGCCAAAGCGGATCCAGCTCCTGGAAGTGTAATTGATTCAATTAGGGTTTAGGGCTAGGGTCTAGGGTTTCGGATTTAAACATTTACGATTAATGTAGCGGTTCGGGTTTAGAGTTGGAAGGGTCTTCTGAATCCAGCAACCTGCCTGCACGGCATTATAAATCCCTCCGAACGTACTCGAACCCTGAAACCAAAGCCGGCAGAGGTCAGCTTAGTGGAGGAGGTTCAATAGTGAGAAACGATAATGGGATGCTTATTCATCTATACTACCCTAGAACTATAAATTCATACTATCCTAGAACTATAAGTCTAGATTATCCTAGAACTATAAACCTACATTAATCTATTTATCCTAGAACTATAAATCTATATATTATCCTAGAACTACAACCGAGACGAGACTGTTTCCTAATTATTCCGAGCCCCTCTTTTCAAGAAACGTCAAGTTTGGGAACCTAGGGTCCCATGGTGCCCTTGCTCTTGCTGGTTTCGGGGTAGAGGGCTTTCGGGGTTTGGGGTTTTTTTGTTTTTTAAGCTCCTTTTTCCCAGGGGGTTTGGGGTTTAGGGCTTAGGGCTTTGGGGTTGCGGGCTTCAGGGTTTAGGGCTTAGGGCTTTGTGGTTGCGGGCTTCGGGGTTTAGGGCTTAGGGCTTTGGGGTTGCGGGCTTCAGGGTTTAGGGTTAGGGCTTTGGGCTGTAGGGTTTACCTTAACCCTGAAGAACCTACTTTTTTAAGGACTTATATAAGGAAATCATAATAGGGAACCCGAAAAAGGTAGGTTCTTCAGGGTTAAGGTAGGGTTTCGGGTTTTGGTGCATTGAACCTTCTCCGAATCCCCAGAGAGAAGGCGCTTTGAGTGCTCGGAGCCTGGAGACAGAGGCAACGCCCGCGGCCAAAAAGGCGGAGATTAAGGGTTTAGGGTTTAGGGTTTAGGTCCTCCCAAAGCCCACCCGTTAAAGCCAACAGCCTGAACTATGGCCACTAATGTATTTTGCTGTAGCCTCAAACCTTAAACCCTAAACCATACTGCCCACACGATGCGCTCCGCATCTCGCCACCCAACCGTTTTTGGCGAATTTCTGCAGGCGCAATCCGGCCGTCGCTGTAAGCCGCGCCAAGAGCCTCACAGCTTTCGGTGCTCATTCACGGGTCCCCTCCAAGGGTTCTGCCTAAGGCTCCTTTAAGGGTTTTGTAGGGGATCCTTTAAGGGCTCCTTTTCGGGTTCCGTTAAGGGTTCTTTGGAGGGGGTGCCTTTTCAGGTTCCGTTTATGGGTTCCTTTATAAGGGCTCCTTTATAAGGGCTCTTTTAAGGGGGAACTCTGCCATTGGGTTTAGGAAAGCTCGGGCTCGGGGGTATGGTTTAGGCGGCTTAGGGTTTAGGGAGTTGAGTTGGTGAGTGCGGGAGTTTCGACTGCTCCATAAGCCCCCAAAGCGTGGCTTCCCTGCACCTCTGCTTCCTTCCAAATCCGGGCTCGCTGCAGGATACCTCTCGTGGGATCCTACACCCAGTTGCAGCCGTGCTGCGAACATCCTTGGTCGGCAGCCACAGAGAACACTGACTGGGGCTTGGGGTTAAAAGGGTTTCGGGTGTAAGGGTAGGGGCTCCGGCCTTGGATTTTTGGGGGTTGGGAATTAGGGTTTAGGGTTGGAGGGTTGTATGGTTCGGGTTCAGGATCTGATAATTCGGTTGAGCCGGCATGAAGACGGTTCTGATGCTAAGGACAAAGCAGCAAAGAGTAGAAGTCGCTGTGACAGGGCTTGGGCTTTGGGTCACATACAGGCTGTATCCCAGTCCCAAACAGCTTCCACCGCTTGAGATAGCAAGTTTGCTGCCCGATGCTGGCATTTTCTGCTTGGAAAATTTTTAGATGCCGCTAAGCCCACAACCCCGAACCCTTGAGCCCACAACCCGAAACCCCACCATCTCGCCCAGTTTCGCTCGAATTGCTCCGAGAGTAGCTGGGCCTCCTTTGCCGCGTTGGCACGGGCCTGCGACTCGCCTGGCACTGTCCCCAGATCTTCCGAGATCCCTGAATTAAGGAATAGATCGTAAGTTATAGTAGGGTCTGATGATATGATTCAAGCTATATTCCTTAATTAAAAGATTTTGGAAGGTCTGGGAAACTCCCGCACTACTAGAGTTCGTGGTGCTTTCACACCCTGGCAATCCCGGCGCACTTCTTGATGCAAGGGCGTCCGTGACCGCCGCTACTTCAAGCACTGGTTAAAACGTGAACAGGTTCCGACTAGCTACTGACGAACTCGGACTGCTAAACAACAACTGCATGTTCCGACAGCGGCTTAAAAGCACAGCTTTCATGGCAACCCTAAGCCCAGAGATTGACCCTGAACCCTTTGACACCCTGAAACCTCACTAAAAACCCCACGACTCCACGGCCCCAAAGCCCCAACAATCTCCACAAAAGCCGGGCCCCGGACGGGAGTCCCGGAACGCGTCTGTGGCATAGATCGGCAAGCTGAGATCCTCGGTGTCTGTAAGGGCTTAGGGAAGGCTCGAAGGGAGCTTGTCGGCTTTGTACAAAGAGGCTTCCGTTACGCTACTACTGTATATGTGGGTTCTCAAATCTAAGAATACCATGAGGTTCTATAAGGTCTAAGGGCCTATGGGCCGAGGCTTGTGTCAAATGCTGAGGGGCCTATCCTCAGATGCAAAGCCCACGGAATGTGCTTCCTCCTTCGGGCTTAGGTGAATACTTCTCGCATCATGCGTTAAAGTTTCCGAGTTTTAGGGTTTTGGTCCTGGGGTTTCAGGACGAAGGAATTAGGAGGGGTCTTGGAGCTCGGGCACACGGGTTGCAGGGTCGGGATTTAGGCTTCGGGCTCTGGGAATTAAGGCTCACGGCCCAGGGCTCAGGATGATCAAACCTGCGGATGCTACCATCGCGGTGATGATGGTGCTGACGATGACGATGGAGCTCTGAGGCTGGCGGCGGTGCTGGTAAGGGTGCTGCTGAATGCTGCACCGATACTGCTGGCTGCTGTGACGAGGACGACGACGACGAATTTAACCTTGGCGACTACTTCTTCAGGAAACCACAGCAAAACTAAGAATCTTCAAGAAACTGAAGTTTCACATGTTACGACAACCCGAAGCTTTTTTCAACATATATGTAGAGCTATGTCCCCGAAATCTGGCAGCTCGCTGTCCTGAACTATGTAGACTGCTGAAGATATCCACATAACAGGTCTGCAAACTGAATTCCCTCGTAGCCCTCCAAGGTCAACAGGGAAACACACAAGAATCTGGCCGTGCTGCAGCGGCAGCAGATTTTAAAAAAGCGGAGCGCGCAAGGCAGAACACAGCCTCGCGGACAAGGCAAAATCAGGGTACTTGAACCCGACTTCTGTTCTTGTTAGGCACGGGTGTGTGTGTGCTTTGGTGTTGTGTCAATTTCTGTTGCTCCTTCCAAGGATCTGCTATGATGGTCGTGACTTAGGCAGGAATCCCCCTGACCCCAGGCACCCAGAACCCCTACACCTCGAACCCTGCACCTTAAGTCCCGAACTCGAAAGGCCCCTCCGGGCTTGCCAAGGGATAGCCTCAGGCAGTGATGTTACTGTTCTGACCTGACTACGCTTCTTGGATTTCGGGTTTTGGCATTGGACTTGGGATGGGTGATTGCAGCTCCGTAGGCTTCGCACTCGTCGGGCTTGGCTGGGGTAAGTTCGGGTTTGGGATCTGAGGCCTGGGCCTGAGGATTTAAGGGTGTAGGGTTTAGGGTTTAAGGTTTGGGGTTTAGGGTTTATAGGGTTTAGAGGTTAAGGGTTCGGTGTTTAGGGTTTAGGGTTTTGGGCTAGGGGGTTTTGGTGACTTTAACCTTACGTCAGGGCTCCGGGGCTTCAAAGGCCCGACCAGGCCTCCGGCACGTGGCAGTACTCTTGGCCTTAGAAGAGGCATTCTCGGGGCCTAAACAACTAAGAATAGGAGTATTTGGGGTATACTATACTGTAACTATAACTATAGTAGGGAACCCAAACGGGTAGTATGGGTATGTATTCAGGCTCCCCTAACAGCTGTTTTGAAGCTTTGAGGTACGAGACTGCAAGGGTCTTGGAATCTTGAGAACTCCTTCCACTAGCGAGGCTGGGAGCAGTGATTAGGGCTTTAGGTTTAAGGTTTAGGGGGGTTTAGGGTATAGGATTTAGGGTCCTAAACCCTAAACGTACTTTAGGGTTTTAGGGTTGCTTTAGGGTTTGAGGGCTCGAGATGGCCTTGGTGCTTTGTGGCTTTGGGCCTTGGCTGAGCGAATTCATTGACAACTCCGCCACAGAGTCACCATGGTGCCTCATACGGTTGATGATATGAATCCTGCATTACCTTAAGGACCCTTAACTCTGGGAAGTATGGCATATTCCTTATTATGGGTAATGCAGGATTTATATCACCAACCGTAGTCGTCATGGTCATCCCCATCATGATGAATGACAACCGAGACACCCATCAGCACACTCATCATCAGAATCATCGTCGTCATCAACATCATCATCACCGCCAACATCCATTCGCGTACTACTCATAGGGACCCTTACCGGGCTAGGGGGAAGGGGGGGGGGGGGGGAGGGGGCTCTATTTCCTGAAAAAGGCCCTGTTAGGCCCATCAGGTTCTTATTGGCCCCCCTACCCCCTTCCCCCTTGTGCCCCCCCTCTAAGGGTCCCTGTGAACTATTTCAACCCTGCACCACAGATACCATCATCGCAATAAATATCATCGTCAACCCAATCTACTCTTACCCCAAACTCCACCACAAGCAACAACAGTTGGCCGGGGACCGGACGAATTTGTCGACCTTAGCGGGGGGCGTCTGTACTCCTTAAGGGTTTATCCTATAAGGGTACCTATAGGGGTTCCGTGAGGATATTCATCCGAAACTTCCTGTTGGGAAAGTGGTGCGTTGCCTGGCCTACGATTCAAACTTAACTTGTGGAGCTGATTCGGGTTCGGCAGGTTCTGACTTCGTCTGCGGTTGTTTTTCGGCATGTCGGATCTCCATCCAAGAGCGCCAAGTGTGGAAGAAAGTTACCCGGGTTCGCGCAGAACTGTGCTTGACAAACGTCACTTGTCACTTGTCTTGAGCCTACATACCGAACCATTTACACATAATGGTGCACTGCAAGTTTGGGGCGCTACGACAAGCGGATGTTCGCCAACTTTAACCCCTAAACCTAAACCCTGGACACCCTGAATCACTAAACCCGAAGACTCAAAATCTCTGAACCCTACCCTCCAAACCAAAACCCTAGACTCTAAACCCGCAGCCCTAAAACCTAAACCCAAACCCTAAGCCTAAACCCAGCCCCGGTAATTATTAAGGGCCCCATACTATGGTACCCTTATAGATCCCTTATAGCAACCTTCATAGACCCCTTTAAAGGAACCCTATTCTACTTAGTAAGGCCCCTGCTTTAGCTACACCCCCTAAACCCAAACCCTAGACTCTAAACCCTAAAACCCAACCCTAAGCCTAAACCCAGCCCCCAAACCAGCAAGGTGGCTGTACTCTTCGTATTGCTCCCAGGGCCGACCCAGCACTGCCATGTCAAAGTCCTTGGGCTTCCGGGGGGTGTAGCTAAAACAGGGGGCCTTACTAAGTAGAATAGGGCTCAGGGATCTACAAGGGTACTATAATATAGGGGCCTTACTAATTAGAATAGGGTTGAGGGGTATATTATGCGGTCGTGACAATAAAGAGCCCTATTCAAATTATTAAGGCGCCTGTAGTAATCCAGGGGCCTTGAGGACGAGAATAGGGTTCCTTTGTTTGAGAAGGCTGTCGGGATGTTTCAGGCCTTGATAAAGCTGTACAAGGTTGGAGTGGATGAGAGATCAAGGTTTTACTAAGCTTTCTTATTGTCTGTATGTGCATGTTCAGGGTTTCAGGGTTTGGCGGCTGTGTACTTCAAGGGCCTCAACTGCGAAGACTGTAGCTTGCGGCTCTGGGTGTCGATGCGGATAGATAGTTCTGCTTATGTAGGGTTTGGGGTGCAGTAGTGATGGGTTGCGTGATGTTAGTTTTTGTCTCTGTGTTCAGAAATTGTAGAGTCCGTCAGTAGGGTTTTGGGTTTGGGAAGTCATGCTAAATTCCAATCAGGCATCCATGAACAGCCTGCAGTCCATCTCGTCACCGTCTGCACACTTGTGGTGAGCAGTCTGCTCCTGGGTGTTGGTCGAGCATCACTTAGAGGCCCAGGGGACTTAGTAAGCAGGTCAAAAGTAGAGTTATAAGTCCCTTAAATGGGGGTACCCCAACTATAACCCCACTTAAAACCGACTTACTAAGTCCCCTGGGCCTCTAAGCAGTGCTTCAGGATTCAGGGCTTGAGCTTCAAGGTTAAAGCTTCTCTAGAACGGGGGCCACGCGCTCTGTGCAGCTCAACAGACCATTTCCGCCACTTTGTCGCTACTAGACCATATTTCCCATCAGGGCCGGCATATTTAGTTGCGGTGTGGTTCCAGCATTCCGGAAAAGAGCGTTTAGCTTGTACTCCTACTACGGGAAGGACAATGATCCGCTCGGAACTAAGCCGGAAGAGCCCTCAACGCAAAAAGGTTTAAGGTTTACGTGTACCGAAGGGGCCTGAATAATTAGAATACGGTTGGGGGGGTTGATGTACTGTATTGATAACAAAAGAGTATTGGGAAAATATAAAGGCTCCAAAATCAGGGTGTCATGGGTTTCGCAGCTTAGGGTTCAGGGCTGGCAAACAACCCCCAACTTCCCACACTCTAAACCCCAACGTGCAGAACCCCAGAACCTGCAGATCTTACGTCTGGACATCGGACAACTAACATCCCCAAGCCCCACATGCTTGCAACAAAAGCCCCTAAAGCCCTAAATCCTTGGCCTCAACATCAAGCCCGAACAAACTCGAGATCCCGAGAGCGCCCTCCAATAAAGGCCCTCAAATCCTCAAACCCCAATTCCTACACCCTAAACCCCAAAAACACTGAGCTGCGCGCGATCCATCTTCTGACCTAACCGGTCAGGGGCGTGTGAAGCAAGCGCGCATGCAGGAACCCTAGTAGGGTTGGTCTCTCGAGGCTTCATACGGGCTGCAAGGGCCGATTAGAACTGGGCTAGATTCTCATAGCGCTTGAGGTTCTTAGTAACTGTGTATCGGGTTTGTTGTAGGGTTCAGCATCTGGGGATCGGTTCTAACCTTCCTTGAGTACTTTAACCTAGAGGGTTTAGAGGTTTCGGGCTTCCCTTCCTCCCTGCACTGGGCTGGTTGCACAACCTCTATCCGCAACCCCGAAACTCGCTCTTCGGGCCCCAGAAAGATTGAACTTTCGAAGATAGACGAATTATGAAAGGCCAAAAAGCTTCAAGTCCTCCCATTGGCTTTGAAAGAACTCTCAAATTCCACCCTCCCCCTATGCCCAACACCTAAACGCTCAAACTTCACTCACCTCCCTCCCTCTGCTGCCTGGCCTTGCTCGCAAGGAGGCCCTTCTGATGACCAGGCGGCGCGCCCGCCGGCAGGGCCTCCTTCGATCTGACACAAGCTCCACTACCAATCTACTATTATTGTAGACCCTTTGGGGTGTGATACCGATGTAGTGTACCATGGCCATGCGGGGGACTATACATAAGGGCATGCGGCCATTGAGTTTGAAGGCCCCTATATGACTAATATGACCTACAGCGCTTTAAGGCTTTACCCTAAACCCTAACCCTAAACCCTTGCTAATATGACCTACAGCGTGCCATGCACCTCATAGATTGCCTGGGAACGCAAATGAAACTGCGTCTCTTGCCAGGGCTGAAGGCCAACGGCTTCAGGCTGGATCGCATCATAAGGGGTATTCGTGGTCGTCGTATTCTTGCCGTCATTCTTATCATGGTTATTTCAGAATTTTTCGGATTTGTTACGGTGGTTGCAAGCGACCCTAAACCTTCAGACCATCTTCAAGCTCCATAAGCCTTTGAAATCGTAAGCACCAACATGGGGTTTAGGGTTTAGGGTTTAGGGTTTAGGGTTTAGGGTTTAGGGTTTATTGGCCCAGACCCTAAACCTACACCCTTGGCAACCTGCCAGGTCCTGCGCGAATATGTCGAACAAGTCGGCACTGTCCTTTTCGTTCCTGGAGTGTACAAAGCTAATCGTTGCTGGTAGTCTATACGGACCGATGTTCCGACAGCAGAGAAACGATGCATTTGATGGAAAACCAAGTATCGTAGTAGGAGTGGCAGTAGCGGGTAGCGATGGTACCTTTGAACAGCAGGGCCGCTGCTGCCGACCCCTGTACAAAACCTCGGAGGCTTGGAGGAAGCACATGCTGACAAGGAACGGCTCAAAAGTTCTAGCCCCCTTTGTCTTAAACTTCAAAGCCCAAATTTGCCTCCCGACTGTCAAGTGGCTGCGGGCTGCCAGCCCGTGGGTTGTAGATCACCTGGGCTTCAGAAATCTAGGATTCTAGATGGACTTAGGATAGGGATTCGGGCTTGCTTGAAAGATCATGGGAGTTGGTAAGTTTGCCTTACTTGAACCTTTACGCACGCTTCGTGGTGTTGCCCTAACTACCACCCTACCTCGCACCAACCTACTTACTGAGTCGCCGGATCCGATCAAACAAACATGAATCTTGTACAAAGCCGGACGAAACCATAAGCTCTACTCGTGACCCATATAGAATCTTCACCTAACCCTTTCTGAAACTTTAGACAGGAAGCCTTATAGAGACACTTATCGAACCCTCACAGAAGGAAGGCTACTTCCTTACTCACTTCCCTGAGCCGTCGGATCGCAAGCAAAAGAGGCAAAATCTAATGCAGGGGGAAAGGATCAGTAGAATCAGGTTTTGGATTTTGGGTTTATTGGGGCTTCATGTGGTGAATAAGCTGAAGTTCGCTGAGAGGCCAGTATTACTGACTTTTCTGGCCCGCCTCAGACACTAAACTCTAAACCTCTAAGCCTCAACGTCTGCCGCAAGATGCTGATGCCTTGCACACTCTAGGAAATCTGCGATTCATAGATGCCGGGGATGCTTCGGTGCTAAAGACACACCAGACCATCAAAGTGACAAATCCAAATCCAAGAGGCATCATGGAAGAAGATCGCCAAGCCCACAGATGCAGCATCTTCGATAGAGGCAGTATGCTCCTGGGAGGCAGCAGTGGGATGTCGAAGCCCGCGTTTCGTTTCCTAGGGTAAAGCTGTCCGGCTGTCCGGAAGCGGGCCGCAGGATTTGGGGCTTTTGCTTTGGAGTGATGTTCCTGGATCGAATCAGAGGTTGCGTGCAGATGTGTCGGATTTTGGCAGGCGGCTTGAATTTCAAGGTCTGGCTTTAACTGTTTGAACTTCCGACTCAGCTTTTGGAGTCTGGCATGAGGGTTTAAGTAAGGATGCTCAAACCCGAAAATCCTAAGCCCCAATCTGGCCGCACCTTCAGCCCTGAAAATACCGAAACCCGTGCTGTTGAGACTTCAAAGCTTGGGCTGAGGTGCTGCAAGTTGGGAAGGCAACCCTGCACGAGATCTCATGCTCACACTAGGATGGCGTAAGTGGCTTAGGGTTCAGGGTATAGGGTTTAGGGTTGTCATCAACTTTTCAGCCCACCTCAAGTAACCCGGCCGGCTACGTCAATAAGGTTTAGTCATTGGGCTCCTGTAGTTAAGGGTTTCGGGTTTAGGCAAAGTATCCCAAGCCGCCGCTGGGAAACTTACTGTAGACACACTGCCCCTACACACCACCCTAAACCCGAAACTTTTTCACCCTCAACCGGGATCCTCAACCATATGCCCCTATACCATAAGCGAGACCCTCGATCCCAGGATCCCCAACCCTACAACAAGAGACGATACAAGCCCTATGTAAAGCCTGAGGCCCTGGAGTTCAACCTATGGGTTTTGGGGTTCCCAAAGCCAAGCATCGTCAAAGTAGCCAAACATCTCGGCCAGGTGAGACAGGGTGTGATAGAATCGCTGGGGCTCCCCATGCCCTCGGCTTCACATTAATAAGGACCCCTAGGTACATACCCTTAATATAGCTATTATATACCCATTATATAGCCCATTATAGGGTAGAGGCAGGAGCCCGGGCTTCCGGCTTGGGTGAGGGCCCGAAGCGTAAGACGAAAGCTCATGTCATGTGCTTAAACTCGCAGAGGAAGTCGGGATGCAGGCTAGTCCACGCACTCAACCTGCATCCGAATCTCGCTTCAAGCCGATATGCCAAAAACCTCGACCCTAAACCCCGAGATGCTGAACCCTTCCCTCCTGCCAAGTCGCGTGTCTCCAGGGTCTGCCACCATTTCGCGGTGTCGGCTGGGCTCCTCGGCACGTAAATGCAAATACGAGTTGTTCCACACAGCTGATATAGGGATCTCAATGTGCAGAATAAGGGTTGGGGGTATACTGTACTACTGTAGTAGGTACAAGGAACCCCAAGGAATAGTAGTTTTCGTTTATTAGCTTATTCAAGCTTTATGTTATCTGTTATCCTCCTATATTATCCATTCTACGACTCCATTTGCGCATGCGAAAAAGGTGAGCGAGGACGTTTCACGGGTGAACACATACGTATGCCATTTCGGCTTCAGGTTACCGGCTTGCTTATGTATGTGCAGCCATGCCACCATTCAATGCATGTACCCCACAAAGACTCTTATGCAGGGATGCTCCCATGTACGTATGCCATAGATGCAGAACAGCTTTCACCCGAACATGAAGCGTCTCTTTAAAGGCGTGCCTGTTGAATGCATGCGGCACAAGGTCATTCCATCGGGCTTCGGTTGGGACGTCGGCTTAAGTTCCGCCTGTGGTCTTCCGTGGATCCTTCTGCAGGAGGCTCTTGGGTATTCTGAAGATCTTACTGAGGCACGAGCCAAACCTCAAACCCTAAAGCCGTTAAACCCCGTAAGCCCTGAACCCTCTTTGAACTTATATAGATGAATCAGGGTTGCAGCCAAAGTGCACCTCAAGGCGGCGACAGAGCTCCTTCCGAGCTGTGGAATATTCATCTTGATGCGTTTTAAGGGAACGGGTTTGGGGATTTAGGCTCGGATTTAAGGTTCTGGGTTCTTGGGTTTAGGATTTCAGGGCTTGGGGTTTTAGCAGTAGGCCAGGGCTTTTCGGATTCATGCCCAAAGCTCCGGTGAGCCCGAGACCCGAAGCCTGTAACTCCGAGCACCCTACATCCTAAGACTCCAAACCCCAAAACCCGGATACCCTAAACCCTAAACCCTAAACCCTAAACCCCTAAACCTTAAACCCTAAACCCTAAACCCTAAACCCTAAACCCCTAAACCTTAAACCCTAAACCCTAAACCCTAAACCCCAAAACCCGGATCAAGCTTCAACACCCGCGACCCCACAGGAAGCCAGCGAATCAGAGTCCATGCGCGAAGTGCCTTTTGAGATCAGCGGGGCTAGCTCTGCGGCGGAGCCTGAGGATACAAATCCATCAAGGAATACTTGCGGCGCCATGACGTCCTTCAGCCACCTAGGCCTAAACTTGAAGGCTTAGGATGTCACCTATACTTTGTAGCCATAAAGTAGTTCCCCCTAAACCCTAAACCCTAAACCATAAAGTAGTTCTATCATACTTACTGTTTCGGCTTAAGGGTTGCAAAGGGGCGCTCCTCCCATCGAGACTGCAGCTTCTTTGCATCGGCGGCAGCCGAGGACGACATCGCGGCTCGGTCTTGCGACTATGCACCCGCGCACAGGTTTAGGGTTTAGGGGTTTAGTGGTTTAGGGTTTAGGGTTGGGAATTCGCATTGGTGACTTGTAGGTCACGAGTAGCAGGCCGCGGGCCGTGAATCGTGAGTCATACCTTCGACGTTTAAGGGGCTCAAAACCCGAGATCCTAAACTCTAAACCCTAACCCTAAACCAAAGTTTCCGAGGTAAACATCAGACTGCCAGGTCTGCGGTGAAAAGGATGCGACTTGCAGAACAACTTTCCACAGCAGTACTCTGCCACGCCAGGCCAAAAGAAGCGGAGATCCTTGTTTCGGACAAGCGGATGAGACTCCAAAACGAGAAGTGCTCAACCCAAATGGCCTGGACCCTCGAATCCTACCCTCAGCCCAAAATGCCAAACCCCTCAAATCCGTAGCCCTGTAACCTCGAACTGGGGATATTATGGTATAGTCACAGTACGGAACCCCTTTCATTTTATGGCTCCATCCACAATCAGAAGTTGTGGATACAGTGAAGGCTAGACCCTAAACCCTAAACCAAAAGCCATGAATCCACGAACCCTAGAGTCTTAGAGGGAGCCCCTGCCTATAACGCCTGCATGTAAAGAGACTATGGCATGCCGTATGAATGGCAGTAATAAGTCTAATAGCAAGCTCATTTTCACGTCAACAGCGCCAACAACAATTAAACAACGACCCACATCGTTCGAGAACACGGTAATCGCAATAACATGAAATGCACAGCAGTTGGCAAAATGTCCAACAGTACAAACAGTCGCAGTAAGCACAGATATACAAGTTACGCAACAATTATGCTAGCAGGAAAAGCAAGAGTCGCAACGGCTGTAACAGTACTGATCTCAATGACAGCCGAAGTCCGAAGCTTTGCCAAGCCTGCCGGGGCAACATCGCGGGCGTGAGAAGTTGCTCGGCGTCCTGCACATGAAGTCTGAGCTTGGGCGTTCGAGTTGCGGGAGGAGTCTCGGGTGTAGGTTTAGTGGTGTGGGTTTACTGCTCCCACACAAACCTTCAGCTGCGCAACTCCAAGCTTGTCAAGCAAAAACCTGTCCAAACGGAAGCTCACCCTCGAAGCTACTGGAAACTACAGGGCAACTAAGACCCCAAATGTCAAGACTCTTCGGGCTAGCCATTAGTGGCTGAGATGAACCACCGTCGGAGTCATACAGGTGAATTTGTACGGTTTCGGGTTCAGGGTCCAGGGGTTCAGGTTTTTGTTAAGGCTCTTTTCCTAGGGTTCAGGGTTTAGGGGTAGCCCTGGAAAAAAAAAAAAAAAAAAACATCCTTGCCCATGATGAGCAGCGGGCAAACGATACCACGGCACTGGACTCTCTCATAGCTGCAGACTTTCAATTCCAACAACAATGACAATAGTGACAATCACGCCAACGAGATTAGTGGCAATATATGCGATAATGAATGGCTATGTTCACAAAATGCATAAACAAAAACAACTACTGATACCAATAAAACGGTAGCAACAAGAAACGGCCATGACAGCAGTAACAGTTATATAAAGACCAAACAATTTCGATAACAACCACAGATCGTAATTATCATGCTAATGATATACAAGAAATAACTCTTTTATCCCTCGAGTCGAGTTTTCCAACAAGAAACCTTCTTGAGCTCCGACGCTCTCTGAGTCGCTCTCTCTCTCTCTCTATTTCTGTCTGTCTGCCTCTCTTTCATAACACACGATGAAATATGCCATATAACTCAGTATATGATACATAACATACAAGATACAAGTATAATCTGCATGGTGAGTCTATCTCTGTGTGTGTGTGTGTATGTTTATATATACACACGCGAAAGGGTAGCCTTTTTGTTCTGATCATCTCCGCTCCTTTGCCCAAAGGGGCATTTCCGCTTCGCAGGAGCCGCTGGAGTCGACCAGCCTCCCATGGGGCTGAGCTGCTCCAGGACGCGCCGGCTCCTGGGTTGAAATTTTAGGGTTTTTTTTTTTTTAAGTGCAAATTTTAGGGTTTAGGGTTTAGGGTTTGGGGGTTTAAGGTTTAGGGGTTTAGGGTTTAGGGTTGCTCTGAAAGTATTTATGAATAGGTACCTCTATAGGAACCATAAGGGAACTTCAACAGTTTCCCAAATTGCCACCTAGGCTCTCGCCGCCATGGAAGCTGCAGCCCCAGGTCACGACAGCTCCGTCCGAGCGGATGGCTGCGAAGGCGCCAAACGTCGCCTGGATGGCCTGGACGTCCTTTAGATCTGGCTGGACGGAGCTGCTGCTGCCGCCGAGCCGCCCATCACCCCAAGTCACCACGGAGCCATCCTTGCGGATGGCAGCAAAGGCTGCCTTCGTTGCCTGAATCTGTTCTACGTCACAGAGCTGCTCGCGAACAGCCGCGCTTTCCCCGCCAAAGCTGGGTGCACCCCAGGTCACAACAGAGCCATCTTCCCTAAGCGCTGCAAAAGCCCGTTCTGAGGCCTGGATGTGCGAAACCTGCTGTAGCTGCTGGCGAACAGGGAAACTGATGCCCCCATAGTCGTGCCTGCCCCAGGTTATCACCGAGCCGTCCTTGCGAATCGCCGCAAAAGCGGCATCTGTTGCCTGAATTCGCTCAACATCCTGGAGCTGCTGCTCCAAAGCCCGGCTACCAGCAACGCTCTCGACATTCCCCCAGACCACCACACGCCCGTCCCGCCTCAGAGCTGCAAAGGCAGCTCTTGTTGCTTGCACTCTCTGCACGTCTTCGAGCTGACGCTGGACGGAACTACTGTCACCGCCCATTCGCGGATCTCCCCATGTCACTACAGACCCATCCGAGCGGATGGCAGCAAAGGCAGCCTTCGTAGCTTGAATCTGCTCGACATCATGGAGTTGCTCACATACAGCAGCACTGTCTCCCCCTGCCTGCGGCTCGCCCCATGAGACCACATCACCGTTGGACAGGATGGCAGCAAATGCATCTCTGGCAGCTTGAATCCGCAGAACGCGAAGACCTTCTCGTGGCGGACCCGGTGCAGAGCCACCATGCCCACCCCAAGAGACGACAGAACCATCCGACCTGATTGCAGCAAAGCTCTGCTCGGTGGCCTGGATTGCGTTGACATCGTGGAGTTGCTGCTGCACGTGCTGACTGCTTCCACCGTCGGAAGCACCGCCCCATGTCATCACCGTCCCATCGGACAAAATGGCAGCGAATGCACGCGACGTCGCCTGAATGCTCCTGACAGGACACCCAGGGTTCTGCGGGTTCAACCCACCAAGGCCCCAGGTCACCATGGAGCCATTGCTCTTCACCAGTGCAAAAGCCGTCTGCCCTCCGATCAGCTGGGGTGCACGCACCTGCGCGGTAAGCACTCTCCCTTCCGAGCTAAGAAGGGGCTCGATGCCCACGCCCTCTTGCAGGATCTCCCCCTCTGGGGTAATCAGCTGCTCTATGCCTGGGCTCTTCTTAAGGGATTTTCGGTACCTTAATTGGGAAACCATATTATGTACTATAGATCCCTACTCTGGTAACTTAACTAAAATTTCTTAACAAGAGCCCAGATGCACACCCCGAGCTCCCTCTCCGCTGCAAGCAGGAGCTGCTCCAAGGAAGATCCCGAAGCCAAGCGGAGCCGCGTGCTGCGGCCGCTGAGCAGCGCGACTTCCACGAAACTCGGATCCATCCCACAGTGGGATGCCCATGGCCGATGGCCCCCTAAACCCTAAACCCTAAACCCCAAGCCCTAGCCTTGTGCTGTGTGTTGCAAGGTCCGAAAAAAGGCATGTATGTCATGTGGTCATGAAGGCCAGCTGCCTACCAGTTACTTCACCAGCTTCCTGAACTGCTCAGCTTCCCGGACCACTCAGCTTCCTGAACCACTCTATGCTACTTTGTTCAAAGTTTGAAGTGCTTCACCGAACAACAGCAAGCCTCGCAGCTGTGAACGCAATGAGGTGTCGTGAGCCCAGTCCACAGCTCAAGAAAAACCATGACTTTGCATGCATCAAACCCTGGAACTGCTTTGTACAAAATCTGATCCCAGCCCAATCGCCCCTCGACCTCAGATAACAGCAAGGGGTCAGATTCACAAGCCTGAGAAGCTTGCACTGGCAGGGAGTCTGAAGCTTATAACCTCACTTCAGCAAGCCAAACAAACCAGTCCTGAAGACTCAGGAGCACCTCTGACTGGCTCTGCAGCATTTCCAGGGCTCACGAGGATGCCGGAAGCCCCCCTAGATTGGCGCTAGATCCTGGAGACTGACCAACCACTTTCCGTTCTAGCAAGTTTAATATATCGAGCTCTACGATGTTGTAAAACTAGTATCATCATACACAGCGCAGCAAAGCCTACGTTGCTTCATGTTTTGCAAGTTCCGTCAACCAACCAACCGATTTCAGTTGAGGGATTAAGGCTTCAGGCTTTCATATGACAATTGCCGTAAATGTATTTCTGCTTCATACAACGACACACTGTCCTATGTACTGTACTGTGCGAAGCAGCGTGCTATATTGTAGCAATTCATTGCTTCATATGGCCCTCGACCATAGTGTTGTAGCATACCATGCTACATTTTCGAAAGTCTGATCCTCTGGGCCAGTTCCAGCACGGGGTCGCGACAATCTGCCATGTCGGGTTCCTGGTGAGTTTCGGGCTTGGGGGTTTGAAGGGGTCAGGGATGAAGGGCTTAGTGTTGAGCGGGTTTGGCACAGGGTTTCGTGGCTTTGCAACTTTCATCGAGAGGTTCCAAAGCTACGGGTGTAGCACCTTTGCTTTCGATGCCGCCTGGAAAACCTCCGTGTCTTGACACTTTGGCAAGGTTGGTACTGTAGGGGCCTAAATAATTACCTATATATACTACTTTGGGGGTTCCTTATTAAACTACAGTATCATGGGCCCAATTAAAACCCTATTCTGATTACTTAGGCCCCTATAGTAGAGCATCTGCGAGCTGCCAGGTCTCCCTGGCATGGGTGAAAACAACTCCGACAGAGCACGGTGCCCATGGTAAGGCTAACATTTTTTTTCTGATTTCAATGGCGCTTGAAGACAACACGACTGTGCGAACACTGATTGCCATAAGAACGACGGGGGTCACTATGATGACAACTGCAATGCTATCAACAACGACAACAATCATTAGTTACGACAGTCAACCGCAAAACCCTAAAGCCTCAAACGCCTACGACAACACATACCCCTCTCACAGCTCTTCGCGCGGATGTCGGAGGCGGGGTGTCCCGCGCTCAACCTCTTCGCCTGCGGCCGGCGGAGCCATATGGTGGTTTCTGGCAACTGATTAACTACTATGTGTTCACGCTGACAATCATATGGGTGGTTGTCAAAATTATGGTCCCTTTTTAAGTACCCTAGATATTAGGTGCCGTACTATAATAGAGACCCAAAAAAAGGAACCCTAATTTTGACAACCACCCATATGGGCTTGATCCAAGCTGTGACATCTAGTCCCGGCATAAGCTTGTAAGCTTGGAAGCTTCAACGACCTACCTTGCCCCAGACCGCTCACGGCATAAGGAACCCAGAGACTCCAAAATCCTTTGAAGAAGGAATATTCCGCAAATCATATTCGGGATCCTACTGAAAATTTACGGTATGTTCTTTAATTCCCTTATAGAACCCTTATTGATCCCTTTAAGGAACCCTCATAGTAATTAAAAAAGGCATTTTTGGAGTCTCTGGGGAAATCCTCAAATCCAAGCCGGGCTGCGGGTTTTCTTGCCGCAGGCGCCCGCGGCAGAAACGATGGCCTCACTGCAAGGGAAACCCTTTCCTTGAAACTTAGGGTTTAGGAGTTGAGGAGTTTAGGAGTTGAGGAGTTTAGGAGTTGAGGAGTTTAGGAGTTGAGGGGTTAGGGTTTAGGAGTTTAGGGGTTTAGGGGTTCAAGGTTTAGGGTTTCGGGTTTGGGGGTTTAGGGTTTGAGGATTGAGGTTTAGAAATTTAGGGCTTTAGAGCTTTAGGGGTTTAGGGTCTATAGGGGGGTTCAAGGGCTTAGGGGTGTGGGAGTTTAGGGGTTTAGGGTTGAGGGTTTAGGGTTTAAGTCCTATAGTGTAAGTAAGCAAAGGAGGCTGTACGGGGTTCCATGTGAGTTTCAATGTAGGCAAACGCCAAGCCCTACTGAAAGTACCGGGCTTCTGTGGCTTTGGTGCTTGGCAGATCGCTCGGCAAATTTGAAAGATGTCATCAGAAAGAAGATGCGAGCCTCGTAAACACAATGGCCGGGCTCGGTAACCTGGCGACACAGTTGGGCTGAAGGGTTTACGTGGCTTGGGATTGAAGGTTAAGGCGTCGGGGTTGCGACTGTGAGCTTGGGCTGTGCGCTCTTTCCGACACATCCTCAAGACAGTTAGGACCTTTCGGGAGTTTGGAAAAGTCTTCACAAAATCGGCTTTGTGTGGATGTGCTGCTAACGCAGGGTCTCAAACCCTTCCTGAGAGACTGGTCGACAAACTGTCGCAGCGACCCTGCTGTCCATCAGACCGTGCTGGACGGTGTAGGCTATTTTCCGGACACAGATGCCGAGTTGACTCTACCCAGTCCCAAGACACACAGAGCTGCAATTACTGCCTCCATGATCTTTGTCTCGTCTGCACACCTGTCACAGACGCGATATTGGAAGGTACAGCTTGGCTCAGCCACCCGTCCGACTCTGACTTTCTGTGTGGGTATGTGTGACGTGAACAGACCCGGAATCGGCACTCCGAGTTATTGAGGCATTGAGGCCGGACTGCCTTATGTTAAACTCAAGCTTCTCTCTGCCAAACCTCAATCTCATGCTCAGCGCGTCGGGTCATATCCACACAGTGCAGCAAGACTTACCAAGCCCGAACTTCTTGCCCTGCTCAGTCATACGGACAGCTTCCATTGGCTTCACTTGCGAACATGATGACGTGACATATTCTGTCATGGTCTGAAGCTTGACATCCCACCTGAATTTCACTGTCAGCGACCGCGGCACGGATCCACAGCTCCTGATCCGCCACTGCACCGACCCCATGTAGGGTGGGGGTCACTTGGGGGCAAGCGATCACAATGTGTAGGTATAATCGACGGGCTTCGAATTGCCCAGAGAGCTCAATACCCCTTAATTCAGGAATATAGCCTAAATCATAATATGAAGCCCTATATGTGTTAAGCCATATTCCGTCATTAAGAGGTATTGGGCTCTCTGGGTGCCCACCCTGAAATCTGTGCGGCACCAAGCGTCTTGCCACCCTTGAACTCGATCTGCCTCTGGCCCTTCCATCCAGACCAGGTGCCCAGGGAGACATTGCCCTGGCACAAAAGATTCCAAGGAGGAACGAAGGGGGGTTTAGGGTTTAGGGCTTCTGAGGAGAAGGACCAGGAAATGAGTAGGAGAAGGGGAAGGGGGAAGGGGAAGCAGCAGCAGCAGAAGCGCTTGTGTAAAAAATAGTGGCATGGGTTGGGGTCGTCCTTTGCACTTTTGTTGCCACCATCATCTCCTATGACATCGCTGTCACCACCATAGCTCTTCCGAGACATCCCCGCAATCTGTCATCGAACAGCAAATCGCAGCAACTTCTGCTGTTGAGCTTGCAGGTTTATGGTTTCTGTAGGGTGCCCTGAGAGGTCAACCACCTGCAGTGTTCCAGCGCTGGGTCGGCTCAAGAGGAGGAGCTCTGCCACCACTGCTGCCAACAGGGTCTTCCCCGGTCGAACGACCGGCTAAACAACTGCAAGACGATCAAAGTCGATATGGAGGCCAATGGAATCGAACTGAAGAATAAATAAGCACCAGCTTAGGAAATGGCTGCTGATGCAGCAAATCGCTGCCATGCCCCCAAAACTGATGACGGCCCATTGCTGAAGACTCACATGCCTCATCGAAAACAGTGCGACCCGAAACCGACGGCCTGGGTACCACCTGCCTGGCTGGCACTCCTGTCATCGAATGATGTGCATTTCCGGAAAAAGGCTCGGGAGCACCGGATGTTCACCGGTGCAATGTTTTGCACGTGAATGGCGTGCTGCTTGATGCAGAATTGAAGTGTTGACAGCAACACGCGCCGCAGGCCTGAAGAAGCACATAGAATACCTTGCTCTCTCTGCCTCTCACTCTCGCTCCATGCTTCTCATTTCTCTCTGGCTCTTTTCCGTCAGTATCTTCTTCGTTGTCTCGCTCTTTTCGGTGTCTCAATAGTTCTCTCCCTCGGCTGCATGACTGAGTTTTCCCGGCTGAGACAAGCCCACGCACACAGCACAGAACCAGTCTCCATAGTCCATTATAGTACCTTCTGTTTCATTATATAGTATGTTCTAGCTGACTACAGTCTTTCAAGTTTTAAGTAGTATAGGTGGCCTGGTACTTTTTGGTGCTTCTCAGCCCGCTGCAGCAACAAGGGCCAGAGGTCGAGTTGCGTGTGGCCGTTGAAGGACTCGCTCTGGAGGCAGGTGTCCATCAACGAGAAGTACGCAAGCTTCTCCTCGGCTGCAGTAATAGCTGTAGGCTGTAGGTGTTTGTGTGTACATATATGTACATACATATGCACATATTACGCACAATGTGCGTGCGTATGTATATATGTGTATAGACACATGTGTATCTACATGCTATGCTGCTTGTAACCTTTACACACCTGTCCTTGCATTTCGTGACACAGCAGGGCCTACCGTTCTAAAAGCTCCCAACCGCCAAACCCTGAAACCGAACTTCGATCCCTGAACCTTAAACCCTAAACCCTCACGCCAACTCCCGACTTCGAGATTAGGGTTTGGGGGTTAGATCTCCAGGCACAAAAGCCGCATTCTGCTTTACGGTCGAGGGCCCACGGCTTGCGGCTTAGAAGCCGGAACCACAAAAACCCTCTGCAAGATTCTGTTGCGGCATTCTAGATCTGCAGCTGACCACTCCAATTTCACTATGCTGTTTTCTTTAACTTCCTATCACCATCGCTCAGAGTCTTCTCTTACTCTAAATCGACCCTGGAACTCCCATCAACATACAAAAAAAGGAAACAGCTCCTCCGGGAGGAAATTGAGCTTTCCCTCGAGCTCCTCCACGGCTTCAAAGGTTCAAGCGTTCAGGGTTTCGGCCTCAGGGTATGGAGTTCCAAGGTTTGGGTGCGTACGGGCTTGCTCCGAAAATAATTATAAGGCCTTAGGCGGTTGACCAACCCTGAACCCCAAACCCCTGAACCCTAACCACCCCGACCCCGGTTACACCCCCATAGACCCTGAATGTAAGCCTTGTATTAGCCTTCGGGGACCCTTGTAGAACCCTGGTATACGCCAAACAGAACGGCTGCAGGGACCCGCCCTGGACAAACCCTTATATCACCCCGGCAAAACCCTGGTAGACCTTAAATCCTACACTTTATGTTCTCAACCCTAAATTAACCCTGAACCCTCAACTCTAATAAATCCCTCATCCCTGCGAAGCCCGGCCCACTTCTTCGGGCTCTCCTCCAGCCGGGCTTTCGTCGAGTTGATCTTGTCGATGATCTCCTGACAACGCACCCCAAAATCTGCAGTTTTTGGCTCTTGCATAGGAGTTTGTTGGGTTTCAGAAGGGCTTTGTTTGGGTTGTTGCATGTTACACATACATACATACATATACATATATATATAACTGAAGGACGACCCCTTCATTGAAGGATATTGGAATGACTTGACATGCCCTCGACCCGCCAGCACGTACCTTCGGTGAAAGGCAACCAAGTCTCTGAGCCTTGAGATATGGGCAATCGAGAACTCCGACAGCACACTGAAACCCAACAACCAAGAACTCCAATCTGGACCCCGAAGCTCCAAACCCCAAACTTTTTACAGGAAGCTTCTCAGAAGCCAAACCTGAAATCTAAAATCTCCAGCTTCAATGAGTATAGGAATCCAATCGTGGGAGCCGTAACGCAAGGATATTGAACTCAATACGAATTGTTAAAACCCTTGTGAAAATACTCGAAAACAAATGCTTAATCCGCACTGAAAAGATAACTTCGACAATCCAACCCTGCAGAGCCATTAACAGAACCTGAACCTCTGAAGAAGCCCCTAGCACCCTAAACCCTGAACCCTATACTAATAGATTCCTATGAAAGCCCTCAACCCGAAACCCCTAAACCCTAAACCCTAAACCCCTAAACCCTAAAAGCCCTAAACCCTAAACCTTGAACCTTAAACCCTAAACCCTAAACCCCTAAACCCCTAAACCCTAAAGCCCTAACCTAACCCCTCCATAAGCCATACAGAGGCGGACCCGCTTCAACCAAGGCTCTGTCTGGTTCAGCTGGAGCGCGGCTGCGCGCTCGGCCTACAGAGGAGGCTTAGGGTTTAGGGGATTGTGGTTTAAGGGCTTTGGGTTTAGGGTTTGGGCTGGGGCTTGGGGACTTAGGGTTTAAGGGTTTAACGGCTTAGAGTCTGAGGACTTGGGGTGGTGTTTAAGGTTTAAGGCTGTTAAGGTTTGAGGTTACGGCGCTTAAGGATTCTGAGGCTTTTGAACAGCTTTTAATCTGCAGCTCCAGGGCTGTCGAAGGGTTAAGGGTTCGGTGATGCGTGGGTTCTCGGGCTTTTAAAGCTTTCAGGGTGTAAGGGCTGCTAGAGTGTTCAGGGCTTTTTGGCCCCTTCAAAGGTGTCAGGGTTTGAGGCTCCTAAAGAGCCATTTGAGTTTTCAGGGTCTGAAAGCATTCAGGGGTTTTCAAGCACCCGGCGTGCCTCTGAAACCCTCAATTTGGCAGCCAACCTAATCCCCTGGCCAAACTCGAATCTAGAGCCCGCATGCAACCCTCAACCTCTGCCGCCGACCTCACTGAGGGGAGGAACCACGACCGGGACCTGATGCCAAGGCTTCTGATGATTTCCAGGTTTGCGGGTATCCCTAAACCCTAAACCCTCAATGGGTGAAGGGGGTTCGGAACTCTTAAAGGGGTTATGGGGCTTCGAGGACTTGGGATTTGTAGGCTTTTGTATTTGCCGGCTTTGTCGCGCTGTGAAGTCTTCGGGAGTTGTTGAAGATAGCCCGCCGGTGTGGCCCGCCGGTGTGGCTGCTCTCATACCAAACACCTTCTCCCTTCGATTTGGTCTTCCGAAGCTTCTGCCGAATCGAAAAAAAACATTCGAGTCGTGCGCCTCCTCGGTCACTGCTGCGGCCGTGGTGGTTGTCGTGGTCGAGGTGGTGGATGCCACATTGAGCACTTCGTCTGCCTTCTCCATCCACTTCCTTGCAGATGGGGTGAACTTTAAGGAAAGGCCACCACCCCCAGCTCAGATCGGCAGATGCTGCAGCTTCGAAGGTGCTCGCAGCTTGCTACCAAGAAGCGCGTACTCCGACACGACTGCCTCAGAGGCGGGCTCCGCTGCAGGCTCTGCGCTGGGCTCCGCTGCAGGCTCCATAGGGGCCGCTGCCGCAGGTGCCACCGTCGACGTCGCCAAGGCCTGCACCTTCGCTCCCATCCGGTCAAAGAATGTGGGATTTCGGAGGGCTCAGCTGAGAGATGCCCTGAAGCTGCAACCACCTCCAGCCTCCAACCCCCGAAAGTCCGCTCGAAATCTCAAACCCAACAGCCAGCCGTCGATACCACAGCTTCAAGCTAAGAAATGGGAGTTTCCGAAAATTGGGGGGTACCTTATTTGGGGTCTCTATAATAAGGATCCTACTATTTAGGGTACTATATTAGGGTCCCCTATTTTCGGAAACTCCCAAAAGAAGAAGCTGAGATTCTCAGGAACCCCTGCCTCGGTTTCCGGTGGGGAGGCCTCCGACCCAGGAGCCGCCGACGCGCCTGGAAGAGTCCGTGATGGGTTTGGTGTTTAGGGAGCTTGAAGCAGCAGATGAAGGCATATAATCAAAGTAGAACTTATATATTGACTAGAATATATATATATACACACACACATACATAGGGTTTAGGATTCGGACATCGGGTTTTCGGGGCATCAGACAAGTCGGAAACGCGCAACCCTAAACGCTAAACCCCAACTTGCAGCATGTTGGATGCTATCCAACGTTTGGACGGTTCTGGCCTCGCGTTCTGGGCTTCAGTGTTGGTTGCAGGGGTATTTCGAGGCCATGTTATGGGCACGTTTGATTCCTGGGGTTCGGACTGACCACGAAACCTGAACCCTAAACCCTAAACCCTGAAAACCTAAAAGAACCCTGAACCCGCTCCCCTCAAAACCAAAGCAAGCGACTTGACTCGAGGTGTGCCCTTTGTCGGAGCTCTTCCTGTCCTCGGATTAGGCATAATAAGTGCTTTCAGATAGTATACTATAGCATAGAGTATAGAGCACAGAATATAGAGTATAGCTTAGAGGTCTGGGGTTGAGGGTTTGGGGTTTAAGGCTCTGTGGTTTAATGGTCGAGGGCTTTGGGCTTCAGGGTTCTTTTGGGCTTGGGGTTTGAAGGTGTGAAGTTTGGGGTTTCGAGCTCAAGGCCATGGACCAATGCTCAAAGAACCTTCAAGCTTTAGGCCTTGGACCTTCAAGCAAAAGAAGCACCGGACACCGAACCGTCAGGTACTTGCCAGAATGCCCCCTGAACCCTGAACCCTAAACCCGAAAACCCTAAACCCCTAAACCATAACACCCTGAAACCCTAAACCCTCAACGAAGAACCTGCCCTTTCGAAGCCAGAGGGCCTTTCTTCAGGGCCGCAACCTCTGCCTGGCTTCTGGGAGGCTTCGCAAGCTCTTGTTCACTCAAGAGGATCCTCCTCCTAAATATAAGGGCCTTATCTTAATACTTAGAATAGGCTTTTGGGTCCCATTATACTATAATTGTGAAAGGGAAACCACCAAATTATAGGTAACTATTTAAGCGCTTTGTTAGAGAATTTTTTGGGGGGTGAAGTTCGGTAGGTGCCTGTGTCCTTGAGCGAGGTTTCCATGTTCGAGGCTCTTGCCGAGGTTCTTGCCTGCACGACGACATGTGGCCACTCGGAAGGTTCTTTCCTGCAAGATTCTGGATGGCCGTGAGCATGCAACATAAAAGAAAACACAAACCCTAAAGCCTAAACCTCAAACCCTATAATCCTAAACCCCATAACTTTTCAACCTAAACTGTCCGAAGCTGTCGGACCCTAAACCCTAAACCCCAGAATCCTAACCCTACACCCTAGAACCTGTACACTTCCGAACCCCCAAACTAATCCCCAAACCCCAGAATCCTAAAAATCCTACAACCTATAAACTTTCGAACCCCGAACTAAACCCCAAACTCTAAACCCTAAACCCTAGAACCTATAAACTTTCGAACCCCAAACCAAACCCTAAACCCTAGAAGCTATAAACTTTCGAACCCCAAACCAAACTCTAAACCGGTACCCTCGCCTTGAGCTGCTTCAGCTGCTCCTGCCGAAACTTGAGCTGCTTCAGGGTTCAGGGTTTAGGGTTCAGGGTTCAGGGTTTAGGGTTCAGGGTTCAGGGTTTAGGGTTCAGGGTTCAGGGTTCAGGGTTCAGGGTTTTTAGGGTTCAGGGTTCAGGGTTTAGGGTTCAGGGTTCAGGGTTCAGGGTTTAGGGTTCAGGGTTCAGGGTTTAGGGTTCAGGGTTTAGGGTTCAGGGTTTAGGTTCAGGGTCGGGTTTAGGGGGGGGGTGGTTTTAGGGTTCAGGGTTCAGGGTTCAGCTGCTCCTGCAGAGTCGAGAGCTGCGCCACGGCCGCGGACAGCTCAGGGCCTGGCACTCGGGTCGTCGGAGGCAATGATGGTGTCGTAAGGTTTGGGGTTTAGGGCTTAGAGCTTAGGGCTTAGGGTTTAGGGCTTAGAGTTTAGGGCTTAGGGTTTGGGGCTCAGAGTTTAGGGTTTAGGGCTTAGGGCTGAGAGTCTAAGGTTTAGGGTTTAGGGCTTAAAGTTTAGGGCTTGGGGTTTAGGGCTTAGAGTTTAGGGGTTAGGGCTTGTAAGGTTTAGGGTTTAGGGCTTATAAGAGTTTAGGGCTTAGGGTTTAGGGCTGAGAGTCTAGGGTTTAGGGCTTAAAGTTTAGGGTGCAGGGTTTAGGGCTTCGGGATTAGGCTTGAGGGTTTAGGGGTTTAGGGGTTTAAGGATTAGGGTTTTGGGATTTAGGGTTTTGGGTTCAGGGTTTAGGGTTGAGGGCTTAGGGTTTAAGCCTTAGGGCTTGTCGTTTAGGGTCCTGTATGGGGTTCGGGAGGTGCGCATGTAGGACACCCTGAACCGTAAATTGAACCCTAAACCCTGAAGCTTAGGCATACTCTTATTTGCTATACTACATTATGTTGTACAATACGATACTAGACTATGACATACTAGTTATACTATACTTCACTATGCTATACTATGCTGTGCTTTGTCGTACTTTGCCATACTAGACTCCGCGATACGATACGGTACTATACTATACTATAATTTCCCAATCTTCGGGATCAGATTTATAAGGGGCCCTTTAAAGGAACCCCTATAGATCCCTTTAAAGGGACCCCTAGGAGGACCGGGATCGGTAATCCAAGCCTTGAGCAGCCTTCGCTCGAGCAAGGTCCTGCCAGAACAGCACTTCGCGATTCTGTAGGGTTTAGGATTTAGGGTTTAGGGTTCAGGGTTCAGGGGTTAGGGGTTAGGGGTTAGGGTTTAGGGTTTGGGGGTTAGGGGTTAGGGTTTAGGGGTTAGGGGTTAGGGTTAGAGTGGAGTAGAGCAGAGGAGAGCAGAGCAGAGCAGAGCAGAGTAGGGTAGAGTAGAGTAATATAGCAAGGTTGGAGCTAACGGTTAGAGTTGAGTAGAAAAGGGTAGAGAAGAGTAATGTAAATGGGTATACGGTTAGGCAGATAGGTAGATGGATGGGTAGATAGATAGTACGTGTTAATATTTATATATCATGGTATAAAAGCACGATCGTCAGCCAGCCACACGCGACACCAACACCATCAGACCTACTACCCACAACAACAGCAGCAACAAGAATCAAAACACTCCAACATCACAACCAACCAGCAACAACGACGAGGAAAAGAACCACAACCGCCCACGACGACGACGACGACCACGACCGTCAGACAAAGACAGCGAGAGCAACAGTAGCTGCATCAAACACACCATGATAAAGCTGAAATGAAAACCCAAACATGCACTTTCGGAATTCTGTAAGGGGCCGTATGTAGACTCACCAGAAAAACCTCACTGCGAACGCTGCCTCGTTTGATCTCCAAACTCTGAACCGTAGTACGCTCTGGGATCTCTAGCAACAGCAGCCTGGAGAATGGCCGATAACAGTTGAAATCTTGATGTCTACATGTAAATACATACGTACTCATCTACATATACATCTACATTGAGACTAGATTTTATTGCATGTCCAGGGCTGTCCACAAAATGATGAAAGCCGTAAGGCGATGAGGCACCCATCAACACAAGCCGACAACAAAACCACAAGTTAGCCTGCAACACACTTTTGAAACGATCGTGGCGAATGGGGGGGGCAAAAATGAAAAGGGCTACAACTCCTGCTGCAGTTGTGGCAGCTGCTTCTTCAGCGACTCCGCCTGGACAGGGCTCGGTCAGCTGCTTTTGAAATGAGGAACCCAAGAAGCCTGGAGTAGCTCGAAGTTCTGGAAGGAAGCAGCCCAAACAGAACTCAGAACTATCATACGTTGCACCAGAAGCCAGAAACCCTGAGCTCTGGCTCCTCCGCTTCAACCCCGTGTGAGAAAAAATCCTTCAATCTTTGCGCCTCCTCGCGCCAACGCTGGCGCGTGTTCTTGGCTTCGCGGCGGCTCTCCTGCAGGTGAGCCGATGATTGGCTTTGGGGCTGAGGTTCAATGATTCGCGTGGTTTGGTACTGTAGCATCTGCGGACGACCAGGGCAGGCCCCTTGACTCAACCATCTTGACAATTGAATTTCTTGTCTGATGCATGCACAACTTGCTTTGGCAAGAACAACTGCCTCTACTAGCTCCAGGCTTACTACTACAACTACAACTGCTAAGCTACTGCTAATGCTGCTACTACAGCCAATGCTACAATAACGACGACGGCCTAAACTGAATGAGGCTCAAGGTCAGCCGTGCAGAGCAACAGCAACAAAGACTGAAAGTCTCAGAGTCATCACAGGGAAACGGACCTAGGTACTCAGACACCGAGAGATTTCGCATCGCAGTACTGCTCCTCCCTCTCCCACGCTGCAAACGACGGAACCCTCTCCTTGTGCTTCTCCAAGCCCTTCTGAAGTCGCTCCACAAGTTCTCGGATGGACGCGGCTTGGGGGAAAAAAAGTTCTCTTCGAGTTTGGGCCTGGGGCTTGAACGCAAGGGCACGAGGTTGCTGAAACTGCAACGGCTTGAACACAAGAGGGCTTGAGGTTTTGGGGTGAGAATTTGGGGGGGAAAGAGTGACATCTCAAGTGGGTGGTCTGGATGCGTCGTGGTTTCTAACTTAGATTCCCTTTCCAGTGCCCTTTCTGAAGTGAAATCCACTGAACGCAAGTCCCGGACCTACAGGAACTTCAGATTCATGGTGAGGGCTCGGGAGGCCTGATCCTTCTGAAGCCGGGCCTCGGGAAGGACATGGGGCCTGAGGCGGCAGACAGCAAATCGCGCAGGTCTGCACAGCTTTACATAAACTCTGCGAAGCCCAAACATTATGGTTTTAGGGTTTATAGGGTTTAGGGTAATCCCCACACATCCTCAACGCTAGAGATGATGTCAAACGCATAAAAAGTCTCTTTCTCGCTCGACCTTCTCCTCTTGGCAGGTGTTGCCTTGCAGGCTGAGATTCTGATGTCTCTTCGCTTAGCAGTAGTGATGGAAATAGTACTGTTCTGTTCTATTGCTGGAAGTGTCCGATGACGCATTCTCGAGTAGTAGCGCTAGGAATGATGAAAGTGAGATGATTGCAATAGCAATGCTAATGGTCAATAGCTACTAACAGCGGGGAGTTAATAATTGACAGCTACTAGTTTATAGAAATGGTTGTACAAACAGCAATAGTCATAGCAGGAGCAGCGATGATACAGATAGTGATTGATAATGACAATGATAGCGGTCGTGCTAGTGAAAGTGATAAGGATAGTGATAGTGACAGTGATAGGAATAGTGATAGGGCTAGTGATGGTAATAGGAATGGGAAGTGTAGACAAACTGAGGCTAATGGTAGGTAACTGACGGTATTGGTATGGTAATAGTACAAGACAATGTAACAGTAATCGTAATAGTAATAGCAATGTGAACGTGCTGTGGCGGGAAAGCGCGACTACCGATGAGATGCCTGGGTAGCGCCCGGTATGCCCGAGTAGCGCCGGGTAGCGCCGGGTGTGCCCGAGTAGGCCCGAATAGCGTCGGGTATGCCCGAGTAGAGCCCCCACTAGTAGTGCCAGTAGCAGTAGTAGCAATAGTAACAGGAATACCGATAGGGATCAGTATCGTAGTAGTAAGATAACGATAGTGCTAGTGCTAATGCTAGTAAAAGGAATAGGAATGGGAAAAGTCCTGGACATGGTAGTACTGCGAACAGCAGCAGCAAATCTAAACACCCCACGACCTCAAGCCCCTTAACTCCAAGGCCTACTCTCCGACAGGACCCCAGGCTCCACATCTGAAATGTCCGCAGGTAAAGAGGTTTGACGACGTAAGCTTGCATTAACGTCAAATTCCAGGGTTCAAGCGCCTTGGGCTTGGAGGTTCCTGGTGGTAGGATTTAAGGGCTAGCGGCTTAGGATGTGTTTTCTTCAAAGCACTTGCCCGTCTGGCAAGGGTTTAGGTCTGGGGTTTAGAGCTTCCATATGTCCGAGTTTGATAAAGTGGAGTACCTCATGTAGGAGCACGGATCGTCTTCTTTTGCAGAGCCTCATTTGCCGAAACTCACACATCTTAAAGCCTAAGCCTAATTAGTTCCAAGGATGAGAAGTCCTTCGCGCTAAACTTGCCACGTTCAGGATTTACGGCTCAAAGCTTGAAGGATGTGCGATTTCGGGCTTAGGCATTGCAGGGCTGGGGGCGTTGGCTTCACGGCCTATATAGGGCTGATGTAACGGATCCAGAGAGAAGGATGCCTTTCTGGGCGGGTCGTAAGACAGAGTCGGACCTGACGTCTTTAAGCTTAGCTACCTGAATAGTAGATTACCCGTAACCATGCTGCGCCCTAAACCCTGAACCCTAACCCACTACATACGAGATGTTTCGGAGATTGCTTGCCTGAAGACACCGAGTGTTTAGACCGGGCTTCTGGCGATGTTGAGGTCACAGAAAGGCAAGGTTTAGGGTTTAGGGGCTGAGGGCTGTAGGGGTTTGCGGGTTTGGGGGTCAACCCTTTTGGTGGCTCATGTGTTCGACGCAACGGCCGGGAACCCCAAACCCACAGTTCCCAAGCCCGACTTACATTCTTACTTCTTATGAGTATTGCTATTATGATAATGATTCGGATTACTCTTGTATTATTATTAGCATTGTTCTTCTTGCTACTATTACGATTAATATACTACTATTATGAAGATTTGGTATTTGCTCATCATTACAACTGGTGTTATTGCTGTTGTTCTTCTTCTTGTTGTTATTCTTACTAAATCCTACCACCATTGGCCGAGGCGCTGCAAGGGGAGGTTCTCCCGACCCTTTCCTTGTCATGGCTGTTGGGAGCTTCGGTATTTTGAGTTCAGGGGGGTCGTTCTGTTGCTGGGGGAGAGTTAGGGCTCACGATTTTGCGAATTCTGGCTTCGTTTTTGCTCTTTTTCTGATTGTTGGGTGTTGGAGTTTGGGTTTGGGGTTAGGGCAGTTTCTCATACTGGCACACAACATTAGGCCCAAGACTTAGTTCCAGTGCTTCTGAGCCGCGTCACTGCCATCGCAGCAGTCACAAATGCCGTCTCGAATGCCTGTGGTGCTGGCACCGCACGCAAAACCCAAAGCTCTAAGCCATAAACCCTGCGACAAGATGCCGACTCCCCGGAGCCGACACAGGAATTAAGCCCCTGGCAGAACTCAGTTTTGTCATGGTGCAGGGCTTAAGGTTTTGGGATTTCAGGATTCCAAGTTTAGGGTCCAAGGTCTTGAAATTCAGGATGAAGCCTCTCTGGGCGAGCCTTGCTTGAATTCTGGAGCCAAGCAGCGCGAGGTGTAGAGCAGCTTGGGAATCCCATCTGCATTCCTGGCAGGGCACGACGTGGCGCATGGCACCACGCTGGAGCCGGAGGTGTCTGTGATTTCATGCTTAGCATGACCATCGTTCCGTTGGCACTCGTCCAGGGGCCATAAAGAGTTTGCAACTGTATGATGTTTCGTTTCCAGTGGCAAAGTTCTTCTTGCTCGTGAGTAACCCCAATCCCTAAAGCCGAAACTATCTACCCAAAACCCCAAAACTCTAAACTCATGGTTGCTGGTTAGGGTCGGAGGGTGTTCATAGGCTCATAGCACAGATAGGTGATAGGAGCGTGTAAGCACAACGAGAGAGTTTGCTCTCCGAGCTTTGGTAACCGAGCAGCTGCACAACGCAAGAAGACTTGGAAGCCCTGAACCCCAAACCCTAAACCACTTCCGGGAACCCTTTGAAATCTGGACCCCTGAACCCTTAAACCCCAAAACTACCAAAATGAAGAAACTCAGCGCCCTTAAACCCAAACTCCCTCTGAAAGCACATAGCCCAAACCACCTTCACAGTGAAGCCCTTCGTTGTTCTGTCCGTCCTGCAATGGAAAAGTGTCCCATCGAGACCGGCACAGGCCGAAGTCCCAGGCTCATCGCTACCATCCTCTGCTTCGGCTCTCTACTTTGCCATGATCTAGCTGTGTATACCCAGAGGCTCCAAAATAGTTCCTTTTGGGGGGGTTACCTTATAGGATTCTAAATATGAACCCCCAAAAAGGAACTACTATGGAGCCTATAGGTAGGGTTTAGGGATCAGGGTTCAGGGTTAACTGTATTCACTTCGCATCCAGCATCGCACCCTACATCAGCATGACGGTGCATTACCATTCTGCTGCTGTGTGTAGCAGTGCGGTTCGCATCGCTGTGCTGCTTCCTGCTGAAATCATTCCTCAGTCACTTGGGGAACCCTCCGCCAACAAGACTTGCCATGGTTTGAATGCTAGCTATTTGGCAACTGTCCGGAAGTTCGCGCCCCCCCTTCCCTGTTCAATTTCCGAAATATGCTCTTGAAAGCGGCCCCTTGACCTCCGAACCCCGAAACCTGCCGTAGCAACCGGAACCAAGTGCAGCCACCAAGGATCCACACAATCGCCTTAGCGCACCAACAAAGCAAGCATTGAAGAGTTTTATAAAGCAGTAGTGTCTGTAATGTGCTAAAAGCCACTACAAGTTTCGTAAAACACTTCAGAGGCCATGGCAAGGGGGATGTCAAGGAAGTCGCAGAGCATCATACAGGGTTTAGGGTTTAGGGTTTTTGATTTAGGGTTTAAGGCTGTCTTCCAGTGTCGATGTATCAGAAGGCAACCCGCAGACCTTGTCTGCCAGAGGTCACTTCTTGCGAGCCCAAATCGCGGAAACCAGGACACTCCTATCTGATTGAGAACCTGCACACCCCTGCACGATGAACCTCGACGGCAGCCAGGAAACAGAAATCGTCGTTCACCATGCTTATGGGCAGAGATTCCTGCAAGGGCTCAGGGATGGATCCTTGTACAACTCACAATCTCAGTGCAGGGGGGTGCTCTGGCAAGCTGAATCCCATGCCGAAAGCGTCATTGTCATCATGGCTGTCCTAGACCCTACAGAAAAGTTCTAAACCCCAAAGCCTAATCCGCAAGCAACTTCAGGTAGAGGCAGCTGAGAATCGGCATACCGGGCAATACCAAACCGTCGTCGGGCTGTAACGCTTTTCAAAAGGATTTAGGGTTTAGGGTTTCCAAAGGCTTCTTCCCCTTTGCAAAGACATCACAGCGACTCATTGCTTGCCCCAAGCTTGCCTGACCGGCAGTGGTCTCGCAGCTGAAGGTGCAAGGCTCTTCATGGCAGGTGTATCTGTGTTGGTCCTGCAGCTTGCAGATATCGATGACATCAAGGGTTCAGGGTTTAGGATGTAGGGTTTCGGGCTTAGGGTCAGGGTTTAAGACTTGCGCGGACTACTTTGCATGGTGGCACTCCTGTGAGATTACCGTGGTGAGGACGGTGGTGCTGGTGATCGGGGTGGCCCGGTAGCCTTGCCGCTTGCTGCTAAACCTTGAACTTCCGAACCCGGCAAACTCTGTAGTCAATTCCGAAACTACAGCTCGACTACCCCAAATCCACCTGAACCCTAAACCCCTACATCCTAAGGTCCTAAACCCTAAAACACCTCACATCCAAAATCCTGAACCCTGAACCCTTACATCCTAAACTCCTAAAACCCGCGATGAGCAAATCAACCAGTCCTCCGAAGAAACGCCGACCACCCCGTCCCGGTTGTCGAAAACCTCAGACACGTTCAAAAGACAGTGCAACAGCCTCTGTTCCCAGCGTTGCCTTCGGGAGTACAGCCTGTCTCCAAAAAACAAACCTACAAAGACCTCGCGGGCTCAGTAAGTTGACCCCAAAACCGTATGTGGACCATGCTGCGCTGTTCCTGGTCTTGACATGAAGCCCTAGGAAGTGAGAGGGATCCGTCGGAAGCAACATGCAGGTCACCTTCCAGGTGTCACAACTCCGTCTCATGACGAGCGGATTCCCTGTAATGTAGGAACCTGATTAAGACGCCCTGTGCCAATATCCCCAGAATAGTAGGATTCATGTAAGGAACGCTAATAAAGGACCAGGGTCTCTTAATCAGGTTCCTACATTACTCTTTCAAGGTTCAGACTTAAACTGTCGAAGCTCCAACCAGAAAGCCAGTCCCTTGTGTTGTTCCCAGAGAGCCCTATAGCCTTAATCAAGGAATATAGCTTAAATCATACTATGAAGCCCTATATAATTTTAGCCATATTCCTTAATTAAGGGGTATTGGGCTCTCTGGGTTGGCAGCTGGAGCTTCAGTCGATTTCTCGAGCTACTTCGGGCTTGGGGTTAGGGGTTTGGGGCTTCTGGTCTAGGGCTTAGGGCCACGACGGACCAGGAATCTGAAGCCAATAAACCAATCCCGAGCCGTTCCTGAAGCCAGAACTTGAAGCTGTAATCCGCAAAGTGCGATACCAAAAAAAAATAGCATAAAAAAATAACATAAGTAGCCGTGGCAGTAGCTGCAGCAACCGCAGCAACAGCGATATGATGCTAATGAAGCTGCAGTCGTGGAACGGCTTCAGGCAGCCAGTCGCTCAGGGCAGCGACCCTCGGCAATGACGATGTACCCTTGCCCGAGCCGAAGACTAAGGACCCCTTGTGAAAGCTTGGCCACGCTGCAGCGACACTAAGTCCCAAGCTGAAGTCTGCAGGTGCTTCAACATGAAATGTGACTCAACCCCAGCTGTCACAAAGACGCATATGCACCAGACACGAGTTTGGCAAGATTACCGGCAAAATGCTGTGAAGAACTCTATTTGTTTCAGCACTCCCAGAAGTTCTTATCCGCGGCAACATGTCATGTATATTACAAAGAAAGCTGGAAAGCTGCGCAATCAACACGGTTGTGCTTCTACATGGCTCGCTGAAAAAGCGACAAAAAAGGCGAGGCCATGCAACGAGGTTTCTGAAGGAACCCTTCAGCATGCTGACCGGTGGCACAGAGCGCACCAACGCACATGCCAGTATTCCCTGGCCCACCACCGGCATGGCACAAAGAGCATGGCAGGATCTAGCAAAATTGAAACGATTCACAGCTCAGGCTAAGGTTTGGCGCTGGGCTCAAGGTTTAAACTACGCGGCTGAAAACCACAAAAATCGGGACTGACTCACGCCAGAAAAACTATCGAGACGCACCTGACACCGAAAGTAACCTCATAAGTCAAGTGATGCAATCAGGGATTAAGCTGCAGGTCGGGAAACCCAAAACATTCACAGGGCGTAGGATAGCCGATGCAATGTGTGTAACATTCTGAGCGAACTGCGGTATCGCCGTGCAACGATCACTGTGAACATGAGAATCGTGCCGGAAGGCAACAAGAAAACCAAACATGTATGCAATTGTGGCGGATGCTTCGCGAACCAAGAACAGAGGCCCCAGAGTCAAAGTACGTAGTGACAGCTAGCGACCGACGTCGAAAAGTTAGGAAATGGCAACGTAAACCTCATGACCAACTCCCGCATCCTTGGGTGTGCACTGTTCCTCCTTCTTGTTTGTCGGAAGACAGCCCGTGATCCTTTTCACCTACCGACCAGAAAGCCGGCGAAAGGAATTGCGTGTGGTTTGGGCTTCTGGGTCGGCGTAGCCCATGTTTTTTGGGCTTCAGGTTGTAGGGTCTAAGACCTTTCGGGTCTTGGGTTTGGGCATGAAGATATATTCGAGCTTGGTTTCCAGGTTGGCCTCAACCCGCACATGCGGTTCATGACCTCGGGCCCCCAACCGGATCGTATTCGATCGTATGTCGGGACGGCATGCACAAGCATGAGACTCCAACACTTCTTTTCAACATCATAGCAGCAATAGCGGAAGCATTGTTCGTAAGCAACTATGAGAGCCATTGCCATCACTTTTGAAGAACTCCTCATAAGACTACTCGGAACATGGGAATCGATTGTCTTTGCTACATGGTGCACTTTCCAAGCAATGTGACGGTTCGTTTTGCACCCACCAACGTGTTATGTATCGCACTCCACGCTGTGCCCTGAAACCATCCCTAAATCCCACCTACAACATAAACCCTGGGCGGCCTTGAGCTTACACTTTTCCGCATGCCGTGGTGAAATGCATGAGAACAAAGGACCTTCGCTGGACGGAAAACGGGGTGAAGCCGCTATTTTGGGGACATTGACTCCTTTCAAAGTTCCGGAAAGGATTCCAGGATAGTTCTAGGGGTCCTGTGAATAGGGGCACAGTCACAACAGAGCTGTGGGGTTTCTGTACCGGAACCCAAAAAAAGACTAGTATTAGCAGTTACTCTGGCGTCAGCATTAAGTATTTCAAGCACCCGTCCCGAACCTGATGTACTTGGAGGGTGGCAGAATTTGAGGTTGAGGGCTTTTCCTAAGTTGGATCAGGGCATTGAGTTTGGGGTACCGATGTTCACAGGAGACTGTCTGTAGAGGAGTGTTCTAGGCTTTTCACCACCAGCGATACCACGCCTTAGACATGTTCGCCCTCTATCATGCAAGTCCACGGCTTGGGCACGCCTGCTTGTGCTTCGAATCTTTTACTCCTCAACCCTAAAGCCACAAGTTCTGATCCTACTGGGGAGGCACCGAATCAGCATTTTCGTCGCCTCCAGCGCTGACAAGGCGAGCGCCCTGGGGCACCATCCACTGCTACAAGCGCCACTCAGCGTTGAGGGAGATCATCTGATCCCTCCCGTGGCCCAGCCGGGGAGGAGATTTTGGTTGACGCCGGATTGGTCGGCGCCGCCGGCACTACCGTGAAGCGCTCCCAGAGCCAGTCGCTGGGGATCGGGTTTGGGCCGTAGCTCGTCGGAGTCTTCGGGGGACTGGCCTGCATTTGGCCGTCGGGAGTCATCTTCCGAATTTGCAGCACGGTTGTACAAAGCGATCTCTCCCTTCCCCAGGTTCACCACGGTGAAGCGCTGGTGATTCCAGTCGGACTTGATCTTGCTGGCCGCCGCCTCCCAGGCGAAGATGATGCCGTGATGCATCGACAAGAAGCGATTCCACCTGGCGTTGTGCAAAGCGATCTCGGTCTGGCCGACGTCGATGACCGTCCAACGCGCGAAGATCCAATCGAGAGGGATGCCAGGCAAGCTCTCGTGCAAGCCGACGGTGGTGGCAGGATTCCCGTCCATGTTCAGCTCGACGAACCTTCTGTGGCTGGGGCACATCAGCGCAATGGTGCTGCCCGGCTCAAGTTCCACGATTGGCAGGCTGCTCGCCGAGAAGCTCTCCAGGGCCTCCATGGCTGAGACCGCCGTGCGATGGGACACCCAAGGAAGCGCGTGCAGCACCGCCTTGAACTGGTCCATGATGTTGACGAGCTGAATGCTCTTCTCACGCATCTCGAACGGCCCGAAGCCCATCTGCGTGCGCAGCTGGAAGCTGTTGCCCTCCAGGGTGGGCCAGGGGGGAACCGTCTTGTGCTCGGCAGCTTTCTGTCACAAGTCACAAGACGAGCAAAAGGACGGATAGCACAGGAATATAGTGTGTCACAACAAGGTGCAAACCAGGGCACAGTGGGAGTGGGGTCAGACGCTTATGCTGCCATGTGACAGAGGGCAGAGTTCTCCTGTTCTCATCTTATCCCGTATCTGAGGAGGATTTTCCGGCTACTTGGGTTTGCAAACACACAAGCAGGGACCCGGCTGGGCCCAAAACACGGGGCCTCCAGGACCGTCCGAAAGCGGAAGCTCACGAGATCGTTGTTCCCGTGCTGCAGGTTGAAGAGCTCGAAGATGCCTTGCGCCTTCTCGGAGTCGCCGGCCTCGCCTCAGCTCCGAGGTGAGGTTTAGGCCGTCGGTGAAGTTGCCGGAGGCCAGGTAGAGGTCCTCCGGGTCGGTTTGCCACCCACAAACTCTCGTCCTCCTTCTCCTCCACGTCCTCTTCGTCCTCGTCTTCGGAGTAGCCGGAGCGGTTGAGGCCCTGGTCGGTCTGCAGGAGCTTGGTCCGGGGCATGGTGTTACGCGGATGCCAGAAGCGCTTGGTGAGACGGAGGGTCTGGGAGAAGAGCAGGATGTCGTGGGACTTGATCTCAGTCGTCAGGACGCTCAGTGCCACCAGGCCGCCCTTTGGGCCAGCAAAAGTGGTTTTGATTTCCGCCCACTTCTTGGGCATCACCTTGATTTGGACACCTATTATTGAGGCAACGGGCTGGATGTTCACGGAGAACGTGAGACATTCGTCGATCGGCGTCGTAGAAGGAGTACCCCACTTGTCTGCATTGTCCTTCTACTGATTGCCGCAAGGCACGGCCGGGCTCGAGCTGCAGTCGCTGCGCAGAGACCAAATCGCACAACGACCGCGCCTTCGTTCTAGGGCTTCCCCTAATCTTTCCCTCCTCCTCTTCCATATCTCTGAAAGACCCTCTCTGGCTGCCAAACCGTTTCAATGGCCTGTCCGAAGTGGCCGTACTTGATCTTGGGCGCGAAAGCAAGGCACGAGCTGGTGTCCAACCTCGTAGCCATGGAACCTCTTGCACATCAGGCACATTGAGGCGACGGACGCGAACTTTAAGGCTTTAGGGAAAGTCTCAAGCGCGAAGCCAAGGCGCTGGGTGATCAGCGTCTGCTTGTGGACTTTCTCCATCCGAAGCCGGACGGGTCCTTCTCCTCGTGCAAGGCCGACATGCTCCGCTTCTTGGGAGGTGCAGCAGCGTGGGTGTAGATCATCAAGTTCCAGGATTCGTGGTGTACCACCGGACCCTCTCCGACGGCGGGGAACTTCGTGGACACAGCCTGCTGGATCAAGGCCTGACCCCCCGCCTTCGAGAGCATCTGCTTCATTGAGCCTGCCGCGAGCCTGGAGAAGCCCTCGATCATGTCCCAACAATGTCGCCGATCTTGTTGAAGAAGGGAGGCACCCAAGATCATGTTGTTGCCTAGGCAAATTGCGATCGACTGCGCCGAGCTGATATCGTGGCAACCCTTCAAGGCGCTCTTGCCGATGCACTTCATGGTGTCCATGTTTTGGCCTTCTCGATGGCCTCGAAGACGCTCTTGCCGAGGCAGGAGAAGACTTTGTGGAACTTGGCTTTGGTCGAAATTCTGCTTTGCAAAGCTCTCAATCTGAGGATCGTTTATGTTTTTCGACAATTTTTTGGAGGCTTCTCTTGCAATGTGATTGTTTCTATCGTGGAACGACGCTTCTGATCACAGCAACAAACTGCTTTCCAAAATTGGCAAGGAAATGGAGGAGTGGAAACCCCTGGCTGCCGCCGCCGAAGTTCTGGACGAAGGGGACACTGGCACGGCATCTCACGTCGCCTTGGCTGGCCTGCTGGATGGCATCTGGAAGGCTTAAGCCCTTCTCAAATGCAGAAGCCACACGGAGGGCAACCTCCAACTCGTTCATGGCTTTGGATATTGAGTTCGACGAGTTGGCAGCATGCTGAATAAAGTTGGGAAGTTGTGGCATGGCTTCCTGGATCCCAGCCTGCAGGCACCAGAGGAAGGCCACACTGTGGCTTCCTGCAAGAGAGAGGAAGCCTGAGCGGCTGGCCGGAAGTCCCCGCGCATGCTCATCGACACCTTGCCACGCCACTTCCAGACGTCCCTGAAGACCGCATATACCATGGACAAAACAGGGCTGGCCTCCACGCCTCTGTCCGCTATGCACTCGAAGAGATTCCGCTTGAACTTCACAGTCTGCTCGACACACTGCTTCATTTCGGAGCCGAGGCTGACGGCCGTCTTGATAACAGGGCTGCCGCGTGGTGCTGAGGGGGCCGGGAAGGGGTCAAGCAGACATTGGGGTGCCTTTAAACTACTCTACTAATACAGAAATACCACCAAAATCACAGTTTGTGGAGCCGAGTAGTCCCGAGTAGTGCCGCGTGGTGCCGAGTCGGGCCGGGAAGGGGTCAGGCAGACATTGGGGTGCCTTTAAATTACTCTACTAACACAGAAATACCACCCAAATCACAGTTTGTGGTGCCGAGTAGTCCCGAGTAGTGCCGCGTGGTGCCGAGTCGGGCCGGAAAGGGGTCAGGCAGACATTGGGGTGCCTTTAAATCACTCTACTATTTCAGAAATACCACCAAAATCGACAGTTTGTGGAGCCGAGTAGTGCCGAGTAGTGCCGCGTGGTGCCGAGTGGGGCCGGGAAGGGGTCAGGCAGACATTGGGGTGCCTTTAAATTACTCTACTAACACAGAAATACCACCCAAATCTACAGTTTATGGAGCCGAGTAGTGCCGAGTGGTGCCACGTGGTGCCGAGTGGGGCCGAGGGGTCAGGCAGACATTGGAGTGCCTTTAAATTACTCTACTAATCAAAAAATACCACCAAAATCTAAAGTTTGTGGAGCAGAGTCGTGCCGAGTAGTGCCGCGTGGTGCCGAGTGGGGCCGGGAAGGGGTCAGGTAGACATGGGGGTGCCTTTAAATATACTTTACTAATGCAGAAATACCACCAAAATCTACAGTTTGTGGAGCCGAGTAGGAGACTTAAATGCACCTTCGCGGGATCAAGGGCAACAGGAAGACCGACACGAGATCCAGGCAGGTCAGCAAGAGCGTGAGTGGCGGACGGGCCAGCTGAGGAGGACGAAAAGCTCCAAGCCTCGCCTGCACGCTTCGAAAGCGTGAAGGTGACGCTTCAAACGTCCGATGCTAGCATACAACCTCCCACAAGCCGCGACTTCCAGCCGGTCGTCACAAGGCAAGACTCTAGACCTGGATCCAGTTTTGCTGATCTCTTCTTCGGCGCAACTCACGCATGTTGAAGTGGCGCGATGATGCCCGGCTTGGGAGCGAGGCTTTACTTCCTGCTGTTGAGCACATCCCCGTCATCTGGTAGAACGGTCGGCTCGACTTCTCGGAGCCGGATGCCGACCCTGCAAGCTGGTCAACCTCCACCACACTCAGTGATGTAATTTGGGCAGACGACCTTGCGAAGTGCATTGCTGTGCATGAGGCCAGCAACGCTGCGCTGACCGTCATCTTGGTGTTGGTTACGTCAAGCATATCCGTCATGACCGAGCTTCGCTTGGGCGGCCTTCCAACAAGGTCGCACTCAGATCTTCCGTACCAAGTGGATTTCCGTGCACAAACGTGGTCTCCTCTTGTCTACCCATGTCATAACGAAACTCCTTTTTTCTGCTGGCGCATGGCCACCTTTAAGAGAAGAAGAGCTCTTCTTCTTCTTTCGTACAGTGCTATCGCTCTATCCGCAGACGCTGGCCATTCCGCATAAAGGCGACCAACACCTCATCCATACAACCATCTGTGCACTGTTGACAGAGCGTTCCAGGTACCTGCTTCAATTGGATTCACCGGTGGGTGTGTGATACGGCAGAGTTGGAAGACTCTGACGATCATTGGCCAGCCTGGAAACAGATCATGCGTCATCGCCCACATGTCTTCAAGGCACTCATCAAGCGTGCACATCAGTTCAAAGCTCTTCCAGCTCGTTAAAAGTAGCCGTCTTCCTGTGCCTAAGTCTGCCTGCAATGCAAAATCGCCTTCTCCAGCCGAACAGCCTAGACTTGCCACGCTTCGCGTCTGCATGCATGCAAAGCTTCCTCTTTTTTGCTCGTTGCTAGTTGTGACCGTCCAGTGTGCCAGCGGCGAGACACATCCATGTACTGCTGTTCAACTCAGCTGTAAGCGACTCGACCTACGGCGAGGCGTTCGCCTGCCGCATGGCAGTGGGCCTTGCAAGCTCATCAGCAAGGTGTGCCCTGTCTGGTTGGTACACTTACACGTCCTCGTTGGCACCGTTGTCTGCGACTTTCCCAGCAGTGAGAGCCCGGACTGCGGTGTAGTACGCGGAGGCGACGTCGGCAAAGAGAATCACACTTGTAACGTCGCACAGTAGCGGCTGAAAGCTTGTGTGATATGGGATCCAAGGACAACCGAGGTGTTTTTGAGACTGCTAAGCTGCGCTGGGAGAGCATTGGAGTGGAAGACATCATACAGACCTGGCTGAAAGGCTTTGTGCAGAAACTTGGGAAGGGTGGGCAGAAGCATGGACAGCTTGGTAGCTGCACACTGTGCTGTGTCGCTCCGACCCTTGTAAAGCCTCGTGAGAGTGCCTCCTTTGAAACCGAGAGGCTCAACACAAGTGAGACCCATTTTGAGGAGGAGGAGCATAAGGAGTTGCACCAAGCATTGCGAGGATGCGTGCTCTATCTCGGCCGGTGGGTCATCGGAGCCAGCCGGTTTGCTTTTGTGGGAGAAGGCAATGACCTGGAGAAGGGCGGGTGATGGCAGCTCGGATAGCGAGACTGGAGCAGGCAGGGAGGATCTACTCAGCTGCACATCATCGGCCAGGCTACTGAGATGTGCTGCACGGTTCTGCTTACACGCTGCCTTTAGACGCTGGGATGCCAAGCAAAGATAGTGGCTCTGAACGGCTCCAGCATATTGGACCTCTTTGGTCCACTCTGAATTCAGCATGTGAAGCACGGAGCTGCAGTCCATCTGTTTCCAGGCTTCCAGGTATGGAAGACAGCAGCAACGAGATGGAAGAGAAAAGCACGCTTAGTGCTCAGGACGTGCGAAGCCTCATAACTTCGCCGTGTAGCTGCCATGTGGCCTCGCTCAAGTAGGCTCGATGACATCGCCCTCGTTGGAGGGGAAAAGCGGCAGCAAGCGAGTTCTGGAGGTAGCTGACAAGAGTAGATGCCTGAGCATGGGGAGAAGCCGTCCAAGGTATGCGAGAGACAGCCTGCAGAATGCTCTCAACTTTGGTCCGACCCTCAGGAGTTAATATAGCTCGACCGTCGAAACGGCGTGGAGGTGCCGGTGGAGACTTGTCCGTGAGCCGGGTTGTGAGGTCAACCTGTGCGCACACACGGCAACGTGGTCAATGTATGCCTGGCCAGTATGGATGGACTCATCAGTCCAAGTGCTGATGCTCCCCGCTCGCTACTCACTGGGGACAGCGATGAAATCGATGCGGGAGAAGGCTCCGTTGCGCTCTGCACATACGTACCAGAGGGGCCTTGCTGGCAATGGAAACGAACTTGGAACCCAGAGACGCTGGGCGTGCAAAAAGTCTGCGAAAAGTGCACCGGAATCATCTTGAGGGTTCGGGTCCTGGCCGCCGATAGCGTCTGAGGTGACAGAACCGATAGACGCGTTCATGTCCCCTCCGAGAATGAAAGCCGAGTGGGCATGCACCTGGCACAACCTGTTGGTTTCCGCCCACCAGGCTGAGATTGCTTCCGCCTCGACTGCTCGGTGAGGCGCGTGTACCGACGCAACCAGCAAATGGAACCCTTCTTGAGGAAGTAGCCGACGTGGGTCTCGGTGCAAAACAAGACAGGCGTGCTGGGTGAACCGCAATCGTTTCTGGTTGTGGGGAGCGCTAAAAAGCGCGTGATTTTCCAGCAGCCGCACCTCGACTCCCAGGGTGCCATTTGCACTGCCAGAGGCGTATCGCAGGTAGCCTTGCGTGCGCAGGAGCCTCTCCTGTGTCCGAGCTTCCTGGAGGCGCTATCTGAACTCGGCAGTGCGGAAACAGTCAGCTAGCAGGGTCGGGCGGGCAGGTTGGAAAGTGAGGCCACCAGTGGCATTACCCTCGAGAAGGGCACTGTTCAGAGAGAGAACATTGAATGAGCAGACGCGAAGAGAGAGCGTACCCTAGGATTGGACTTGGGAAGTATCATTCTGAATGGCCTCTATTGGCAAGAAGGGAGACACAAGTTGCACAGACGCTATGCCCAAAGAGTCCGTGCAGGGCGGAACTGTCTCAACAGTGGCCTCGGATACATTTCAGCAGCCGAGAGATTTGCAACGACTACGGCAGTGCAGCTAAGGAGGGAACCTCCCTGGCACCACGAATAGTGCCGTCAAAGGACCAACACAGGCGCCCGCAGTGCCGGCTCCGGACAGCACCCCTCGCAAGACAGTCGGCGAGCTTATTGCCCAAAACATCCAGAGTGCTCTGCCACATGGCGGCACGGAGAGGATGTGGTGAGAATTCAAGTCCAAAGAGCTCTAGACTGCGCAACATGGCGGCAACACCACAAGGAGCTCCAGCGAAACAACCTTGAAAAACACCAATGGCAGAGCTGCAGTCCGAGTGCAAAATGGTAGGCATTTGCGCAAACCTCGTGAGACTCAGCCATGCCGCAACAAGAAGCGCGTTGTACTCAGCAACGTAGGCAGAAGGTCGGTCCTCTTGCAGGGCCCAGTGGGGGCACAGATCCGGACAGCGCCGCACAACTGCCAGTGTTCGGACAAACGAAAAGGCAGGTCTATGAGCATTCCCTCGTAGGTAGCCGCAGTGTGAGAACCATCTGTGAAACAGTGAAGGTCATTGGACACGAAGTCTTTAGGTTGGAAATCAAGTGCTCTAACTGTGTGGAGATCATGCTGTATCGCAAAGACGAGGTTCCATCCCGCGCCCGGCGTGCAGTCAGGCAGAAGGAATTGAAGAAGCTGACCAGCAAAGAGTCCATCGATCTCAGAGGACTGGCCTTACCATACATTCAGTGCCCTTGCAAGACCCGATTGGGAGCGGGAAGCTGGGCGCGACAGGGCCTCGAATGCAGGGTAATCGAGGACCAGCTCTGCGGACAGTTCGTAGAGTATCTTGGTCTGGGAAGATAGGTACTACGATTACCATCCCGGGCGGCGGGATAACCGGCGCGGCCGAGCTCCGCGGCTCGAGACGCAGACTATGCAGCTGCCACCGGCGTCATTGCTGCAAAAAGTTGAATCTGCGGGTGGCAGCGATCGTACCCGCCTGCTAGAGGCCTGCGCCTGCATCGGACTTAGTTCAGCCATGTGACTCCACTACACGCTCGACATCTTTTCAACTGTGCAGCTGGGCTCATCATATGTGCCTTGCCCTTCCGTAAGGTTGTAGATACCTGGCCATGGCGGATTTATCAGAGAACACTCTCTTACGTGTCGCCACCTATGTCTCTGTTCAACCCTCTTGCTGCTCTACTGCGCTTCGCCGAATGTCGCTACGCGGCAGCTATTGAGTGCTGTGGGCTTGCGAGAGCGCAAAACGGCCGGTCTTGCCTTTCGGCAACAGCTGACGGCATACCAACGGTCGGTAGCCGCATACTTGGATCGGTGTGTGTTTGTGTGTTGGCAAATAGAGCGCAGACTCCAACTATGGGTTCGGCTTGGCTTCCAAGTCGGCGCCACTATTATCCAAGTTGATCTCGAGGCATTGATGACGCCGCCGCGGTCTTCCGCCACACCTGTCGAGCGGTCGTTGGACTATGCGAGGGCACTGACTTTCTGCGTGCGTCGGCCATCCATGATGCAGTGGATGGTACGCAGGCGTGGACCTTGGGTTGGTCTAACTTGCGCACTACGCCTTCTTTCAACTTGGAACCGATGCAAGCACTCCCCATAACGCGCTTGCGGTCTCCGATACCTTATTGAATTGAGATGTGGAGGAGTTACACTCTTGTGGTGCTCCTTCTCTATTTGCCCTTGCGAGACCCTGTGAGGGAAGCTGGGCACTGACATCCCAGGATACAGCGGCCTGTTTGTGACGGGCTGCTCTACGACACTGGCTCTCTGAATGAGTGATTCGCCCTTGCGAGACCCATTGGAAGCGAAGCTGTGCATGGCAACTCACCTTTTGCTCTTGTGTTGCGAACTGCCACCGACCTGACAATTTTGATGATGGTGGCCATTGCGCGACCCATGTCTTACGGGGAGCAGGGCCAGTGAACCGAGGGCCAGTGTATATATCAGAGCTGAACGATTTCGCCGACCAAGTCTGTATGTCGCAGCTCCTGTTTCACCTGCATTTGTATAGCTTATTCATTTCTTGTTAGTTGCTCTCTTTCTTACAGGGACCGAGTGCTGCAGCGTGTAGTCGACGAGGCCCGCATACGCCAAAAAAAAAAGGTTGAAATCTACAACAGCACAGAGTCTCCCAGAGGGGGGTTCCTGACTATTTCTTCCTTTAAGAGCAGGTATGGCGCAGGGAGGTCTTGCGGGTGGCCTCAACAGCTGTTGGCGTGGCAGGAGCCGCTTGTGTACGAGTGGACGACCTGTGATACTGAGGTTCCAGTCTGTAGCCGCGGCAACGGGCGGGTGCAACTTGGTGGTGGTGGAGACCTACTGTGGGTGGCAGCACCCGAGCATATGACATGCCAGGTCAGTGATGCCCGCAGCTACATCCGCAACCACACTGACGTGGACTTTGGCCAGGGTCCGTGTACCTTACGTGCTCTCTGAGCGACTGAACTCGGCATAAGGCTGCGAGCGGCTGAGGTGAAAACGTTTGCTCCTCTGCTGCTCGGTGCTTCCTGTTGACTTGCGCGCTCGTTTGTACTCAAAGAGAAGAAAGTTTGGGGGAGGGACATTCATCTGTATCCGTACCAACGTAGTACCCGCTTTCCAGCACCATGGCAGTGGCCACCCTTTAGTGACCAAGCTGGAGCCCTCCACCCTTTCCTGAAACAGCTATTGTCTCTCTCAGCGAGGAACAAACAGCACAGCTTTTGCCGTCCATCGTCATTCACGGCTTGAGAAGCCAAAATCAAAGCTGATAGAGCTTGGGCCACCGTCTTGGGGACCGGCGGACCGGCAAGTGCCGCATCCGCAGCACCTACAAACCTGCATCAAGCTGACGCAACATCCTCAGCATGGCCTGGCCTGGTGGAACACTGGCTGGATCAGCAAGGCCTGGTGCTGGAGCCACAGAGTTGACTCACTAGTACCTACCAGGCACCGGCTGGTCAACCACACTCCGGTGATTGCGACTCTGCTGGAAGTGAGGTGGTCTTTGTGTCGGAACCTCCACTGACGCCCTGGGTGGATTCTGTCTGCGCAGCCTGGCTGTACCCCTCAAGACACTGGCTCGCCGCGTGCATACAGGGTGGTTCTTTGCCTCTAGCGGAGGGCAGACTTTGTAAAAATGGCTGACCAATCTGTGCTCATTGAGTTAGCAACACTGGTTTTTTGCGTGCCTGGCTCTGTGGGGGGTCCATATTTCTCCATGGAGCCTGAGTGCGCGCTGCCGCTCACGCGGCTACGACCGCCGACACACTAGCTCTTCTTAGCCATCGCCTCGGTGGACTCGGTGGTGGTTGAAGGAGCTTGTTAGCTCCTGCCTGGCTCTCTTGCTTTGGCGACGTGTTTGACACGACCTGCCGGTTGCCGGGTTCGTTCTCACCAATTTTGCAATCTCGGACCCAATTTGGGGGAGTGCATTGCGATAACAATCGACGTCGAGCCCATGACCCCATTTGGTTGCAAAACTACCGACTGTGGCACTTGTGATACCCACATGGTGTAAAGCTGGGCAGTGCTGTTGTCTTATTTCCGCTTGACTCTGGCGGGCTCTGGGAAGCTAAATCTGGCTTGAGAGCTGGTTGGCTCCGCGCTGATTCTCTGCCTCTGTCGGTTCTCTGCTCCGTGCGACACTTGTCTTGGTTGGTCGCAAGGCGGTGCTCCGAAACTCGTGTCTTACGATAAGCGCTTGCGATACCCACTCCTGGAAGCTGGGCTTGTCAGTCTGCACTGTGGTGACCTGTCCGATCAACTTCTGCGATGTTTGCACTGGGAAGCCATGTTCGGCGGACAGCTGGACCTTGAAAACGTCCTCGTTGCCCATCCATGGGAAGCTGGGTCTGGTTGGCCTGTCGCGTTCTACTGAGGATGGTTTGCCTTTCTGGCACATTGCAGCCGCTGGTTTCTTCTCAAAACCCACATGTCGAAGAACTGGGATTCTCCAGTATGGCACCCTGGATTGGAGCTGTGCGCGTGGCTCTCCTCCTTTCTGATTGACACGATCAAGGATGCTCATGCTTCTGCGCATCTGGTCACCGCTCCGGAGAAGGCCAACTGAGAGGCGCTTTATTCAGAAGGTCGAACGATCCCTGCTGGCTAAGTCTGCAAGTCGCGACCTGTTTCACCCCTTAGGATCTTTTTGTACAGTTCTTCATCATCTTCTTGCTTACATTCACTTCTTACTGGGACCGAGTGCTACAGCCGTAGTCGTAGTCGACGAGGCCCGCCCACGTCAAAAAAAGGTGTGAGGATCGCCTCCGCCTGGATGTGACACTGCTCGACGATTGGGCCGCCGAGGTGGTATCGGTGCTTCTTGCCCAGCTCGCTCTTCTTCCCACGTTATTGCGCAGCACTGTGGCGGCGGATTGGCGCCACGCCGAATGGCTGGCAGCACAGACACTCAGGCGATGTAGCGGGAGCCTCTTGCTTCGCTCTTAGCGCCTTTCTCTGGGGCGCTGAAATGGGCACGAGGAGCCCATGAGCAATGCGCGAACTCTACGCTCCACTCTGTGAGCAGCATTCGTTGCAGAATTGGCTGTCTGCCGGGGCCCGGCCTCTTTATGAGCAAACACCTTCCGCCGAACATTGGTTGGGCCAGCCCTGGTGCATGGGTTTGAAGCTGGTGGTAAGAAACACTTAAAGGAGCTGGACCGCTTGCAAGCTCTTCCCACCCTTGCTGAATGCCTCTGGGGCTGGCGGGGGAAGCCGCCCGGATGGGCGTTAGGATTTTATCGCCTCATGGGAGCTCCAGGATTCTGTATTGTCGGGCCAGAAAGACCCGCCCTGGAGGGCGCTAGTCGACCCTTGGAGTTTCATTGCCTGGACACAGTAGATGGAAGTGTGGAGCATCCGTTGACTGGACCGTCCGAGGCTGGATCTGTGCAGAATTGGAGCGTTTTCGCGTCCGTCTGCCTAATAGGGGTCACGGACCGGCAGCCAGCGATGCCTTACCAGGCGCCTACTTCGGCCAAGTGGGCCGCTTTGTGCGGGCGCACGGGAAAAGCACCAGCGATGAGCGTGACCAGTCCCTGCCGGTTGAGAACTCCCCCGTGCGGGTCATGTGCTCGGGTGCGGAGCTCTTCCATATTCCAGCACGAACGGAAAATTGGCAGGTAGTGTGCTCGCAGCAGTGTTACGGACCCACGAGATGCCAGACGCTGTCAGACTGCACCAATGGTGGCCCGACCGACACGACACGGTGCTTCACATGCGGCGTCATTTTCCACTTGATAGGTGTAGTGTAGTTAGGCGGTTTTTGGAGGATCCGCGCCCCAACACTGTTGGACGTGTTCCTCTCAAGTGCCGATGTCCTCCATCACCTCTGCGATATCTGCACTGGGAAACCATGCATGGGTGGACATTGGCACCTTGATTCAACGGTATTCGATGCAGTGCGCTCTTGTGCGGTGCCCTTGCGATACCCAAGTGGGAAGCTGGGCTGGATTGTTGCGCAATCCTCGATTGGCCCTTGTGATGCCCACCCTTGGGTAGCTGGGTCTGGCTGGCCTGCCGCGTTATGCTACAGCTGGTCTGCCTGTGCGCGGCCTCTCTGTCACATTGCATCCTCTGGGTACCATTCGCAAAACCCACACGTCGGAAAACTGGGATTCTCCAGTACGACGCCTTGGTCGGAGCAGGTGCGCTTGGCTCTCCTCTTTGCCCGGATATAATCCATGATGGCTGCTTTACTTCAAGCGCACATGACAGCAGTGCGCTCTTCCTCGCTGCTTTCCGGGATGCTCATGCTTCTGTGCAGCTGGTTGCCGCTTCGGAGAAGACCCACTGAGAGACGGTACACCCAGTTCAGATTCACTTCTTACTGGGACCGAGTGCTACAGCCGTAGTCGACGAGGCCCGCCCACGCCAAAAAAAAAATCCCGAACATCTCATGGTGCAGGTCCTGCAGTATCTCCCTGGACGTTACCTGCAATTAATGTGTGGCGCCCCGCCAACGCCGCTGCGGAGTGACGCAAAGTCGCCATGCCTCCTCCTCCGTACAACATCGCTGGCGCATTGCCCTGTCCTTAAAATTACAAATGTCACAACCAAACTGGTCAACGTTGATGCGAAGTCATCCCGCTTGCAGCTGCCAAAATATCGATCACACGACAGCCGCTTTGGGCACTGCAACTGCAACTACCCTCGCTGGCAGCAAGCTTTCTGATAACCACTGCTACTGCTACGGCACCCGCTGTTTCTAGTTCAGACTTTTTGAACAGGCCTCAGATGGAAACCTGCGTTCCGTAACCTGAGTTTTGAAACCCAGGTTTGAACAACCATTTTTGGAAACGAGATTGCTCAAAGCCTGGTTCGAACACCCAGGTTCGACCCAGGTTTGAACGTCAGGTTCAGCCTGGGTTGCTACCTGGGTTCAACCTGGGTTGGAACCTGGGTTGGAACCCAGGTTGGAACCTGGGTCGGAAACTGGGTTGGAACCTGCGTTGAAAGCTGGGTTGCGAACCTGCGTGAAGCTGGGTTTCATTTGCACGGCTGTTTTCCAAAGTGGAAGGGCCCAGTTTGATTTTGCGGCCTTTGTGTGTCTCTGAATTCTCATGTTTCTGCTTCTGTTTTCCATTTTACCTCGCGATTTGCATTTGTGGCGTTTGTTCACGTACTTCTTGATATTTTTCGCTTTGAACGGTTTCGTAAGTTAAGATTCACGGCTGCGGCTTCATGGCGCGGAGAGTGCATTCATTCATCAAAAACGGGCAGGTTGTTGTTCCGTTTAAGGCGAGCACCCCGCTGAACGATTTGCAGCCTTTTGTGTGTCTCTTAATTCTCATGCTTCTTCTATTTTATTCGCTTTTAACCCCTCAAGCGATTTCGCGTGGCATCTGCTTTTGTCGAAGAAGGCATCTGTTCACATTCTTTTTGTGAGTTCTTTCGCTTGTACAGTGGGCTTGGAGTTGAAGGCGTCAAAGCCGCAGAGAGTTTGCAATTTACAAATTGAAAAAAGAAGGCGTCTGTTTACGTCTTTTTTGCAAATTTTTCGCTTTGGTTTGGTTGAAGGTTTACGGTGGTGGCTTCAAAGGCGCAGGGAGATTGCAATTTGCAAAAAGTGGGGGAAGCGCAGACCCCCCCATTGAGCTTTTAAGACGGGCTTTGTTGAACGCTTTTATGCGGCCTTTGTGTGTCTCTGAATTTTCATGTTTCTGCTTCTGTTTTATTCGCTTTCAACCCCCGTAAGCGATTTCGTGTCGAAGAAGGTCCTCCTTCAGGTCTCTTCCTCAGGCCTCCTTTAAGCCTTTCTTCAAACCAATGCTAGGCCTGCCTGAAGCCCTCCTGGGTTTTGAGCTGGGTTTGAACCTGGGTTTTTAACCTGGGTTAAACCTGGGTGCTTCAAACTTGGGTTCCACACCTGGGTTACACACCTGGGTTAGAACCTGGGCTTCAAACCTGGGTTCAAACCTGGTTTATAACCTGGGTTTAAACCCGGGTTTTTAACCCGGGTTCCCAATCTGGGTTAGAACCTGGGTTTCAAACTTGGGTTGGGTTTTAACCTGGGTGCTTTAAACTTGGGTTCCAAACCTGGGTTAGAACCTGGGTTTCAAACCTGGGTTCAGACCTGGGTTATAACCTGGGTTTAAACCTGGGTTAGAACCTGGGTTTCAAACCTGGGTTTGGAACCTGGGTTTAACCTGGGTTTGAACTTGGGTTTTAACCTGGGTTAAACCTGGGTTCATTAAACCCGGGTTCCAAACCTGGGTTAGAACCTGGGTTTCAAACCTGGGTTCATTAAACCTGGGTTCAAACCTGGGTTATAACCTGGGTTTAAACCTGGGTTTAACTCGGGGTTGAACCCAGGTTCGAACCCAGGTTAAACCCAGGTTAAAACCCAGGTTCAAACCCAGGTTAAACCCAGGTTTCAAACCTGGGTAGGGTTCCCGGGGTTGTTGTTGTTGTTGTTGCCCCCCCCCCCCGGGGGGAGGGAACCCAGGTTCAAACCCAGGTTCAAACCTGGGTTAAACCCGGGGGGAGGGGGGGACCAGCCTCACTTGAAGGTTTGGTTCAAGGAGAGCTGAGAAGAGTTGAGGAGTTTGATATCTCTTCGAGCGATGAAGTGGAAGAGATCGAGGAAGAACCGACTGATGGTTTGATGGAGTGGTACCAAGGATGGTGGTTCTTGGAAACAGAAGTTGAAAGAAGTGTGAGAATGGTTTCTGAAGGAAATGATGTGAGAAGAGCAGCAAGAGAAGTGGATGCATGTGAGGTAGTGCTCGACAGTGGAGCTGACTGCCATGTGTTGCCTATGGATTGGGCAGAAGAAGTCGGAGAAACTTCGAACTTTGAGTATCATCTGAAAGATGCGCAAGGGAAAGTGATCCCAACGCTGCCTGTGAGGCAGAATGTGACGTTTGTTTTCACGAAGGAGTCTGGAAAGAAGTTGAAGATCACTGACAGTGCTGTTTGCGGCAATGTCACCCAACCTTTGTTTGCGGTAGGAAAGATGTGGAAGCTAGGTTGGGGTACGGTGAATGAAGATGGAAGATTGTGGTTGAAGAAAGGAAGTGTTCGGATACCGATATACTTCAAAAGGAATTCCTCAATGGCGAGGATGTGCATACGGAGACTTGAAGGAGAAGAGATGACAGTGCAGCCTGTGAGGCTGGAGCGAGAACTGAAGAATGAGTTGAAGAGCAAAGAAGATGAAGATGGTTGGTTTGTGCTAAATGACGGCACGCCTGCAAGGTTTGATTGGTTTATGGGGAAGACGTTTGACCCAACGGGTCAGTTCCCTAATAGACTCTATGAGGGAGCAGGAGATGAAGGCGATTATTTTCCTTATAGGACAACCTTGCTAGGAAAGATGAAAAGAAGTGGAGAAAGAGTGTTGAATGAAGTGGATTGGAAGAGTATGGATTTCTTTGAGTGTACGGAGATCTGGAAGGATCGAGAAAGAGTGCAACTTGGGGCGAGTCCTCAAGCAAGGTTTGAGGTGATGGTCACCTTGTTGGAAAAAGGATTGAAGGAACCGAGCGACTATGGGTTGCTCACGAATTTGGAAGAGCTTGAAAGAGAACTGGCACAAGAAGGAGTGCCAATGGAGGTCACAGGAACCTCCTCAAGTTCAAAAGACAAAAGGGAAAGTGAGAAAGAGGAACCGAAGAGAGGAGTTCCAGTGATTGGTGAAGATGAGGAAGAAGTGATGGTGATTGGACCAATGAAGTTGACACGCCAGAGTGAGTTGAAGGAGATGAAAGCGGCGTGCAAGTATCTGCATATCTCGAAGAATGGATCGAAAGAGATTTTGTGGAAAAGATTGAAGAAAGAGGTTGCGCTGAGCAAAGTGAAAGCGCAAGCCCAAATCTCTGAGGATATCAGAAAGGAGTTTGAGAGAGAACCAATTCCAGAGGCTCTGCCTGCTTTGCCGAGCCCGGAAGAGATTGAAGCGCATGAGTTGACGCATTTGCCGAGAGCGCCCTGGTGTGAAGCATGCCAGGCAGCAAAGAGCAGAGAAGACAACTTTGAAGAGACGAAAGAGAAAGCGCAACGGCCCGTGTTTAGCTTGGACTTTATGTTCACAGGAACACAAGGAGATGAAAAGGAGAGAGATCCGCTTGCTATTCAGCTTGCGGGTGTTGACAACGACACGAAGTTCCTGATAGCTATTGCGGTGCCAACGAAAGGAGGAGATGCGGTGATAAACCACGCAGTGAGTGAAGTGGTAAGAGTGTTAGCCCTTTTGGGTTACGCTGAAGTGGTGATTAGAACGGACACCGAGCCAGTGATGATTGCCATCAGGAGAGGAGTTCAAGTGGCAAGAACAAGACAAGGTTTGAAGACGGAGTTGCAAGATGCCACGCCTGATGAGCATCAAGGGTTGCCTGTGGAAAGGTATATCCAAACTGTGAGGAACCTTGCAAAGACGTTGTTGGCGACGGTTGAGCAACGAAGTGGAACGGCCATCGGATCTGATGTCCCGCTTTATAGCTGGGCGTACAGACATGCAGCATGGCTGCACAACAGGTTTCATGTTGGAAGAGATGGCAGAACTTCGTTTGAAGCGACAGTGGACCGAACGTACAAAGGGAAGTTGGCCCCGTTCGGGTCAGCAGTGTTTGGAAAAGCAGTGCCAAAGACCAAGGAGAAAGGAGAACCTTGGGAGAAAGGAGTCTTTCTTGGAAAGGACTACGCGAGCAATCTGAACTTGATTGGCACAGGCAGAGGAGTGATCAAAGCGAGGACAATGAGAAGATGTGCTGAGGCATATCAGCCGGAGCTTTTGCAACTTTCGGTTGGAGCTCCATGGGATCATCAGCTGAAGGCTTTGAGGTTTAAGAAGAAGAGAATTGTGCCTATTGATGATGGGCCAGGACTGCCAAGATTGGCGGTGGAAGCTGATAAAAGAGTGGAAGAAGAAAAGAGAAGCGAGCCTTCGCCGCCAAGCGACCGCCAAGGAAGCTCAAGTTCTTCTAGCAAGAGTTCGTCGTTATCTGGAGCAACGCCAGAAGCAATGGACGACGAGAGCGATGACGATGACGATGATCCAGGAGAGGTGAGAACAAAGAGAAAAGCGGAAGATGAATTGGTGCCCGATGAAATGACGTTAGAAGATTTTCAAAGAGAAGTTGCAAAGAGGAATGCAGAAGAAGAAGGAGAAGGGTCACCAAAGAAAGAACCAAGAGTAGACGAAGGAACTGGAGAGGTAGAAGAAAGAGTTGAAAAGGTGCCGAGACTTGGAGACGAAGCACGAGGAAGCGCGGCACGAGTGGAATACCACATTCGGAGATTCGCCAAGAGCGAGGATCCCGAAGAGCACGGAGATGAGTATGTTGACCTCGACGAGACACAGTTGTTTCTGGAAGAAAGTCGAGAGTTCCAGAGCAAGTGGAACGAGAAGGTGTGTGAGACAGAAGAGGACCTAACGGTTACTTGGTCTCACGAGTATGATGATGGGCCACCAAAGTTGGAAGATGAAGATTTGGAAAAGGTGGACCTGAAAGCAGAGAGAACAGAAATCGAGAGACTATTGGAGATGAAAGTTCTCAAAGAAGTGGAACTGGATGAGAATGGAGAGTTGAAGAAAGGACCGAATGGAGAAGAACCAAAGAGACTCAGTACAAAGTACGTGTTGGATTGGAGGCATAGGGACCTCCAATGGAAGAGGCGAGCCCGCCTAGTGGCGCGGGAGTACAAGTGGCTGACGGACTACGATCTCTCAGCGCTATACTCACCAACGAGTATTGGTTCGAGCATCAAGCTGTTATCAGCTTTGTGTGCGAGTTCAAGAGACTACGAGATGATCTCGATAGACATTTCGGACGCGTACCTTCAGGTGCCACAGAAGGAGTACACGGTTGTGAGTTTAGGAGGAAAGTGGTACCAGCTGCAGTACACCCTGCCGGGACAACGAACAGGAAGCAGTGATTGGTTTGAGCACTTACGAGAAATCCTGGAGAAAGAGAAGATGGTTTCCGATGTGGGGTTACCAAGTTTCTTCTACAAGTTTTCAGAGACCCCAGGAGAAGGTGGAACGCTGACGAGTACACATGTGGATGATTTGGAGGTGTTTGGAAAACCAAAGGAGAACCAAGCGGTGGTTGATCTGCTGCTGAAGCACAAGTTGAAGATAAAGCTGGAAGGACCAGTGAAGGTTGGAGAAGGAAAGTGTACTTTCTTGAAGAGGACGTTCTTAGGAACGAAAGAAGGAATTGAGATCAGGATGGACGGCAAGTATCTTGAGAAGTTGGAAGAGATTTTAGGTTTGGGAAAAGCCCTGCCGAAGAAGTTGCCGTTTCCAATGGATTACGGAAGATCGTTGAAGGACGATACGCCCTTGGATGCAGATGAACATCATCTGTATAGATCCTGTGTAGGAATCCTATTGTATATGACACCGGAGAGACCTGATTTGGGATTCGCTACGAAGTGGTTGTCTGGGAAGTTGGCAGCGCCAACGCGAGGAGACTTAGCAGTGCTTAGGCACGTGGCAAAGTATGTAAAAGCGACAGCCCACTACGTGATAGAACACAAAGAGGCATATCCTGGAAAGAGTTTTCTAGATCCAAGTGATAAGAGAACTGAGAATGCCTACAAAGATGTTTTTACGGCAAAGAGTTTGATCGAGGTAGTGACCGACGCCGACTGGGCGACCGATCGTGAGAATAGGCAGTCAACGAGCTGCGTGTTGATTTTCGTGAACAGTAACATCGTTTACTTTCACGCGAGAAAGCAAAAAGCGACGGCTTTGAGCAGCTGCGAAAGCGAACTGGTGGCAGCTGTTGGAGGTTTGAGTGAAGGAGTTTTTCTACAGAACCTGCTGCACAGAGTTCTAGGGATTAGGCCGGAGATGGTGATTAGGATGGATTCTAGCAGTGCTAGGTCTATTCTCATGAAGAAAGGCCTAGGAAGAACGAGGCACATTGATGCAGGACTGCTTTGGGTTCAAAGGCTTACTTCGGTAGGTCTTCAAGTGAAAGCGATATCTGGGAAGGAGAACCCTGCAGATGTAGGAACAAAGGCTTTGTCGAGGAACGCTGTTGTGAAGTGTTTGGAGAGAATTGGTGTGAAAACTGGGGAAGAGAGTGAAGAGGTCAGGATAGCAAGTGACTTCAAGATCCCTACGAAGTATCTGAGAAGACTTGTGATGATGATGATGGTTCAGCAGTGTGATGGACTAAGAGATCAAAGCAGTAGAAGCAGTGAAGGTGGAAACCTTGGTTTGGTGATGATGGTGATGATGATGACACTGGTTGTTATCATGGCTTGCAACGGTAGCTTGTGGAAGAGTCTGGTTGGAAGTGTTGAATGCATGTTTTATTCCGCCGCTGCCGTTTTTGACTCAAGGAAGGAAGTGAAAAGAGAGAAAGTGAAAAGAAAAGAAGTGAGGAGAAAAGAAATAGAAGAAAAAGAAGAAGTGAAAAAGATGGCCGACGACGCGGCCCTCAAGACAATGATCAGTGACGAATGCCGCAGCATAGAGTCCGTAACCCTATGCGAAAGAGAGCTCAAAAAGGAGCGAGAGAGGAGATTAACCCTGGATGCCCTATGGCCCGAAGTGCAACGCCTCAACCAAAAGTATGAGCCTAAAGAGGCGGCCCCGTCAGAAGCTGCAAAGACGGAGGTTAAAGTGCCTGAAGAGTTCAAGAAAACAGCCGAGGAATTGGCTGGAGAGGCACAGGGAAGCAAAGGAAGTGCCGAAGGAAGCCAGGCACAGGTTATGGAAGATAGAGTGAGCGAGCTGAGGCAGAAGGCCTTGGATGCTTCCGAGAGGCGAAGGGGCCAGAAGGAAAGGGCAAATGAAGCCGCAGAGAAGTCGAAGGAAACAAAAGAAGAAGAAGAGAAAAAGAAAGAGAAAGAAGAGGAGGAGCAAGAAGCCTCCGAAAGCGAGGAGAAAGTGAGTTCGGAGAAAGAGGAGGAAGAGCAAAGCTCCGAAAAAGAGGAAGAGAAAAAGAAAGGAGAAAAGAGAAAGAAAGAGTCTGAGTCCAGTGATGATGAATACAAGGAGATCATGGACAAAATGGCAAAGAAGTCAGTTCTGGAGGAGGAGAAGAGAGTGCAGGACCTGCTTGGGCAGATGCGAGTTCTGCAGGAGAAAGTGGACGAAAAGCGAAAGAAATTCACGATTTATTCGGACTTGTATACTTACAAGCAAAAACAGAAGAAGATCAAAGAGGAAGAAAGAGATAAGTTGATCGCAAAAGAGATAGAGGTGAAGGAAGAGCTGAAGCGGGTAGCGGACGAAGCGTTCGTTGCCAAAGAGTCCATAGAGAAACAACTGGACAAGCTGAGAGCCGAAGAGGAGGAACAGGAAAATGAGGCTACATTGATAATGGACGCAGAGTCCGCCCTGCAGAAAGAGATGGACCAATTGAGGCCGAAACTTCAGACTGCACTGGAGGAGTTGAAGGCAAAAAGGAAGGAACTGCAGGTTCCAGCGGGTGGACTGCTTCAGGGCGAAGCTGAGCAAAAGCTGAAAGAGATGGAGAGCAAGAGGATCAAAGAGATTAAAGAGCTCCAAGAAACGAAAGAAAAGGAGATCAAGGAGGAGATAGACAAAAAGGATAAAGAGATCAAGGAGCTAAAAGAGTCAAAGGACAAAGAGATTGGAGAATTGAATGAAGAATTGAGAAAGCTGAAAAAGCGCAAAAGCAGTGCTGGGTCGACGCAAGGCCCATCGAATGAGGATGCAGAGAAGATGAAAGAGGAGCGCAAGAAAATGCGCGAGACTATCAAGGAGCTTGGAAAGAACAACAAGGCCCTCGAAGATGAGCTCCAGGTGTTTAAAGAGGAAAGCCGGATCAACGAAGATCCTGATGCGCAAAGCCAGCCAATGGTTTGCGCGGTATGTTCGCGTTTCGGACATGGTTCCGAAACGTGTTGGGATGCCGATTACAATTATACTGCCTCAGGGCAGTATGCCCCAAAGATGCAAAGGGAAGAAATGAGTAAGGAACAGTTCCAATCCTGGTACAAGAAGAACGAATTGATAATTCGAAGAGCATACGCGAACAGGTTGGAGACAAACAAGAAAAAGTACCGCACAGACAACGCGGAGAAGGGCAAAGGAAAGAAAGCCCAGCAAAAGAGCGGCTAAAGGAGAAAAGGAAAAGAGAAGAAAGAAAGACCAAACCGGAGGTCTATAAAGAAAAAGGGAATCTGAAGGCTGAAAAGCCAGAGGGGGAACTTCGTTCCCAAATGAGGAAAGAGTTTTCTGAAAGTTGTACGACAACTGCACCACGAGAAGCCGAAGAGTTTCTTCACGAGGAGAGAGTTTAAAGAGTTTGAAGAGTTTGTGGCTTTTGGGCCACCACGAGTTCTTTTGAGGCTGAAAGGCCAAAGAAGTGAACGAGTTTGAGAGCGGCCAGTAGGAGTAGCTCTGTTTCACTCGTCTCACACCACGACAAAAAGCGAGTGCACAACGAGTGTTTCAAAAGGAGGAAAGTGCGACTGTTTTGGGTTCGTTGCACCTCTAGGAAAGAAAAGGCAAAAGAGGATGCACGAAGAGGGGGTAACAAACATTTCGCTTAGGAGTGTGTTGCCCTATAATCCTGTAGATGAGCTGTTTGCCACATGATTTTGTATAGTATGGAACAAATGTTCCACTGTGGTGTTTAGGCTCAAGGGACGCACCCAAGACAGCCGTGCGCCCGAGGAAAAGTGAAGTGCGAATATCTGTGTGAAGTGAAAGGGTCCGGAACGTACCCGTAAAGCGTTTTAGAAGCGCTTCGCACCTGATGCTGCCCGGTCAGAGTATTTTCCCTTGAGGTCACAAGCTCTCGAGTCGAATGCAAGGACGCTGCATGAGCAGGATCAGGCCCTTCGTCCCTCAGGCTCGGACGTGAAAACTGAAGTCGCTGCTGTAGCGGGTCCCATTGCCGACCTACCTGGTCCAGTCTGTGTAGACTCCGACTCCGAATCATCATCTTCCAGTGAGAGCTCCAGTTCATTTCGAGGCCCAAACCATGCTCATAGCACAGCTGCGGCAAAGCATTGTGGATCCCGATGCCAATAGTCGACAGAAGCTTCCGGAAGCCGAGCGTGATCAGCGAGTAAAGCTTTTTAAAGATGCCAACCCCGGACTTTTTCTTGATCCAACGACGGAGCCAGGCCACAGCCTGTTGGAGCTCACTAGCGCACAGGAACGAGAGAATGTCCTAAGGCATATTCCAGTTGAGAAATGCGTGAGTAGACAGCATGAAGTGCTGAACCACCGGCAGCCGAGCAAAGTGCTTGAAGTCGAGTCAGGAAAAATCAATGTCAAGGAGGTTACCGACACTCCTGAGCAGCCCGCCCACGGAGCGTTGGCTTTTCTTGAGGCCTTGAAGAGGCGAGGGTATGCATACAACATGGCGCGTTGCGTATCGCTAAGTGCCTATGAGAAATATGTTGCAAAATTGCTTATGAACTTCCGCCGCCCGGCTCCTCCAAATCACAGTCGAGTCAGCCTCACACAGCTACAGGATGCGGACAAGATGGTGTGGGTGCATATGGTCGAGAGGGGCACTCGACCCCGCCAGCAAACCGATGGGACGCGTGACATGGACACACACTTGCATGATGCCTTGGATTCATACCAGGTCTCTGCATTGCTGCTGCCGTTACCGGTCGGTAACAAGCGCAAGCGGGACAACAGCCCGCCGCGGATCCCATACACGGGTAAAGGCAAGACCTGGAAAGGCAATGGCAAAGGCAAAGGGGGCCGAGGCAAAGGCACTGGCGTCGCGCCGCCTCCCCAGCAGCACAATGTGGCAATTCCCAAGCGAATCAAGGATGCCGGTGGTAAGGCCTACACATCCAAGGGTTTGCAAGTGTGTTATGGTTTTAACTTGGAAGGTTGTAAGCTAGGCAATGCTTGCACAAGAGAGCATGTATGTGCCAAGTGTGAAGGTGATCACCCGATCACCAAATGCCCGCAGTGACAACCTCCAGAGCGAAACCACCCGCCATCAGCTGTCAATGACTGTGCCAGTACCTGCACAGGAGACGTCGTGCTTAATACCCTTCATCAAGCCAACAACACACATCCGGCAGAAGCCTTTGCTGAGGTTTGTTTGGCCCAATCTTCAATTACTGCAGACCAAGTGGTGAAGCTCACCACTTTGTTAGATTCTGATCCTCAGAATCGCCCGGGCTATCCCCAGGACGGATTCGTCTGGCGCACAGGTGCAACTGTGCATGGTGGAGTACACGCTGTACGCACAAATATGCGGTCTTTTCCCCTTGTGACCCAGATGCTGGTTTCATATGCCAAGCAGTGGGTGCAGGATCACCCTTTTACCAGTCTCATGCTCTTCGCAGATGTGCAAGCGCCCCTGCATGCCGATCGGAACAATGCAGCAGGTGTAGACAATTTTCTAATCGGTTTGACTGGCTTTAGTCATGGAGAGCTCTGGGTCGAATCGTCCTCAGGTTCTCAGGTCTGCCCTGATCCAGCCTACCCCGGCTGCGGTGAGCTGCTTCCAGTCTCGCGCACTTGCGCGTTTTTCGATGCTCATGCAAGACATGCTACCTGCCCATGGACGGGTCACCGAGTTGTTCTTGCAGGGTTCACTGTCAAGGGATACGATGCCTTTGGTCAGGCCATGCGTGCTGAGCTGACAAGTCTCGGCTTCCAGATGCCGCAGTTGGCCACGGGGGATTTCATTTGTCATACCCTAAAACCTCCCCCTCAGCCTAGCCTCGAATCTGGTTTAATCCCCACATGTCCCGTAATCTTCGAGCTGTTCTCAGGCACAGGGCGTGTTACGGCCTGCCTTCGGAAGCTTGGAGTAACCGCTGCGCATGCAGTAGACCACTGTGTGCATTCTCAGGCTGCCGCTTTGCCACTTCTTGCTGACCTGTTGACACCTGAAGGTCGCGAGCTCTGTCGATTTTGGCTGCAGAGCCCTCTGCTGGTGGCCGTCTTCGCTTCGCCCCCTTGCGATGCATCCTCGCATGAAGCCTTGCATGAATTCCTGAGCGAGGTTGTGGAGGAGTGTCAGCGCCGACGTGTTCTCTGCGCCATTGAAAACCCTCAGCGCAGTTCCTATTGGGACACATCTGCCTTCCGTCGCATTCAGCATCTTTGTGCGCATACTGTCAGCCTTGACCAATGTGCTTTCGGTGGCTCCCAGCCGATGCGCACTACCATTGTCAGCACGTCACCGTGCTTCGCATCCTTGGCAAAAGACTGCCCAGGTAAAGCCTGCGCGGCGCACCATGCCGCTGATCAGGAGACTGCCTACCCGCCCAAGCTAGCTGCCTCCATCGCCCATGCCCTCGCATGCCATGCTTGCAGTCTTGGTTGGAACCCGGAAACCCGCTTGCAACAACCCCACTCCTTGCAAACAGCCTGCCAAGCTGTGATAGGGAACCAGCCCAAAGCCTCACGATTCCCTCCTTTAGTCCCCGAACATGCGCAGGTTGTCGTCATGACCGGACCGTCGTCAGTCTCCCTGCCTTGTGAGGCCATGCAACGCATCAAAACGCCATGGACTGTGCCCTTGGAATGTTCCTGCACTTTGCGTGTTATCCCTGCCGAGGCTCAGCTTCTGCGAGTCTCCCCCATCACGGCTAATAAGGGGAAAGAGCAGGCTGAAGAATTGCGGAACCGTTGTGAAATAGCCTGGGGCATTCCCTTCAAACCCGAAGCATTCGTGCGTGAGGCCGTCAAGTCGGGGCATCCAAAACTGGTGCCCGTCAATCTCCCGCAACCCCTTGAAAAAGCTGTGGAGTTGAATAAGTCGCTCAGCAAAGAGGAACTGAAGGATTTTCGGGAAGAATGGTTCAGGAAGTGGGAGCGCAGGGCGGAAGAGTTACGCCCCCAAGAGGAAGAGTTGAAAAATCATTTGCCGGGGCATTTGAAAAATATCTTAAGCGGCAAAGGTCTACTGGTGTGGAGGGAAGTGCTTGAATCCCTTGGGTACGAGGACTTAGGTGTAGTGGAGGAAGTAGCGCGTGGCACCGAACTTCTGGGTCAGGTGCCGCTGACAGGAGTGTTTGACCAGTCGTTCAAGCCCGCAGTCGCTACTCCTGAGCAGGTCAAGGCGAGAGCTGTGGCGAGCCGCGAGAAGGTGCTTGGCAACCTGAAATCGCAGGGCCACCTAGATAAGGAGGTCCGGGACAAATCGATGAAGGAAGTCGCAGAGGGTTGGCTTAGGGGTCCCATTGGGAAAAATCAACTTAAGCATAGTTCTTTGGTCAGTAAAAGGTTTGGCCTCGCGCAAGGTGTAGGAGACAGTAGAAAGGTCAGGTTGGTGGACGATCTTAGTGCTAGCACCGTGAACGATGCAGTGCAAACGTCCGAGTCGCCGAAGCCACATGGAGTAGAGGTCGTGTCAGCGTTGTGCATGAAGTGCCAAGAGTGCATGCCCCGGAGACCCATGAGCGGCAGATGCTATGACTTGAAAGCGGCATACAGGCAGCTTGGATTGAGTGAGGGCGCCCTTGATGCCTCGTTCGTTACCTTCCCCGACCCAGAGTCGGGCGACCCGGTGATATACCAGACGCTGGCATTGCCTTTCGGGGCCGCGCGCTCCGTCTACTCGTTCTTAAGAGTCTCTCATAGCATCTGGTATGTAGGCTGTGCACTTGGTTTCTTATGGGCAAATTATTACGATGACTTCCCGATCATCTGTCCCGATGACGACGTCCAAGCCCTGGAAGAGTTTGTGCCACGACTTTTCAGGTTGTTAGACTGGCGGTTCGCCGAGGATGGTAGCAAAGCGGAAAAGTTTGGAAAAACGTTTTCGTGTCTAGGGGTTGTCTTCGACTTGCGACCTTACTGCAGCGGCAGAGTCGAGGTGGACAACACGTCGACCCGGAAAAGTGAGCTGCAGGAGATCTTGAGGAAAACAGCAGGCCAGGGAGTTATGTCAATCAGTGCAGCACAGAAGCTCCGGGGTCGCATGCAGTTCGCGGACAACCAGATTTTCGGTCGAGCGAGTCGCTTGTGTTTACAGGCTGTCACCGAACATATCGTTAATGGCCGAGATGAAATCGGCCCGGCCTGCAAAGATGCCATGCTGATGTATGCCAACATTCTTGAAGTGTGCAAACCACGAATACTGGCAAGGCCTTGCCAGAAACCAGTGTATCTCTTCACCGATGCGGCATTTGACAGGACCGAGGACAAACCGTGTTGCGGCATAGGAGGAATCCTGTATGACTGCGAAGGTAAGGCACTACGATTCTTTTCATGTTTCTTGAGTGTTACACTTATGCGGAAACTAGGACTTGATGACAAGAAGACCATCATTTTCGAAGCAGAACTTTTGGCATATGTAGTCGCACTGGTAGCTTGGAAAGATGCAATGAAGGGAAGACCTCTTGTCGCTTATGTTGATAACAACAGCGTGAGAGACCTGTGCATCTCTGGTCGAGGGCGGAACTTATTCGCAAAAACTCAAGCCGCACTATTCCTTACGATTGAAGACATGATCAGTGCCAACGTGTGGGTGGCGAGGGTACCAAGCCCATCGAACCCTGCTGACCTCCTTTCTCGCGAAAAGGTGGACACACTTCGTGTTGGCAGCAGGAAGATGAGGTCTTCGGATGTGGGGAGTGCCCTTAGTGAAATCCTCGCTTAGCGGTTAAGTTGGGGTTAGCCTGTCCCGCCATCCCTAGTGCACTAGGTTAGTCACTGCCGTATGGTGGTGTTTGACCGCTGAGGATCGTGGATTCCCAATGTCACCAGAGAAAAAGAGTGTTGCGCCAGCATGTGCAGTGTGTTCACAGTTGCTGTGTACTTGTACCTTCGCCTGTGAGTGTTAGAACTGCTCAGAAACAACAATGAAAGAATTTTAAGCTGGCGGTCAACTTGTTGATAGCGTTTTAAAATTCTTGATTTGAAAAACTCGGGGGAGTTTTGTTTCTGATGAGACTTGGTGCAGCAGAATACATCTCCGTGCAGTGTGAGCCACAGTGGCTCAGAAGAAAAATTTTCCCGCCCACCCACCCAACTTGGGCACATTCGCAAACAGATTTTGGCTCTTGTGCCGCTCTTCAGCTCAGCTTCCTGCTGGGGCCCTGGGCTTTGCAGCTTGCACGTTGCCAGCCTTGTTAATGACACAAACTCTTGAAGCCACTCTTCTTGAGATCAGCAGCTGTGCTGATGCACCGTAGGCCGTTGCGGATGGGGTTAGCCTGTCCCGCCATCCCTAGTGCACTAGGTTAGTCACTGCCGTATGGTGGTGTTTGACCGCTGAGGATCGTCCCGCCATCCCTAGTGCACTAGGTTAGTCACTGCCGTATGGCACTAGGTTAGTCACTGCCGTATGGTGGTGTTTGACCGCTGAGGATCGTGGATTCCCAATGTCACCAGAGAAAAAGAGTGTTGCGCCAGCATGTGCAGTGTGTTCACAGTTGCTGTGTACTTGTACCTTCGCCTGTGAGTGTTAGAACTGCTCAGAAACAACAATGAAAGAATTTTAAGACCTAGTTGTTTTTTGTTTTGCTGCATGCTTCTGGATGCTGCTGCTCTTTCGAAGTTTTCAACGCGTCTGCTGGCGAAAATTGGCGCAGCTCATTGTACATCTTCGGAATGGTTGGCATGAGGTTTGCTCTGCTGCTTTTCAAAAGCTTCAGCTGAGTCAGAGAAAGTTCGGACAACTAATGTAGCAGCATGGAAGACACAGTCTGCCAAAGATCCTACAAAATTAAATTTATAGCACAATCCAAGAAACACAAAAACACATAAAGAAAGGACAATCCCAAACATTGTTGAAAGAGAATGTAGCAGTGTTCACCAAAGTCTGACCCGTCCAATGGCTGATTTCTTTGAACTGAGCCGACAATTGCATGGTTTCAAATTTACTGGAGCCGATTTGCGGGGGTTTGAAAACAAACAGCACCAAATTGCTTTGGACGGGTCGTAGCGCACGACTCTAGAGCAGACGTCTCTGTGTTGTCGAATGAACCGTTTCAAGCGGCAACAACCCTTGATGCGTTTTCTTGCTATGTTTTGGAGCATGTTGCTTTGCCTCCATGTGCAAACAAGATGCATAAGTCGTACAAAGCCCTTGTGGTTATCGTTGCAGATGCACAGAGTGCTATATTGCGTATTGTTGCCGTAGGAAACCAGTCTCAGTTTGGGTCCTGGAAGAGGCATTAACAACTTCTGTCCGTTCTCATCAACCTGAAGCACAGTCCGATCCGTTTCGCTGTCTTTGATGCCGCTGATCCATCTCAAGACAGCACCAGTTTGTGAGATACATCTGATGCGATGGCATTCAAGCCGTAGCGGCCGTTTCCATGTTGCTCGGCTTGAGTTTGGCACGTTGCTTGCAAGGCGCGAGTGTCCGGTTGATCGCTCATCCACTTGGAGGTTTCACATGGCTGTGATGATATGTTTGGCGAGTGCCGCGAGACCTGCAGACTGGACGCCTCAAGGCTTCATGATTTTGCTCAGCTAACTTTCAATTCAGAACATTCGAATGCTTGCATGCTTCTTACTCAAAGTTTGGCTTTTAAATGTCAGAACGAGCCTGCCGTTGCAGGTGCTGCATTTTGCCCATGTTTTCTCAACAGGGGCAGGTAACAACTGCAACTTTTTGCCGTTTGCAAAACGCTTTTTGTTGCCGGAGTTTGAATTTTGCTGTATTACAAGCCGGTATGAAGAGAGACATTGTGCATTGTTCCGATGATGAAACAGCAGGTTGTTGGAAAATCACCTATCTTGCCCCTTCAGCAGTCTTCAACCCTGAGCCCCTAAACTGAAACCTTGAAATGCTTAAGTCGTTTGTAGCTATGCAGTCACAGGCGGCGATGCAGGCAGCCTTGCTCGGCAAGCTGTGGAGCTGCAGGACATGTACACTGAGTCCTTCGGCTGATGTTGATCTGTGACAGGTAATTGCCATAATGGGTTTCTTTGCTTGAGCCAAATGTGCTGACAGCCTGGTGAAGGACTCCGTAAATACTCGCCATGGACCTTTTCTGCTGGTTGTTGTTGAAGTGTCGTCATGTACTGTTTGCATTTCGAAGCTGTCAAATGTCTCCACATAAACTTAGGCTTGTGGCATGGCATTGACAGAACCATTGGATCTGTGTTGTTGGGTGCATTCACATGTTTGTTGAAAGTACAGCGTGGCTGAGCTTTGTTCTTTGCTGGGGGCGTTAGGCCTAGCAGGAGAACTGGGCTTGGATTGTGGAGTGCAGATTCTCAGTTTTGTGGCAACGGAGAGATTCCGGGGGCTGCAGTGCCCCTTGACTTCCTACACCTCTATCGGCAAGCGGTCTTTCTGTGTGAGGTGCAGGAACTTTCTTGCGACGAAATAGATGGGGAGTCGGCGGGGCTTGTCCATGTTCAAATTCCGCTTCTTTGATGTTCTTCGAATGGTTGGACACCATTGTTGGTCAACCAAGCAGTGCTGCATACCTAGTCAGGTTTGTAAGCTAGTTCCTTCGGAGACAAGCTTGATTCAAGGGTTTGTGGTTTGGAGAAAGTGCCCAAAGGGACGGAATTGCGGCAGGCAGAGCCTGCTGGATGCCTCCACATCCACAGCCCATCAGGCACATGACGAAGCCAGTATTGACTGCGTCACTTGGTCACTTGTGAGCAACGTGAATGTGATTCATGTGCCTTGGCAATGCCCGAACTCAAGCCGATTTGGTACGTAGCAGTTCTGCAAGTTGAATAAACCATCTTCTGCTAGCTGTTCGTTTCTTGCGAGATGTTGACTTTAACACCTCGAAGTACATGTGTGGCCTCAGACTGCAGCTAAAGCCAGCGGCAGGTCGTTTGTCGAGCCAAACCTCGGACGAGAGACAAATGCAAGCAGTATGTGGACTATGACACCTGTGTTGAGGAGGGTTGCGATTGGATAGGCTTTGACTGCCTGAATGACGGCAAGAAGGGATGTGTAAACTTTGGAAAAGACGACTGCTCATCTGATCCTGGCTGCAGATGGGTTGGGCCTACATAGCGCCCAGACGGCTGCACCTCTTGCGTGAAAAGCAATTCGCGTGAACGTATCAGGTTCGGGCTGAATTTAGTCAATCGTGCGCGGGACAGTAGTCGCAACTCGCAACCCAAGTTGGTTTGCCGCGCTGTTCCGATTTCATTTGCCCGTCCCGATACTTGACAAATTACAAGTGGGTTTTGGAGCGCAACCGCACACATAGGCAAACTTGAGAGCAGATCCCGCTGGGGTCAGTAAGGAAACATGTCACCTGACCTCGCTAGACTCCTTGGGCCAAGCCGGGTGGAATGGAGCGAGTTACTTGATGTACAACCCACAAGCATCTGAATCCCCAGAGGCACAAAAGTATCGCCACTGCAAGACAGCATTGGGCCATCCTCACATGTGCATAGAGGCATAGAAGTTGATGCTCAAGTTCAAGCGATTTCGAGCACGCTTGAGTCTCCTTTGAACGTCGTCCTTCTCATCTTGCCCTCACAGTGTTTGTTTGCCATCGGTCTCGAGCCTGCACTCGCTTTAGCTTTAGATGAAGTTTCCGAGCCAATGTATGCTCCATTTCCGAGGAGTGTGATTGTGACAGCAAGTACCGTGCACCTTTGGTCGTGTGTCGAAAGGCCACAATCCAAGGCAGAAGCCCCCGTCTTCAACCCCTGCACGACGTCACAAACATCCGTAAGGGACGGCCACTGAAGCTCTGTTTTCGCCGTGGTCTTGGGTGAGCTCCCCGGCTCCGCCAGCGCAGACTCCAGCTCCAGAACCAGAGAGCCCAGCCACTTGGAAGCTGACTGCGACTATGCAACCGTGTACACTTGAGCCAAGAATTGTGCGAAGTGAGGAAGCGTCAAACATGCACAAGCAGGTGCAACTCCCGGCCCCGGCCTTATGTACAGTTACTACAACTACTACTCCTGCTCCTCCTCCTGCTGCTGCTGCTAATGATGCTCAGCTCCGGGCTCCGCCTTCTTCTGTTTGTTGTCTTTTGTTCTACCTCCTCTCTGCCATGAAATGTTGATGGCAGAGCATGAGAACAATGCACCCCCTTTCTGTCTGCCCTTGTCCGTCTGTCCTTCGATTCCCTCCGAACTTTGCCGTTTGTTAGATCTATCCGAGGGAGCAACGACTATAACTTGAGGCAGGCGAGGGGAGGCGAGGGGCCACAAACTTCAGTTTTCATTTCATTGTATATCTCTTTTCGCTAGGAGTGAAGAGGATGTCGACGGTCGACGTATAGACGAAAGCCAACCACCATCTCTGACCTTGGCAGCTGCTTTGGCTCAGATGCCTAGCGCGACAAATCTTCAGGCATCTGTTGTTTGCTTCAACTCAGCAAGGCCATGGCCGCCCTTTCCATGCTGCTTGGGCTGAATATGGCTGAATTTGGTCCTGCGCACGGTTTGTTTTCTTCATTGTCTGAGGTTCTGCATTCCTTTCGTCACGTTTTTGGTTGGCGCTACGCGACCTGCACAATGGACTCCGCAACGCCTCTGGGTTTGATTGGAGGGCTGGAGTGAGCAGCTAGAGGAACGTACCGGACATGACTGTTGCAGGCTGTTGGGATTGATTGTTGCTTACCTCGCCGTTTCAAGTGTATGCCGCCTCTAGCACCTTCTGATGATTCGCTGGCCATGGTTGGGCGTTGCGCTGTTTGGAAGGTTTTCTAGATCTAAGTTTCCGCCGTTTCGGTTTTGCTTGTCAAGTTCCTGCTACGCCTGGCCAGATGTGTTCTTGTGGTGACATTCGCTTTTCCTTGGCAGGAGCTCGCACTTGCACAGGAGCTAGAGTCATGAGTCTAACAGCAGCATGGACCCCGCCAACCCACCCTGCACCTGTACAAGCCGCATTCACTCATACTGCAAGGGTCTCCGCTGCTGCTAGCATACAGCATCGTGCACGATACCCCGCACTGTCAAGTACACTGGACCACACACCTCGTCCTTGACGGCATGTCATCGGCTTGCCACGTCTCACAACTCACAGACAGCCATTCAGCAAGCCTCAACATCTCCAATTAACCAGAAATGCCTTGCAAGGAGGCAGAGCGAACATGCGAAGAAGAAGAAGAAGCGGTGACAGACTTTTGTGAAACCAAAGTCCCAGGGGATCACCAGTCAATGGATAGCTTGTGTGATGTGGAGGAAGCCGACGTTGCCGTGAGCTCTTGAGATCACTTTCTGTGCCTCTGTCGGAGGCACCACAGGCAGTGTTGCAGAGGCCTTGCCCACCAAGTGCCTTGGCTCAGGAGGTCCACCATGTTCAAGAGCCGGTGGGCATGTGGAAGAAGTTCTCATCCTGGGTCCAAGGCAGAGCCTGCTGAGCGAAGTAGACAGCGCTGTCTACGCCAGTGCTGATACCCCGGAAGCCGCACGCTAACTGCACTCAGATGTTGCGAGCACCTGAGCTGTCCAATTCCGTGGGCCAGTAGTTCCGATGGGATTGTGTGCTTCAAGAATCGAGAAGTTGGCACTGGAGTGTTTCAAGGTTGTAGAAGGTAGAGTTTGCAAGCCTCCTGCGCAGTACCACGTGAGGTCAAGTGGAAACGACATTGCAGGAGCGCCCCTGGACATCAAGAAAGACACTGCAACTTGTATCGAGAAGAAGAGGTTTGCCGCTCTCACGACAGTTGCCAGTGGGATTGAAGGTCATGTAGAACATTAGTGACGGTAATGCCCGGAAGCGAGCCATTGACTCCGGTGACTCTGGGCACGCGGTGCGCAGAAAAAGGCGTGCTCTGAGTCTCTCCATTTGTGCAGCTCCTGTCCTGCCAGGGCTCTTGCAATTCAATTCGAGGTCCTGTATTGGCACCTAATCACCTGATGCCGTTTGCAAAGAGACGAAGTTTACTTCTCATCTAAAGTACGCCGTGGAACATCAAAACCGGCAGCTCTTGCTGTCTCGCTCTGCAGCAGGGCTTCGGTGTGACAGCTTGACAAGGCTGAGTTGGGTTCGATTCAGCAGTAGAACCGGCTGGATTCACCGATGACATCTAACATCCGGCACCTGTCTGAATGTGATGTCCAGGGTTCGCTCTATCAGAAAGCACAAAAATCTGGATCCTTCGCCTTGAGCATGGGCAGTGCAAATGTTGTTGCGTTTGAGGCCTTTTGGCTCCGCAGATTTGCCAAATCCTCTTCCTGATTCGTGTCCGGGTCATAGTTCAAAGACGCCGCCTCAACACAGGCTCTTGGCAACCTTGGGCCCAGCCCCACGTGTGGGCTGCTTCAGGATTTGTGCATGGTCTCTGCCATATGGCCACATGGCATCCGTGTGGCTCACCCTGTGCCTGGTGCTGGGAACTGCCCGGCGCCCTGCCGAGGACCTTGCTCATTCTCCGAAGATGTTGCGATTGTGTTGGCTCATCTGGTAGGACCTCTATGATGGGAGGTTGCTGCACAGTTCTCAGGATCAGGCACGAGCTTCGGCTGCCATGGCACATTTGGACAAGTGGCGGATTTGGGGACTTTCGGTATTCGCCCGAAGCAGGTAGCGTCCAGCATGCTCGCGAGCGTCAACGACTGTAGCTCGGCAGAAGTCAGCCTGGAATTGCATGGGGATAACCAGAGCAAGACGTAAGCCAAGGTGAAGAAGAAGGCGACAATCTGAAAGTGGCGCTGCAGAAGCTGGGTGTTGCCGACGATAGTTTGCGTGGAGACGATCATTGCACATGGAACGGAGTCAAATGCGAAAAAAATGCACGGTGCGTGAAACAAATCCAGCTTGTGGATAATAACTTGACTGGCGAGCTCTCTGCGGAGCTTGGCAAGTTGACCAGACTCAAACGTCTTTGGCTCGGTGAGAACCGGCAACTGTCGGGCAGTATCGGGAACTTGAGCTCCCTCACGCAGCTCATTCAGCTGGATCTGCCGAACACTCTGGTCACAGGAGATCTAGATGCTTTGAAGAACCTGACGCAACTGAAGTTTCTGAAGCTATTCCAGACGCAGGTTCATGGGAAACTGGAGGCCCTGACAGATCTGAGGGAACTGAAAGAGCTGGACATGTCCAGGACAGCAGTTAGCGGCGGCCTGGAAGCTCTGAAGAACTTTGAAGATATGACTGAAGTCATGCTCGCAGAGACACAGATTAGCGGGGAGCTGAACGCCCTGGCTAATCTTCACGGATTGCTGTTCTTGGATCTCTCCAAAACGAAGACCACGGGAGCCATCGAGGATCTTTTGCAGTGGAAAGATCTAGAAGCCGCCTTGCTGAGACGAACAATGGTGAGCGGCCGTCTGACTTCCAAATGGGTGGGAGAGCTCAGACAGCTCAGCGTCCTGGACTTGGCAGTCCGTGCCTAAGTTGTAAGGTATGTTTGGATCCGCATGTGAGTTCCGGACTCTGTCGTGCCTGAGTGCTCAGGACACACCTGTCCGTTTCCTGCCGACAGCAGAGGATGAACAGACCATTCTATCATCCGAAGGCATCCTTCTGGCCCTGACTGTACTAGATGTCACTAGCCTGCCATATAGGAGGCCGATCTTGATAAGGAGTCTTCATTGGCCTTTCCAGCTTGATCTCAGGTCTCTGGATGCCCGCTGAGCTGTCCCGTGGAGGATCTGCTCTGGCCTCTTGCTCATTCACAACACCTTGTGAAGCTGACAGCCGCTCGGTCAAACCTGACAGGCACAATACCTTCCCTTGCTGATTATGACTTGACCGTGTCTCTCCAGACACTGGACCTGTCCGAGAATCGGATCAACTCTGTGGAAGGACTAGTTGCCGGGGGGCTGCTCTCCCTTGCGGAGAATCCCAATGTATCCTTCGAACCTCGTGTCCTCGAAAAAGCCCTTCACCGGAAGGTCAGGATTGACCTGAGAGGAGCTCTTGTTACGGAGTCGCAGGTGGACAACCAAACCTTGCAGCTGTTGACACAGATTCGCGGGGACACGCCGACCAAGATCAACAGAGAGCGGATTCAGTGCTACAATTTGAAGGACACGATGTTCCAAGTTACTCCAGATCTCTTCTTGACCGACCAATTTTGCAGTCCTTCCCCAGGGTATGCACGCCTAAAGAGCACGGACCTGAAGGGTCACAAGCGCCGACCTCAGCAAGCTTGTCTTCGTCGCAGTGCCCACTTGTGATCACTGTGCTCAAAGGTGCTTCTTTCCGGCGAAAAAGCGTTGCAACACGGCGAACAGCACGAGCAAATCGAAAGAGATCGGATGCGCCGAAGGCAGCTTGGCTGGAGCTCCTTTTTCCTTTTTGCAAGGCTGTGGTGCCGAGGCTACGAAGGTGTTCTTTGCAGTATGTGCGCGGATGGTTTCCGAAGCAGTGCTGGCCGCTGCAAGAGGTCGACCAAAATGTGTGGACTTTTAGTCGAATCCCTTCTTTGCCCTGCTGCTGCTGCTGCTGCCCAAAGCAAGATTGCGGCAGGTGCAAGGAAAACGCTGAGCATGTCCGTCGGTGGCTTGCTGGAGCTGCGCTGCTGGTTGCGTTGGTTGCAGCAGGTCTCTATGCTGCATGGAGGAGCCACGGCTTAGCAGTCGTGGGTCATGAGAGTATTTTGCCAAGCATGACATGTGCAGCGAAGCAGGAACCGCTCCAAGCTGCTACTGGACGCACGGGACCCCAAACCGATGGATGCATCGCGGCAGCAGCACTCTTCGCAGTTCTTGTGAGCGCCACTTGCGCCTCTGTCGGCACATCCAAGGCCTTGATTCCGTTGCTGCTTGGGCAGGGCCCCGTCCTGTTGCAGTTCGTGCAGCTCTGGGCAGTCCTTGCTGCCCTTACCAAGCATGAGGCGGATGAGCAGCTCGAGCAGCAGGTGCATCACTTGCCTTACTTTTCCTGAGCAGTCACACGAGCACGAGTCAAGCAAGTCTAGTATGCCCGAGCACGTTCTGCAGAGTAGCTTCCATCACAGATTCACAAACTTAATCATGGCAGACTGATTGTAGGGTAGGTTCCGTGTTGGATATAGAGTTTAGGACGTAGGCCTAGGCTATCCATGCTGGGTGTGGGAATTTAGCTTAGGGTTTGGGGTTCACTCCCAACCCGGACCCAAATCCAACATCAACAGGGCGGACCTCCATTCTGGTATCTTGATCTTTCCACTCATCTGACTCTGTTTGATGTCCTTTGCTTCTCTTGATCTTTCTTTTCCTTGTGTCTGTTTCCCTTTCTCTGTCGGTTTCTCTCTTTTCTTTTTCTTTCTTTGTAGCTATTCTTATTTATTTGTTTCCCTTTCTTCTTCTCTCTGTGTGCCTGTTTCTCTTTGTCATTCTGTTGCTCTTTCAGTTTCTCTCTTTTCTGTTTCAGTGTCTATCTCAATCCAAGTCTCCCAGACATGATGCCGTGCTTTCATGCCGGAGGAGGACCTGGCCAATTTGTTCGAGCTGACAGCAGCTAGCATCGCTGACGCGATGAGCATTCAGTGTATGCTCGGCAGGACCGGGTCATTCTGAGTTTCGATTTTGCCAAGTTCGGGCAGTTGTGCGTGTAATTTCAATTCGCGACAGTGCTTGGGAAGTAACAGTTTTGTATTGGTATACCTCAACATATAGTACGCCACGGCTCCAGAATGCCCCTGCGAAATATTATACAGACGACAGCAACTTGCGTGATGGAGGCTGACAGTCAGCTTCGGCGCCTTTGCATCTCCGAGCCTGCCATTGCTGTTGCTGATGCTTTGCCTTCTCGTGGAAGTCTTGGATTGGAGTGGAGGAGCTTGCTGGAGTGGCCGAGGCAGACGTTAGTGCGATAGATGTGCCATCTAAGAAGGTTCGACAAGCAAGGTTGAGTTGTTCCGGGGCACACAGCATGATACAGTAGCTTTCTCTCGGCATAAGTCTACCCGCTCATTAAACGTGTCATATAGAAGCCTTGGTGCCTCAGTCGGAACATTGGCCTGCATCTGCCAGGGCTCGGCGTCGATTTGGCATTGAAGGTGCTGTTGTTTTTATTCATTGGTGGCGCGTCGAGCTGTGAGAAGCTCCTGCGCTGTCAGGAAATTGATGCAGGCAAGGCGTAGGTTTGCATGTTTTCTTGTGTTTACCAGAGACATTCGACAGCTCAAGGTGGAGAAGAACTGCGCGAATATGCATACCGCTTTGCTTTACCCGATCTGAGGCCAGAAGCTCTTTAAAGCTTCTTCAATCCTTGCAGTCTTTGGGATGCTGCTTCTACAGGTGCTCGGATTCTACGAGTGACCAAGCCCGGTGGGTCGGGTCCTGAGGCAATTGATTGAACTGATCTGAAGAGTAGTGGCATCGTTGGGAAGGAGCTCGTTGCCCTTGAGGCGATTAGTTTGGGCTATGGCTCTGCCGTCGCTTACGGCCTTCTGATCCCTAGCTTCCTGATCTACCTCATCGTGAAGCAGAACATAGTCTTGGCTCCGAATCGGCGCTGTGTGTCCTGGGCCAAAGTAGATGGGCACAAGAAGGTGACCGTGCGGGCCAGCCTCCTCGAGCCCCTAATGGAGGATGGCGAGACAGACGAGGAAGGTGTTGGGGAGTGCAGGGCTTTTGTTTCGTGTGCAGGAAAATTCTGGCAGTTTCCTCTAAGCATCGTTGCCAGTTTTAGCCTTGACTAGATGGGGCTCTGTCATCTTCCAGCCGAGATGAACAACCTCTTCTGGTGCTGTTTCGGTTTTGCCTGGAGACAGCTTCCTGTTTTGCCTGAGACCGCTACCTGTGCCATGATGAGGTGATGAAGCCACCTTTTTCTGGGCTTTGCTTACAGAACACCCTGCAGTGTTAATAGGTGAAGTTGCCACTCTGTATTTTTGCCGGCATGACGTGACGGTGCTGGTGGCTTGAGCGAGGTCGTCTGAAGTGAAAAAGCTTGAGTCTGAGCACTCGCCAGTTTGGAGTTCCAGCTATGCCTTGATAGCAGTGTCACCAAGAAATGAATCTGTGTGTTTCCTTATATCTAAGAGTGTTTAGCTGTCAAGAACATGAACGCCTCAGTTCGAAACCTTGGCCAGTTCTGAACGTCTCGAAGCTTCGTGGCAAGCAAGTCCATGTCGCTCATGCCGAGGTAGCCACACACTTCAATTGTCCGTTGTTAAGATTGGCAAGGTGATAAGGCGGAAAACGAGAGTGGACGGAAGATGCGAAATCGGAAGTGAACAGGGAGGTAGAAAGAGCAGGAGCAGAGGCTCGGACAGGAAGAAGTAAGCCAACTCGGGCTCGAAATGCAAGCAGCATTCGTACTAGAAGACCATGGCTGAACAGCTAGTCGGGCGCAGAGCCAGCAGCCAAATCCCTGTACTACCCCACTGTCCGGGGAATAAGAGACACCTCCTAGCTGCTGCCCCAATCTCCAAACTGTGAATCCTGCAGGATGCGGACCTGAAGGTACGGCTCAACAAGGCCTGTACCATGAGGTGTCTTGTGCATGTCAGCAGTCATTCCTCACAGAAGCTGGATCAAGTTGACTTTGTGTCAAACCTTTGGAATTGATCGGCCTCAGCAGTGCAAAATGGCCAGCACAGGGTTGGCAGCGAAGGGCAAGGTCACGTCACGCTGTAAGTTTGAAGAGCACCTCTCCACGCCGGCACAGGAAAGCCAGCAGCAGAAGAAGATAGTTTCCGACAACCTGTTGGCAGCGGCCATTGCCTACAGTGCCGTCTTCTTTCACGGGCACAAGGTGCACATAGTGCAGGATGAAAAAGCCGAATATCTGCCGCTTGGGCAGCAAGCACGAACAGCATCCTCGAAGCTTCCGCCCTGCTTAAAGAAAATGAGTGGTCGAGTGAGGCACCCCTGCCCAGACAGAGAGAGAGAGAGAGGGATATATACATGTATATACATATACATGTTCCTATACATATACCTTTACGTATACGTATACATATATATATAATATGTATGTACAGGTAGATCTACATGTAGAAGTAGCGATTATATGTATACGTACAGTTATGTGTTTGTGTATTACATACATACACATATTATGTATACGTCTAGGTATAGGTATATCTATACGTACATGTATATGTATACATGCTTATGTATGCATATATGCACATATCTCTATATATCTATATATACACATATGTATACATACATATATATATATATATGTGTGTACATATATCTCTGCATGTGTGTGTGGATATACGCATCTATTTGTTGGCTCGCCTGAACCGGACTGCCTGAAGCATTGCAGGATGTTGGAAGGCACAAGCATCGACGACGGAGGCGGTGATGGTTTGGAATTCGATGCCACTCGGCTGTTGCGCAGGTGGCCGTATTGCAGGCTCGCCAGGAACAGAGTCCAGTCGGCAGCAAGCATAAACCTGTTTCAAAGGCGACGACGGCCTTGACGACCGTTTTGTCGACCATCTCCACAAAAGAGCACAAGATTGACATTGCAATGCGTCGGTGCCAAAGTATTACCAGGCTGCGGCTCTGTGCGTACTGTTCCCGTTTGCCAGGCTGTGTGAGGCCATAATTGGAGCCGAACAACTGAACACTACGGCCTGCATAGCAAGGCGGCAGAAGAGGGGCTCTTCTTGTATAAAGCCCACCAGCAGATCTCCAAAATGTTCCCCCCCTGGTGTCTTGCACGGCTTCTGGTCAAGGGTTGTGCCAGCCACCTCTGGACAAGTGTAGGGCAACATTCCACGCATGCCGCTGCAAGCAATTCTCGGGCCAGCTGTGTCAGGATGCTTGCGGAGCGCGAGATGCTCGAAGCACAAGCTGACTCGGACAGAGCCCAGGAAGCTATGGAATGGCGAATCGAAGGTAGTGTTTGCTAGGCAGGAGAAGCAACCTCCATGCAGCTTGAACTAGCCGGGGGCTCTCAGATGATCCATGCATCTGAGGGATTTTGGCTGGTGCCAAAACAATCTTCTTCAAGTACGCTCCTTGGCTGCACTTTCCGAGCCCTGGTATTTGAGCACACATCCCAAGCAGACCCTTGGAATTGGGAGTGCCGCCGTTGTGTGGCAATTGATGATGTGAGCCTTTCTGCCTTGTCCAGACTACAGGCTGCGTGTGAGGATGTCTGGGTGGAAGCTTCACTCAAAGTGGTTGCTGTTGCTCTGGTCACTACCGTGACACGGCAGCGAAACAGCAAGATGCACGGTCTTTCCAGTCCTCTCGTGGGAGTTCGTGACAACGGTTCTTGCCCATGCATGACAGTCATCCCTGCATATGAACATCTATTCTGATTAAAACATGCATATTTGAGCAAAGGCAGGCTGGTCTGCCGCCATGCAAGAATGTATGGGTTGCTAGGATTGGTGATGTCCTGCTGGTTGAACAACCCAGCGCTGCTGCGTTAGTGATTTCGAGCCACTCTAGAGCCGGAATGATTACAGACAAGGGAAGCTTCTGTATGTCACTGCTCATCAAAGGCAGGGCCAAGCTTCTGAGCTAGCTACTCAGTCGCGTTCACAAAGCTAGATTGTCCAAGGAGTCACCCAAGTCACACGGCATAAGAGTCGAGAAGGCCATGGCCAATACAGTGCCTTGCTCACTTTTCAAGCTCGGGTGCATGAAATCGGCGAGCGGCCGACCACAGCGAATCCAATTAGGGCGCGCTGCTCTCGATGTTTCCCACAAAACAGTCTGCTCACGGTTACGAAGCTGCTACTATTCTCCCTCATGAGGACAACTTGCATCTTACGGCTTTAGTAGAGCTTGGTCGCACCTCTCACATCCCTGCCGCTCAGTCACTGGAGAAACAGCAGACCAACAGGTTGCTGTGAAGTCAAGACTGCAAAATCCGATGATGTCACGGTTTCCTCGAGCACCTTTCGCAAATAATGCCGACAGCATGCTGCAGCACACATTCAGCCCATCGGCAGACCACCATACACAGGTTTGCAGCGAGTTAAAGCATCGTCCAAGTCATAAATGCCTCAAGCCACGGAGTTTGGGTAGACACAGCACGCTCCCGAGACTGGAGACACCAAGATTCCAACATCCGAAGCATGAAGAGGTTGTTGTATTTCCAAGCAAGCTTGCATGCGTTTACCAATTCAGAAGGGACTTTGCTGGCGTTGAGCACAGTCTTGCAATCACCAGGTTTCCAAGGTGCTACACCTGCATTGCCTTCACCGAGTAGTATGGATACGAAAGACCTGAACCGTGAAGGGTATTTCCCGGACGCAGATGACTCAAATGAGGTTTCCGTGAAATCCTTGCTGGTGACACTTTTCATCACCATTGGCATGGCAATCCTCCTTGGTGCCCAGAAACCGTATCGGCAACGTCAGGCACTTTGGGGGTTGTCTTTCGTCAGAGCTTGGACGGGACACTGGCTTCCATGGGCAACCTCAAAAAGAGCAGATAACCCTGTGCTCGTACAGTTGCAGGGTTCCTTGTCCAATGGGTTGAATTTTCGCTTGTTGGGACATCGAAATCTTGCAGCTGCTGGCTTCGTAGCTTGGGCGTTTGGGAGGGGAAGCAAGAAACGTTCTTCCCTGCTCCGCAAAAGGTTCTAGTCCAGTTTCTGTTTCTGGGTGCAGGGTTTTTCTTCCACAAATGGTTTTTCTTTGCATTCAGCTTTGTATTTGACCTGTCACTGTCTGTAAGAACGCGTAGCGTAGAATTCAAGGATGTCCCCTCACAGGTGAATGATCTACAAAGCGGCTGCTTTAATTGCATCTTGGCCAAAGCGGATTAGTTGCGCTTGCCGGCAGCCGTGGCGCTGCGTCTTGCTAAAGTTCATGCATGTCCATATTTCACGATAATACACTGTAATATACTGTAACATGCTATAATATACTATGATGTATTATGATACATAGAATACAAAATACATTTTATAACATGTCATAACATACTCGAAATATACTCGAATGTACTATGATACAACGTAATATACTATCATATACTATAACATACGATTATATAGTATAATATAGTATACTGCAAAAAACTATTCTGTACAATAATCTAAAACATACCATAATGTATTGTACTATATTATCATCACTACCATATGTTTATGTATCCGCCTCCCACTCCGCTGCAATTGCACAAGGCTTGTCCGTGGCAGCGGTGGGCTTCCACTTGGGCAGCCTGCTGATCGCTCGATGTGCCCTTGTCCTGCCATTTCTCGCGGCTTGCGTGCAGATGCTGCGCCCAGGCCACAGCAGCAAACAAATCCCGCCATCAACTCCGCTACAGATCTTCTCGGTCGTGTAGGGCATGCTGCTGCATGTGCGTACCAGTCATCACTCACTCAACATTTCGGGGTTCGTACCATTCGAGACCATGACTCTGTGAAGGCTTGACGGGGAACCTATTTTTTGGGGGCCTTTTTTTTTTGGGGCCCTCTTTTTTTTTGCCCCCGCTTCCTGTTATTTACACAGGGAGGGAAGAAAGCAAGGAAACGAGGAAGGAGGAAGGAAGGAAGCAAGAACAAGGGAGAGAAGGAAGGAAGAAGTAAGGAAGGAAAAGCAAGGAGACAAGGAAGGAAGGAAGGAAAGGAAGCAAGGAAGCAAGGAAGAAGGATCGAAGGAAGAAAGGCAAGAAACAAAGCAAGGAGGGAGGAAAGGAAGGAAGGAAGGAAGGAAGGAAGGGAGCAAGGAAGGAAAGAAAGAAGCAAGAAAGGAAGGACGGTAGTATGTCAGTATATAAAGTAAATATGGTGTGTGTATATATATATATATATATATATATATATATATCTATATATGTAGTATACATAGTACATGTAGTATATATAGTATGTATACTATATACAGTATATATAGTATATTTAATATTTATAGTATATATATATATACAGAGTATATATATATATATATATATATATACAGAATATATAGTGTATGTAGTATATCAGTATATATAGTATATATAAAGTATAATATTATATATAGTATATATAGTATCTATAGTATACATAGTATATATAGTATATGTAGTATATGTAGTACACATAGTTTATATAGTATATATAGTATATATAGTATATACAGTATATATAGTATATATAGTATATATATATATCTCGTATATATATATAGTATATATAGTATATATATATATAGCATATATAGTATATATAGTATATATAGTATATATAGTATATATAGTATATATATTATATATATATATATATAGTATATATAGTTTATATATATAGTATGTATAGTATATATAGTATATGTAGTACACATAGTATATATAGTATATATAGTATATATAGTATATATAGTATTATAATATATATAGTATATATAGTATACATAGTATATATAGTATAATAGTAAATATAGTATGTATAGTATATATAGTATATATATATATATATATATATATGTAGATATATATATATATATATATATATATATACATACACATACATACATATATATGTATGCTACCCCCCCTCATGGATCTACCGTTTTCGTGTGTTTGAGTTTGAAAGCCGGATGCAGAAGACATGAAGATTTGTTGGGATTGCATCACGTGAGCAATGCATGAAGCAGACACGACAGCAGAGTCCTTTTTTTGCAGCAGTAAGGAGGTTGCGGGTGCGAGGCGAGTGTTGGACGGTCGTAATGTTCGCTGTGCTTAAAATGATTGAAGGAAGGGCCCTAGCAGCCATGATGACGCTTGTTCAGCACCCAGGCTTGCTGACGATGCCACGCATGTACTCCTCCAACAGCTGGCCTGTGCAGAGCCACAGATCGTCGTTGCGGTGCCAATTTTCATATTGGGCACTGCGGATCTGGGCTGCCAGCTGTTTGGAGGAGGCTTTACCATGCTGATTGAGGCGGAGGCGCTCCTTTATGAAGCGCCACGCCCGATCGATAATTTGGGTTCCCCCCTTAGTCTTGATCACTGTGCCGTCCTTGAGCTTGTGGGTGAACAGCTTGACGTACACCGGCCTGACCCATACCCACTTGCCGCCTCTCTTGACCCGCCGCTTTTTGTGGACCACGGCATCGTGCGGCATACTCTCCACCTTGCTACGGTATGACCGGGCCGAATCCGAATGCAAGATGACACGCCTGTTTTTCAGCCACTTCTGGGCAACAGGAGTCCAATCCACCTTGCGAATCGCACCCGGTCCCGGTGCTCGCGGCACTGTGGTGGCAGGACGAAGCTTGAACAGCATCAAGCTTTTCGGGTTGCCACGCTGCACCATGCCTCCCCATTGTTCCCATATCGTGTTCTTCCCTTGCTTGGCGTCCTCCTCCGATTGCTCCCAAGGCTTCAGGGTCCGCTTGTCGAAGCAGGCCTCATCCACTTCAACGTCTTTCCAGGCCTTGGGAGCTCCACCAAATGTGATGTTTCTCTCAACGTTTGTGACGTGACCGTTGCGGACGAGGTTGAGATTGTGGTTCATCCTCTCGACTGCTTTGTGGTTGATGTTGGTGAGCAGGTGGATGGTGGCAAGCGAAACTCCAGCCAGTCGAAGAAGAAGTGCAGCAGCTTGTACTTGGAGACTGTGCCCTTCGGGACCACGAACCAGATTGAAGATAGGGTGCAGATGAATCGGATACACAAACTTCTGGCAATTCTTCTTGTTGCACCTGTAAGCCTTGGTCTCTCTCTGAGATCTCGTAGACATTGGTCCCAGGACGCCCTTGTTGCAGAACGGACAAAGACATCCCTCCCAATTTGGCAGGAACTTGTCCTTCATAAGGATGTCCAAGATTTGGGTGTCCGTTGCCGTCAGGAGCTGCTGGATGGTGCGATGCCATTTTGTCTGGTCCCTGCGAAGAACACCCCCTCCTTCATTGTGGCGTTGGTAAGGGACCTTGAACCACGATGCCGTCTTGATCCCTGCGGGCTTCTTCAAAATCATCCTTCCTTTGCCTTTCTTAGGGTCAGGAAAGGGGTTGAAGCGCTTCACCATGGCTGCGACGGAGGCTACAACAAGACTTGACTGATCTCACAAAGCTGCGAGTGGCATTTGACATGTTACCGAGCCTTGGTCACGACAATTTGGCGCAAGCTTTCTCGGATGTCTTTCATGCCCATCATACAGCGAGTCTAAAATCACAAGCTAAACCCAGGTGCTCGGCTCAGTCAAACATGTTCTTTGCCTCTGCCTCGTCAGCGGCGTCTTCCGCAATGTCCATGGCGTCTCCTGGTCCTGGCGGACTCGGAGGGGTCGTGCTTGATGAGGCCGCATTCCAGGGCGCAACGTCCGGCGTGAAGGCGTCCTGAGTCTCTCCGTTGTCTGGGTTCGTCCCCTCTTCGAGTTGTGCTCCGGTGATGTAGTTCTCGGAGTCAACGTTGGTTTTGCCTCGGATACGGCGTTGCTTGTTGTTGAAGTCGAAGGAACCAATACGACCCCGCTTCGGAGCCGTGCCGATGGCGGGAAACACTGGTGGCAGACCAAAACGAGAGCGCGAAGGCTCAGCATCAGGAGGAGTGTCTGGCGACTCTGGCGAAGGAGGAAGGATGCGGACCTTGGGCTTGGGGGTCAGCCATGGGGGTCAGCCACATCTGGAGCTGCATGTTGACGTGGTTGATGTAATCGTCCTTGATGTGGAAAGTCTGGAAGTCGGCCATGGCGGAGTCGATCATGGCCTGCTCCCGGTCGACATCGTCGGCAAAGAACTCCCCTGAATGGAATGTCCAATCTTGAACTGTGCAAGCAGGTGCTTTTCTCTTGGCGAAAGTAGATCGCGGTGTAGGTCATCTGCCACTATGCGATGCACTGTGGCCTCGCGCTTCTCACCCGGCAAGCGGAGGAACACGGCCGTCTCTGTAAAGACAAAGATAGTTGTCCTTTTCATAATGGCCATCACGTCTTTAGCATGATCACCCTGGAAGAGGGGCTCGACCAACGCGAAGAATTTCTCCGAGTCAATGCGGGAATCGTCAGGCGAGTCAATGGCAGGATCCTTGGCCGTGTCATTGGATGCGACGGCACGCATCTGATTGCGAGCTAGGCGCGTGTCGTTGTAGCGACTCTCCACCGTGCCATCCTCAACGACCGTGACGAAACTTTTAGGTCTGCAATGTCCACCTTGGACCGGGTTGGGTCGTCCAAAAAGATGGCCTCATAGACTTGTGGGACCCGATGGCGGGAATTGTCCAGAGACTTTGCCCGACGTCACCCGGGTTTGACACCAGACAAGCCGAGTCGCCGGATATGGTACCGCCCCATCGCCATCGCCATGGTGAGGAGCGCTGGCGTCTTGCCAACGCCTGGGTTCCCGAGCATCATGACCGCGGTTGTCGTGAGCAAAGGATACGCATAAGGTTGAACATGGGTGTACATGGCGGGATGCAGACTAAAAGTCGTCAACGGGAAATCAGTCATCGGCTGAGCACCGCCAAGGCCGCGACTTTTGTTTTGAGCCATGAAGCGCACCTTGGCTTCGGGCCAACCAGCAATGGGCGTGCCGGAATCACCCTTGATGGACTTCATAATCCACAATGTCTGCTGATTTCGAGAATCACACTCTGGGGCGTTCTTGTTGATAAACTCGATGCCTTCTTCGAGATCATCGTTGTCTGGATTGCATGTGTCCTTGGTCTGAGATCGCTTGAGGGGCTCCTTGGGTGGCCCCAAGACGTGCCATCGGACGTGGAAGCCGTTGACCTGGTTCAGGAGCCATTGCACGGCCTTCTTGACAGCCCATGGACCTTGCCTAAACAACGGCGCGAAACCTTTGCCTCCACATAAGTCCTGGGCTGCCTGGCGAGACACAGGCTGCTTGAAGTAGACTACTTTCATGACATCCAAGCATCCATCCCCCAAGTTGCACACAATGAGGTCCACGTTGGCATCTGGCGGCACATCGCCCCGAAAACGAAGCTGAGGTGGAAGCTCACTGAAATTTAGTTTGGGCAACAATGTCACCGAGGGTAAAGGCATGGCCACACTCGGGGATGCCGTAGTGAACATCAAACAAGATGGCAATGGATTTGAGTCCATCCAAAGGCCGACACGCAGCAGCCAGAAAGTCCTGCATGGAAATGTGCTCCGAGCACTCGTTCCTGTAGCAAGTGGCGTTGCGCAGCATGCGATGGTTGAGTTTTTGCTCATTGACCTGGCGGATGGCATCGTCGAACAAGTTCGCGGCCATGACAGCAAGTGCTTTAGGGCGCAGCAAGGAGGACCGAAAGGACAAGTCTTGGAGCACAGAAGCTTGGAGACACTGCTGTTCAGTGCAGGCTTGGCAGTGTGTGACGTCGTAGAGTTTAGACAAGTCACCGGCGGTGCAGCAAAGTGAGACGGTTCAGTAAACGACGAAGATGACGAGGCTGATGAGGGCGATGATGATGACGAAGTTGATGATGAGGTTTGGTAATTTTGTTGATGTTGACAAGATTAGTAGTAATATTGGTAATGGCGGTGCTCGTGTCAACCATCCACCGTCATCGTGTTCATCTTCCTCTTCGTGATCATCACTAGTATTGTGTCATGAGCACCATCGTCATCATTATGATTACCCTACTATCACCACCGCAGTCATCACTACAGTACAGGACTAGTAAGATGCGAAGTCGGCAGCATGAGCGCATGCACGCACGCACTCTTGTTCCCGCCGCTGCTTCTTGGATCCCAGAACTGCGTCCTTGTGCTCTATGCTCTAATACACTATGCCTGGTGGGCCTCATCGTACTGGGACTTGGCCGTATGAATCTTGTTCAAATGCCTGGTGCAAATCACACGCTGCTTGTCGTTGCTACTTGAACGAAGAAGGTCCAATCCCGAGGCGAAGGCCTCCTTCCACATATTCGGCCATTCTGAAGTGTCGACACGCTGAACCGTGGCCATAGACATGGAGGAAGTAGACGATGAAGAGGAAGATGAGGAACCCGAGCTGCTGTCATCAGGGCCGTCGTTGTGGGAGACGTTGGACTCGCACTCACCATTGTCATCGGGAAGGTCGTTGGCCATGCCATCAGCGCAGGTGCCATCTTCGATCGCGAGGGGTCGTGTCTTGTCCTGGATGGTTGGGGTGTCCGACTCCTTGATGTTCCGGTCCCTCTTGGGCTCAGCGAGAAGGGATAGGAGCTTTGCATCCGCCTTGACATTCCACTCACCTCCCAACCCAACCTTGAGCTTCAGGCCCCGCTGGATGTTGTTTAACATGATCCTGAGGGTTGAGGCGTCCATAGGCATCCGCGTGGCATGAATCTCAACCTTGCCCTCCTGGATAGCATCCAACATCTCCTTGTCCGAACGTGTGTTGGAGAGAGGCCACGGCCGAGGAGAGTAAGCGAACGTTGGAGTAGGGTTGCTGGTACTCGAAGGTTCTTGAGCAGGCTGATGTGGTGTCAACGTCAACACTGCGGCACCTTCGTGAAAGGACACGGATCCTGTCCCGCGGACTTCACTCATGGCGACTGGGATACGGGGAGATTGAGCGCGGTGATTTTTGAACACTAGCAGCTAATAGACAACATGAAGTTGACAATGGTTGGAGTGGGCATCACAACTGCTAAATCCGGACTACGACTATGACGAGGACAGTTGCTGCTGGTATAATAACCATAGACCACATTCAAATTCCTCAACCCTGAACCTGAAACCTTGCCCGCTTGGGACGAAGCGCGATTGCAGTCAAGCGGCCCCGATTTAACTCAATCGGCCCCGATTGAACTCAATCGGGGGCCGGATTGAAGATTGAAGATTCCCCGGCAAAGTTTTCCAGGGAATCTTCAATCTTCAATCTTCAATCCGGCGCCCGATTCAACTCAATCGCCCCCGATTGAACTCAATCGGGGGCCGGATTGAAGATTGAAGATTCCCCGGCAAAGTTTTCCAGGGAATCTTCAATCTTCAATCTTCAATCCGGCGCCCGATTCAACTCAATCGCCCCCGATTGAACTCAATCGGGGGGGCGATTGAGTTCAATCGGCCCGATTCGGGCCAGGGTGGAGTTCACCCAACCACAAAATGGTCCATCGGGTAGGCCCTCCCCTCAAGGATCTTCCATTTTCGTGTGATGTGGCTCTCGAACACACGAAAAAGGTAGATCCATGGGGGGGGGGGGGGGGGGGATACCATATGTATATAGTATATGTATATATAATATTATATATGTATATATATATGTATATATATATATATATATGTATGTATATATATATATATATATATATATATATATACATATATATATATATAATATATCTATATATATATATATATATATATATATATATATCTATATCTATCTATCTATCTATCTATATATATATATATATATATATGGAGGGCCTACTATTTTGGATCTTGTTTTTTGTTTTTTTTTGTTTGGTGCTTTTCCCTTAGGTTTTCCTGGGGGAAACACTATTTTCCTTACGTTTTGGACGGATTTGGTGTGTTTTTCCACAGGAAACGAAAAGAACGCAGGAAGAAAGAAACACCCCAGAACAAGGACCAAAGCAAGGAAGAAGAACAGAAAGAAAGAAAAGCAAGACTGAAGACAGACGGTTTGAAACCCAGGTCCAACCCCCCCGCCCCCATTTTGAAATTAAACTCCCGACTCTCTAGAGCCGTGAAGAAATGAACAAAAGCGTATTGGCCGACACACAAGAAGGAGAAAGCCAGACAACTACGCTTCAGGGGGGGTTTGTTTAACGCGAAGTAAACACAATCAGTCGTGAAATATTAAAAATGTTTGCAAATAAAAGGGGGCTGCGCCCCAACCCCCCGGCTTTTTTAGACTAAACTCCCCGCTCACTAAAGCCGCGAAGAGATGCACAAAAACATATTCGCCAACACATAAGAAGGGGAAGCCAGACAACAACGCTTAAGAGGGTTTGACCGCGAATGAAACACAATCAATCGTGAAGGATTTATAAGATTTGCAAATGGGGGGGCTGCGCCCCCCAACCCCCTGCTTTTTCATAGACTAAACTCTCCGCTAAAGCAGCAAAGACAACAACAGCAGCACTAACCACAGCCACAACCACAACGACAACAACAACAGCAAGGTAGTGTAAGATTTCCTGACGGGAACCAAGAAAAATCACACCAAATCCGTCCAAGATGCAAGCAAAACAGTGTTTCTCTTGGGTAAAGCCAAGCAAAAGAAGCAAAGTCCAAAATGAATCCGAAATGTACGGCAAACCATTTATTCCCTAGAACAACGCAAGGTTGCGTACTCTTCGCTCGACGTATTGTAGGTTTTTCTGAAGAAAACCAAAGACAATCACATGAAGTCCGTCCACGATGGTAAAAAAAGGCGTTGTCCCGAGGAAAACCTAAGATAATGTACGTTTTACGCGAGTTATTGTAGGTTTTCCCACGGAAATCCAAGGAGAATCGCACCAAATCCGTCCAACATGTAAGAAAAACAGTGTTTTCCCTAGGAAAAATAAAGGAAAACAATATGTTTTCTTAAAACAAGCCAAAGAAAATCACACTAAATTCGTCCAAAACGCAAGTAATGTTGTGTTTTCCCTAGGAAACCCAAGGAGAGGCACCAAAGAAAAAAGGAGGGCCAAAAAAAAAAAGGCACCCAAAAAATTCGGGAGGGTTTCATCACTCTGACCTCAGCGTCTAGGTGCCTCACGATTTTATATTCTCACTTGCTGTGGGGCTTTTTGCACTGTCCGCGCAGATGGCCCTGAAGCCCTTGCGCTGCGACTTCACAAGGCCCACCTCTACAGTCAGTCAAGCATGCTCATGATATCAGGCTTCGCATGTCGCCGCCTACCTGCAGGAAGCCAAGACCAAGATTAAGGAGGGCAAGCCACTTGACCTGAAGGTGAAGAAGGTCAAGTTCATCTGAGCACACCTGAAGAACACGATGCAGCCCCTCATTGCCACATTCTTCCAGACATGATGCACTGATGATGCTCGCCTGGCTTCAAAGCAGAGCCAGTGCAAACCTAGATCCTTCCTGAAACGGTTTGCCCATGGGGCTATTTGCATCAAGCTCAGTCGGTGAGTTTTTCACACCTGAGCGGGGGCACCAGGTAAGATGAGTTGAGATTTCGGCATCGCTGCTTCCGAGAACAAAGTGGTTTCGCAACATGCCGACATGGCAATGGGAGGCACACGGTGACGACAGTTCGATTCTGGAGAGTCAACTTCCGCGTAGTCAGTAATTCTAGTGGCGTTTGCAGGCTGGGAACCCATTGAAAGCTAAACAACGACGCAGTAAACGAGAGAGTCCAGCTCCAAAGTCGCCTGCGCGGCTTGAAATCCCAGAGGTGACTTTAGATATTAGATACCTTAGGCACTTGGCACCTTGTTGCATGTAGTTGTGAGACGGCCGCATGCTCAACATGCGGGTCATGTCTACTTGCACTGCCTCAGCTTCAGCGCTTGTTTTATGTCCGAAAGCGTGTTTTCATGCCTTCCACTCTCACTTCGCTTGGAGAATCTTCAGGTAAGTACAGCTTTGTCTTCAACATTGGCCGCGAGCAAAACACCAGGTACTGTCAAGTGTCCACTGTGCATCGATGGCAGAATTTGCAGTTGAAGAGCTATACGCCAGCAGCAAGCGCAGCGGTGGCAAAATCCAAACCCAGCAGCTCCCATTCGCAGGGTGCGACTGGGAGTCGGGTTCCACGCAACTCCACCTTTTGAAGCGTTGGTTTCGGTGTTCAAACCTTCTAAGAACTCACGGTGTTCGATTTCTACTGCTTCCATATGAGTATTTACAATATGTTCAATGATGTCCTAAACAGTCCCGTGCGTAAATGGTGCCCATGCCGTGGCCAGGTTCATTTTGTTTGTGCTTGCCTCACTTCCGTTGCCTGCTGAGACTTTGATCTGTAGCATCCGAGCGCCTCCGGTCCCTACTTTGCACGACATGTCTCAAGTCGATGGCCCACTGCGTTTGGGCTGTATTGCCAAGTGTCGTTGAACTTCTGGACGAGCTCGACAACCTCAAAGCGTGGCCTCTCCAGGATTTCAGGTGCTTCAAGCGTTTACCCCCCCAATGTGCTGGCGGAAATTTGAGACCAGCCTCACAGTGTATCCCTAGGCCTAGCCCCCTACTCCGCCGGACGCGCCCATGAACCCCTTGAGCCCTGATAAAATCAAGCTTTCAAGGGAATTTCTGTTGGAGTTTAGAGCGACCCCAGCCTCACAGACCATTATCTCTTTAGGCCCCCGACCTAAATTCAGAACTGGTAGAAGGAGGGTTTTTCAGGGACAGGACGGTGTTAAACACTTCTTCTCCCACAGACCACTCCGCACTTTTACTGGCACACGCCACCCCCGCAGACCTTTTAATTCATCGAATTCGTTTGTAAAGGATAAGGCCACACCGCCTCCCAGAGGCACGCCGGGAGCTGCCACGGCAGCAAACAAAGAGTGTTTGCCCCACCCCCCCCCTCCCAACATTCCTTCTTTAGGAAGGGGCACCAGAGTACGCCGCGAGCGGCGACGCCGCTACCGCCAATGGCGTAAGCTCTTGAAGGAAACCATATTGCCAACGGCGCCGGACAACGCGTTGGTAAGGAGGGGGGCGTCCTTGAAAGCAGTACAAAGCTTTCGCCGAAGAGGTCACAAAATGGCTAAACTGTTTCGCGCGCTTGTGGACAAGAGAGAGTCGAAGGGCAAATTTCAGGGAAAGCCGCAGACTACTCCGCAAGCTACTCCGCCACTCCCATATGGAACACCCTTGAGGGTAGGAACTCAGAACGTTCAGGGAATGGCAGAATTGCTGAAACATGAAGCTGTTTTAGGATTGGTTAGGGATAGATCCCTGGACTTGCTATTCCTTTCCGAAGCACATGCCACCACATACCATCAATATAAATCCTCAGGACACCTTTTTATAGTTAACGGTAACAACAAAGACAAGTACGGAGGAGTTACCGCAGTCCTACCACCACGCACTCTACCTTTCCTGAAAAGCATCACACAACATGGCAGTAGAATCCTGGAAGTAGTTCTTAGCTCTAGCTCTGGAGACAAACACTTCATAGGAGTCTACGCCCCCCACAATAAACGGGATCAGGAAACCTGCAAAGCTCCCTTTTGGACTCACTTAGAAAACATTGTCAGTAACATCCCCCAACCTGAACCTGTTTATATTCTGGGAGATTTCAACGTTCGACTTCAAGGGCGCTACAAGGATGAAACCGATTTTCTAGGTCCTTATGTGTACGGTAAAGGTCCTCTACACATTCGTAATGAAGAAGGCAGCAACCGACGCTACTACGCCGACCTCCTTAGAGGGGAGGGACTTAAGGACATCTTAACCTTCAAACAGCCCAACCTTACAAAGCACGTCACCTATCGAGATAAGCACCCGCCCCCTACAGATTGGCTCCAATTTGCTAGCGACCCCATAGGATGGACCCAGTTCTGGGATAAAATACATAGTCTTCCTCAAACAGACCCAGACAATCTTTGTCTCGCAGCCAACATCAGAGACTACATTACGGATTCATGGCCCATACCGGCACAGCTACTCCGCCCACAGGTAGACCCCCTGCGCTTCCAATCCCTAGACAGAATGGTCACTAGACAGAAGTGGCTACCCACAGTATTATCCTGCCAAGCCTTCCACAAAGCAGGGTTTCCCAGTGATCATTACCTTCTAGAGTCCACCATACGGGTTAAGCTTTCTGCCCGCCCACCTCCAGTACTCCTGCCCCCTAAGCGAGACTACTCCGCAGTCACCCCCCAACAACGCAAACATTTCAACCAAAGCTTTCGTGTGGCTATGGGCCACCCTTCCCCAGACTACTCCGCCACTTCTTCTTCCCATTGGGAAATTTACACAGATGGCTCGGGTTCCTCAGGCAGGTGTTCGGCCACTACTCCCGCAGGTTGGGGTTACGCTATCATAGAAGACGATGAGGAAATAGCCACCTCTCACGGTCCGGTCACCACGGACACGCGCTCAGTATATTATTTAGGAGCAGTCGTAGGCAGCAACAACACAGGTGAATTAAGTGCTTTAATGGAAGCGGCTTTGCACATCCTTTCTTTGACTACTCCGCCACAAACTATAACGTTTCACTACGACGGCAAATGGGCAGCAGATATGATGCGCGGTCACACCAGACCAAAGCGTCACAAAACAATGGTTAAAATAGCAAAGGACATTTGCACAACTTTAGAAACCAAGCACTCCGTACAATGGCATTGGATCAAGGGTCACAGCGGCAACGAATACAATGAACGCGCGGACGAACTCGCAGACAAAGGCAAGACCGCGTCACGCCCGACAGGAGGGCGATCCTCGCTCCCTCATTTCGTACACCCCAGCAACCTCAACCTCACCACTCCGCCAGCTCTAGCGCAATCAACCGATGAGCTTTCAGCCCACCTAATCAGTTCCCTACAAGCCGCCGAACGCTCCACCCTCCCCCTTCTCGAACATCTCCCCAAACAGCCCTGGATTACTCCTCAACTAGCAGCCGACATAGCCAAGGCCAAACAACTGCGCTCCAACCTGGACCCCGAACATATCGCTTTTTACAAAGCCCTTAAACGCAAAGCACGCAAACTCAAAAGGGACTGGCTCAGAGACTCTTTTCTAGAGGATACTAACCTCAGCCACACAGCGGTATGGACCAAGGCCCGACGCCTTAAAAAAGGATTCCAGCCCAGACACACCAGGCTCAAACACAACGGCAAACCAGTACCGTGGCACAAAACCCACCAAACGTTTCGGGACCACCTAGACCAACAACAATGGGGAAAAACTACGGTCACCGCGGAAGAAAGAACACTTCTCGCTGAATCTCCGCTGATCAGTCCTCCCCCTACCACTCCGCCCAGCTCATTCACACATGAAGAATTAACCGAAGCTATCCAGCAGCTGCGCAAAAACAGAGCTCCAGGGTTAGACACCCTCAGAGCCGACTCCATCAAACTGCTAGATCACTTTGGGGAAAAACAGCTACTCCGCCTCTACAACGCCTGCTTGCGCCAGGGTAGAATACCTGCAGCATGGAAGGAGGCCCTGGTCGTCAGCATATACAAAGGTAAAGGCCCCACCTCAGACCCTGCCTCATATCGCCCTATCAGCCTCCTCAACGTCTTTTATAAAATTTACGCAGCAATGCTTCAAAAAAGACTAGCTGAGGCGCACGATCACTCACTCCGCCACACGCAGTTCGGCTTCCGCCGAAACAAAGGAACAACGCAACCACTTTTCATCCTGCGCCGCCTACAAGACTACTCCGCCAAAACAGGCCAGCCATTTCAGTTGCTGTTTTTAGATTGGAAGCAAGCCTTTGACAAGATCGACCATGAATCCATGCACATAGCACTACTCCGCCTTGGGGTTCACCCTGTTTACCTCGAAGTCATTAAGGATATGTATACCTGCCCGACCTTCTGCACCTCTGCTCCTGATGGTACTAAGCACTGGGGTACTCCGCACACAGGTATTCGGCAGGGATGTCCACTTAGCCCTTTTTTATTCATCATGGTAATGACAGTACTCCTTTCAGACGTTGACGCTAGACTTCGAACCCATGGCGTTCCACAAAACACATGGTCGGTAGGCAAGCCCATCTACGATTTAGAGTACGCGGACGATACTCTACTTATGGGCGTCACGGGCGCACAATTAGAGGAGATCCTGAAAGCTGTCCAGGTAGAAGCCACCCTTAACGGTCTGCAGCTAAACTTAGAGAAAACCGAGCTACTCCGCCACCCCACTCAGCCAGGGCAACTCCATTACGCAGATAACTCTCCTGTCCCCTTAAATTCCGAAACCAAGTATTTAGGATCACAGGTTACTTGGGACAAGCCAACCAAAGCCGCAATCGCAGCCAGGTCTATTAAAGCTCACGCGGCCTTCCTAAAGCTCCAACATGTATGGCAGAGCAGACTACCCCGCCCAGTAAAATCCAGAATCTTCCACGCCTGCATCGTCCCAGTATATACGTACGCCTTGGAAACTCTTACCCTTGAAAAGCACCACTTCAGAACCATAGACGGCTGGTATTTTAGGTACCTCAGAAGAGCCATCAACATCAAAGCCTCATACTACTCTCGGATTCCCAACAAAACCGTATGGGAAAATTCAGGAAAACATCCCATCCCTTCCCAAACTCTTTATCGATGCTGCTTGGGCTGCATTGGGTGCTGAGCACGCTTCGTCTTATCTTCACTGTTTGAGGTGCTCTGTGGCTTTGGCCTTTTTTCTCACTGGTGCAACGCGACCTGCACATTGGTCTCCGGAAGGCCTCTGGGTGTTGATTGGAGGGCTACAACAATGGCCGGGAGTTGATTCTTGCAGGTTGTTGGGGTTGATGTTGGTGCCTCTTCTTAACTCTAGTGTCATCTTATGATTCGGTGGCTGCCCAGGCTGAGCATTGTTCGAGAAGTTCATTGGTCTAAGTACTCATTGTTTCGGCTTCGGAGTTCTTGCTTTGTCACCTTTGTCTTGGTGAGGCATCTAATATGTCTAAAAAACGTTTTCTTGGGATAAATTCGCACATGTGCAGGCCCTGGGCAAGATGCACAGGTTTTGGGCTGCACAAGAATGAAGTCCTGAAACAAAGAAGCAGGAAGCTATGAGGAACATCTGCATTACCAGGGAAGGTTTGCCTTTCGTGTTCTCGAGGCCGTCTTACTGCTTCAGGGGTGCTGTTGCCGCGCGAACCTTTTGTTTCGAGCGCAAGTTAAGTTAAACGTGATATGGGACCCTGTCGGTAGAAGTATGCCATACTATACTAGACTAGACTATACTACACTACACTATATTATGTACTATACTACACTATACTATCCTATGCTTGACTATACTCTACTATAAACCCTAAACTCTTAAACCCTCAACCCACAACCCTGAATCCTAAACCCTCAGTCCTAAACCCTATTACTACCCAGGCAATGCTAACGAGGCACTACCCACCCAGTGCCTTGGCTCAGCTCAGGAAGGAGCTTTTCCATGCAGAATGGGTTTCCTGGTCTATGTGGGTTTCAGGTTTAGGATATAAGGTTTCAGGTTTAGGATATATGGTTTCAGGTTTAGGATATAGGGTTTATGGTTTAGGGTTTAAGGTTTATGGAAAAGGGTTTAAGGTTCATGGTTTAGGGGTTAAGGTTCATGGTTTAGGGGTTAAGGTTCATGGTTGAAGGTTTAAGGTTCATGGTTTAGGATTTAAGGTTCAAGGTTTAGGGTTTAAGGTTCATGTTTTAGGGTTTTAGGTTCATGGTTTAGGGTTTCAGGTTCAGGGTTTAGGGTTTAGAGTGTGCATACAGTGTGAGCACAGTGGGTGCGCTTCTTTAGAAATGGGGGCGCTTGCGTCAGCATGTCGTCCCGCCCCAACCACCCCAACTGTCT